>VZTR01020648.1:123146-277634 GCA_013400775.1 Chaetops frenatus | reverse complement strand
TTTTTTTTTTTCAGACAGCAGGCATGTTACCCTTACACTTTCTGCACTGCGGAAACCCATCTTCAAAACCAGACACTGGCAGAGGCAAAGGAGCAGGGCTCGCTCTCCTGCTGCAAGGACCAGCTCCTGCTTTTTACTACTGTACCAAAGTTCTGAGACCCAAGTACAACCTCTCGCTTTGAAATCACACCCATCTGACCTGAGTAAATTACCACAGGAGTTGGAAAGCAACACAGACCCAGCAGGGAGTTTCTGTGCCTGACCTCATTCCCAACAGCAGAGTGCCCACCATCAAAGAGCCACCCTACCCTTACCCAGTGCTGGACTACAAACGACTGCATTGGCAACACAAGAAATTTCAGAGCTAAAACGTTTGGAGAGCTCCACATAGAAGGACATGAGTTAAATGGGCTGAACTGAGATCACTCGTTTGCATTCACAGGAACAGACCTGGGGAAGAAAACGTTTTTGAATGAGAACAATCAAGTGTTACGGCTGAACGAATAACCAGAGGAAGCAAGTACATTGGGTCTCTACTTCTATGTTTAGCACCATTTAGAAAAAGCAAACGCGATACAGAGTTTATAGATGTGTACAATGCTAAGCATAAATACAGGTATTTAGAGTTCCAGGGCCAGCACCCCGAGCAGAGCTGGCACAAGTTACAGGACTGACACGGAGTAAGGAGGAACAAAACGGCAGCAGAGGCAACACAGGTAACAGGCCTCCATGTGAGCACAAGTTAAATTTGTAAGTTACATAAATTTTAAAAGGATACATATCAGACTCCTTGGAAAATGACACCTTTGAAGCTGGAACAAATATTCTCCTCTGGCTTTTCCAAAGTACAAACACCAGACCACTACTGGAAGTAAAGAGATGTACCACATCTTACCTTCCTGCAAACAAACCGCGCAACACCTGTGGCTACCCTACATGAACAGAAATGGTCAGTCACACAGGAAAAATGGACAGAGCATCCCCATCAACAACAAAATGTTAGTGATCGCTCACACCTTTGGGAGACCCATTGTATAATTTATCCAGGCACGCAGAGCCATTTTTACAGTGACACCTTGATAGCTCTAAAATATGCATAACAAGTTCTTGTAAAGGCCCACATTATACATTTAAATTACAGCATGTTAGCAGTTTGCTGGAACAGACTATTTTTTTAAGCCCAAAATTTTTCATAACCTCACATTATCACCCTTAATATAATCTAAAAATTAATTTTTTTTTTAAATGAAAACATTTTTTTCTTTAAAATAATGAGGACGTGAAATTCACTGTCACGGATGAAACTGCATCTTCATGATTTGGCCACATTTTTTCAGCTCACAGTTCCAAGGTTGACCAGCAGTGTTTTGAAATGCTTGAAACTTTGATACAAGTTTACAATACAAAGCAGCTCACTATTAGCATTTATTTTGTGCAGAACATACATCAGAATACTATAAAAATGTCAGAATTCATTTAAGAATTGTCAGATGACAATAGGACTACAAGGAAAATTATTTAAGGGAACAAACAGGTAAACAAATTACTGGATTAAAGGAGAGTGAAAAAGATTCATACAAGTGGATCAATGACAGGTCATTAACATTTTAATTAAGAGCAAAATATCTGCATTAGTTTAGTGCAGATGAACTCAAACCAAACCAGACAATGCAGAAGCCAGAAGAGCAAGGCCCTTCTGAGAATTAAGCAGGAATTCAGGCAAATAAAAGATAGCACAAGTGGAAATCCATGTTCAGCCGGGACACCATGAACTGTGGCTGCAACTGCAGAGACCATGGGACATAAATAACAATGTTTAATTCATGTTTGGGGTTCTCATGAACAGAGGGATACTGGCAACAAACAAAGTAAATGCAAAGATAAGTCACAAAATGACTGCAGGAGCTGGAAAAGTAGTAATCAAAAAATCAATTTATAGGGAAAAGTTTAGAAGGATCAGTTTGTTAAAGCAAAAGGGTAGCTACAAGGGGTCATGAGGAGAAGAAATGTTGCAGGCTGAAGTTTCAGAGCAACACAAAGTTCAATGTGGGCACCAAAAAACCAGAGCGAATTAAGTAAAAATCCCCCAAGTCACCACATGGACAGGCTGACCCTTTCAACATTACCTTGAATACCTGTACCACACACAGCAGCTTGATTTCCACAGGGCTACACTCCCAGGAAGAACACATGTAGGAATGGAAGAAAGCCACTGTGGATTTATGAAGGTACAATATATATAAAATCAGACAAATATCTGAGTATTTATTTAAAATACAGGAGGGAAGTGCTGAGCTTGAGGTGGTGATTCAGCAAAACCTGGTAATTTTGGCCAGCAGAGTCACCAAGAGAACTTCTGGGGGCCCTGCTGTTTGGGACAGGTAAAAGTCACAACTGGTCAATACAGATGCCCAGATCCAGAGTTTAAGGACCCAGGTGATGTGGACTTGGATGGATGTCCTCATTTCACTGGAAGTGAAAATACAAGTTTTACCCCTTTTGCAGTAATAGGGTCAAGGCAATAATCAAAGACAATATACACTTGCAATGCTGAAAATTAACTACAGGCCTGTTATAAGAATTCATAAAACTATCTTCAAATATTTCTTCCAGGCAATGAATCATGATTTTTCATTACTCAGAACCAGCTGAACACTATTTAAACATAACCTCTTGCACATTTGCTTTACATACCAGCTTACTCTATCAAGTAATCTGTTTTTACACTTTCCTCATGTATGAAAATTATGCACCAAATAAGATTCCAAACTTGAGCAAGCTCTAATCCATGCATCCTTTATTCCATTACAATCACTGTGTTGCTTTCTAGCAACAGGACACAAACTGCAATCAATCGCGATCAATTTATACAACAATCTGAGGCTTACAGTACATTTAAGGCCTTTAAATTTGGAAAAATTAGACCTATGCTAGTAGTGTAACAATTTTTAAGTGTTTTTGCATTTCTGATGCATAATCTGTGCGATTCCAGTGTCAAAGAATCAAATTACTTCTAAACTAAAAAGATCAGCTCAATGAAAATTTAGTTACATAATTCATCAAAACATAAATGTGTAAATTTTATTTTCTTTTTGTCCTGGAAACTTTATAAAACTTTAATAGCAAAATAATATAGGGATAAAAACATATTTTAACAAAATGTATTCAATCATATACAAACCAGAATTTTGCAGTTTATTGTAACTAGACTTAAATTAAAACTACCAATTAAGAATCTATGCACAATGTAAATTCAAATATGTACAGTACTTTTAAAAAGTCTACAGGAATGCTTTACAGAAGGAAATGTCTGTTATGGCTATTATTCAGACAATCTGAATATTAAAATGAGTTTTCTAGTAGTAAATTTACACATTTATTTTTAAACAAAAGCAGTTTTGTCCCTAGATCCTTTAAGAATATTCCAGTTATGTTTATACAAGTAATGGAGAAGTTGTTACAGAATTTAGCCCCATATAGTAGTTTGTTTATTTTCAGGTAAAAGTATATTTAAATAATTTACTTGGGAAGATCAGTAAGTTAACAAAAGAACACTAGAAGGGAGGAGGGGGAACTTCATCACAATAACTTTCCAGTTACAATACCACAGCTAGAAACTTCACAGAGAAAGTACTCCCTTAGATTGAACTCATGATTGTTCAGAAGAAGCTGTAGCTCGTAACAGTTGTGTTCTCCACACTGAGAACACAGTGGGGGAAAAAGTCTTTGTAGGACAGAATTATAAATCATCTGAAGTGAGACAGAGAAAACTGATCTTCAATTAATACAGCACTAGGTAAAAAGTGTCCCCATAAGCAGCTAGGATTCCCACTTCCTTCAGGGCAATGAAGCTAAAAATTGTTGGAATTACAGTAGTTGACCATATTTGTGTGCATTAGTAGAATCATTTCCAGATAGAAAAGACAAATTTCATCAGATGTTTGATTAGAACACCCTCAAGACAGGGTATTTCTTCATAGTATAAAGCTATTACAGCTATCCAGTTAAAGCATGTGCAAAAACAGGTAATTCCTTCCGTTCACAGTAACTGAGGTAAAATCAGGTAGGCTTCTTCAGGAGTTGGGAAGTTCATGAGATATGAACTGTTTTAGTCTCTCTAAGTACTGTGCATAAAGCTCTATGTCATTATGCCCAGCCCCTTCCACCCAGAGGGGCTCCACTGCTCGTGGACATCGCTCGTACATGGCCAGGCCATGGGAGAAATCGATCACCTCATCTTCAGTACCGTGGATGACCAGCACAGGAGAGGTCACTTTAGAGATCTTGTCAATGCTGGGGGAAGGAAAAGAAAGACACAGCTCAGCTTGGGCCTTGCAGTTTCATAACATTAGAGAAAGCAAGCTTAACTGTTGACACACAACCCAGTTCCCACTGCATGTTTTTAAATGGCTGCAGACCATTGGAACTATGCACAAGTGATATGGTACAAGGCTCGTTCCCAAAACACATGTGTGAAAAAGGAGTCTGCAGTGCCATCACCACCATCCCACCAGGGCTAACAACAACCAAGCTGAGTGGGCAGCATGCAAATAAAGTTTGGCACCCAAAAAATCCCCACCAAAACAGTGACTGTATCTTTCACACAAAGCACTGTCAGGCAAGTAAGATTCCATGGGGCATTCTGCAAGCATGGATTCTTCTCACATGACGCATTATCACCTTCCAATTTAACAGCTTAGGAACTAATTAACTACATTCCAGTCATAAGATTTCATTAACAACAACAACAAATAAAAGGCCTTGGCTCATGGAGCTTGAACCTGTCTTTGAACCCCCAAATTAGGCAGATTCAGCGAAAGGAAAACAATCTGTTCTAAGTACTGATTGTTTAAGTTCAAACAATGAAATAGAAAACTGGGAGAAGAGCACTACACAGGGATATTTAACTGCAAACCACAGAAATCACACAGGATTTTACTTTATGTAACCAGCCTCTTTGCCAGCTGTAACTGCAAAGTGGCCTTAGAGTGGTATTTCCTTTTGTCCACCTACCCTTAGCAGACCAATATATTTTGAGACTACTTGTCACAGGAAAGTGGGTTCTGAGGGAAGGGAAGAGTGACAAAGGCACCTTCCCACCTACAGGTCAGGCCAGGAAACCCCAATTATGGCACAAACATGCCAGCAGTGAACAGCAGCTGTCTCTGACTCTCCTCACTTAGGCACCAGCTTTTATTTTCAGACAGCCATCTCATGCTGGTAGTTACCAATGATTCCAAATCTGTAGAGATACCACGTGCTAATGAACTCTCAGCTTCCTACCAGCTCCACTTCCATCAACAAATGGAGGCATGTGGAAAAATGAGTGCTGGTAATACTCAGTTTGATGGGAAGACAAATCTATTTCTTTATGATAGCTAATAAAAGGTGTTTCGATTTTCCTGCTCCTGAAGAACAAGATGACATGCAATTTTGGCATGACCATTCACTTTACAAAATTATCAAGATTGCTTAACATGATTTTAAAAATACAGATGCCAGCATACTCCAATTTAAAAAAAGGTTCAAAAAAGTTTTATAAAAATATGAAGTTAACTAAAAATATGTAAACTGAAGCACCAAGCCTCACACTTACAAACCTCCACATTTAGTATTCTTAGAGAGCTGCCATTGGTATTCAGTGAACAGCTGAGTGTAAACACATTTCTGTCTCTGTCTCTATACCTTTCAAAAAAAACCCCACAGGTTTCGTGCCATTTGAGGTGCTATTTAAAATTAAAATGCAGCCTATTTCACTTCTTCTGTCTGGAACTTGAGCTGTGTGCAACTATACTGAATTAAAAAAAAAAAATCCCAACATAAAAGAGGCATCAGAATAATGCAGATTTTGGTTTTCCTCATAATTTTTGTCCCAAAATTAGTATCATAGCCAAATGTAAATACTTTATAATCAATATGCTGTATAAACACAAAGTTTTAAGCCCATGAAAGGTCTGGTGTAACAGACCTATCAGCTGCATACAGCTACAGAGACTTTTATGCACAATTTTTGTGGCTAGACACTAAGTTCTCATTTATTGTAGGAAACCCCTTTCTCTTCAGTATTCATATAATGAAACGAATTTTTTTCACATATATTCACAGACCATTAAGCCAGATAATATTTATATTTTGCAGAAAATTGGAAGGCGTCCCATTGCCAACTCAGCGACTCATAAAGCAGTATTTAAACTGCACATTAGCCTTACTTAGTATTCTCAGCCACACAGCTCTGCAGCTAGAAAAATCTACAGAGACCAAAGTCTCATGGAGTCCCAACATAAAATGCACATAATAGCAACTCACTGTAGGTGCACAGAGAACTATTTTGTTTCCCACTGTGAAGACAGACAGTTGAGCTGCACACATTCATAAAGTGCACTGCTGTTTATTTTCACTGCTCCCAGTACCAGGGAAGTCAGATTGACAGCAATGAACAGCTCAGTAGGGCAAGAACAAAATACTCGAGTGCTACAGCACATCTGCTGTCACTGTTCCCCTTCCCACTGTTCTTTTTAAAACTGTTATTTGATTTGGCTGGTAACAGCTAATCACTGTTACTTCTGTAATCAGAGCTACGTTCAAGGCTTTGTTTTTTCCTCTCTTGCAGAAGCATTTGTAAATATTGGATTTCAGGTTTGAGGATGATGAATGAGCTGGAGTATAAGTGCTTCAAATTCAGTCTGCACCTCCAACAAGTTAATTAATTAACTAATAATCTATTAGAAAGGATTCTAAACATGGGGACTATGAGAGCCATTATTACTTCATCACCATTCCTTCTAGCTGTTCTGGCATACAGATTTATACCTATGGCCTCCCATAGCTGCTGATTTTAATCTGTTGTAACCAAAATAAAACAAAAACAAGAAATGCAATGAATATTCCTTACTTTACTTATCACAAGCATAACTTTCTGAAGCAAAGCCAAATTCTGCCCAAGACTTCAGTAAGTGTCTGTTGTATCTTCTCCCTTCCATGGACCACTAAGCTTTTTACTTGTACTTTCCCCTGCTCTGCTACAGACTGGCTTCCCCCCTCATATTCCCCTCTAACTTAAACTGGATCAAATGAGAAGTTCTAAAAGATTCCTAGAATATCTGCTGTTCCCATGACCTCTACTATTCCCAAATATTTGGGTACTCTAGGTCTGTTGCAATTGCTTTTCCAATGAAAACTAGACTATAATAAGCAAATGTTTTATCTTAAAACCAGTTTTCTAGAGTTTCTTAAGCTTAAAATCTTATGAAAGATGTGACAGGGACTTTGTTTGGATCACAAAATCAGGATCCTACAAGATCTCCAAGAGGGAGGAACAAATACAAGTCTCAGTATCTAATTATACCACCAGACCCTTTTAAGCACCTGCAGAGCATGGTGAGTTTAGAAACCCCCCCTTGCAGCAGTGACACATACCTTGGGAAAGCATCAAAGCAATAGGTTTTCCTGGTGTCAGGAAAAGCTACCCGTAATCCAGACATCAGGGGGGAATGGAGGATCACTGCTGCACACTCGTACCGAGATGCCAGGTCTACTGTAGGGACAGTACCAATGCTCTGGCCATACAGGATAATGTTCTCAGGACTGACACCATACCTGCAGAGAAAAGAAAGAGCTCTTAAAAAAAAAAAAAAAGCCAAAACACAACACATTTCACATCACAGATGTGGAAACCAAAACAAACCAACAAAAGTAGAGGGGAATAAAACCCAAAGCATCCCTCCTATTCTTTGTGGGTCTTTAAAATCTATTCCTAGGAGACATGAACTTACAAGTTTAAATATTAAAACAGTCCAGCAAAGTAAACAACCCAAATACTGCACAGGCTGAAGACAGCTATCCTCAAAGAAGGAATGTTAGTTTGGTCATTAATCTTCACCTTTTCCAGGAACAGCTCTTGTCTTTCACTCCACAGCACAGCAAGTTATAAATCAGACTTCCCCCCTATACAGAGTCACTCTCAGGAATTTCAGCTAACAGCCCTTCCACCATTAAACAAGACAGTTACTCCTCTGCCCACCTTCTATTCCATGCAGCTGGAATACAAAGACAAAACTGCTTTGTTAGTGACAGCAAAGACAATGAGTCTGTTCATTTTTCCAGTTACTGATCAGTATAAAATGTTCCTCATTTTTCTTTGCCAGTTTAAAACATGTCAAGTTTATTTTACAACTATAAAAATACATCATTCCATAAAATACAGGGTTCATAGGGAGTCCTGGATGGCTCCCCAATATTCCCATCCAGTCTATAAGACTGTCCCAGCCTTTGTGCTGCTTCACACTGCAAAAAAAAAGCTGAGAATGAGACTAATTCAGTTTTCATTTAATGTATGCAAACTAGAAAGGAATTTGGAAGGGGCACAGGAGGAGGTGACAGTAGTTAGGAAGAAGTAAAGACTGGCCACCACAACTTGTTAGGAAAGCTGCAAATCAAAGCTGTTACTCAATTATAAAATATTTACCCAGAAGATTTGTCTCTGTAACTCCACCTCCCATTGTAAGCTGTATAATCGAATGCAAAAGAGAACACATTTCTAGTAGAAAACAATTTGTGTGGAACATGTCTTTTTGACAGTCTACACCATCTACAGTCCTGTGGTCACTCCTGGGACAATGAAAATCAAACCCTGCAGTTTAGGATATACCCCATGTACACCTAAAAAGGTTCAATTTCCTTGCAAAGCTGCTTGCAAGGTGTATAGCAGGCCTGAAGAGTACTTGACTTTCAAGCAGCTAAATGATTTGGTATGTGCTGAAGATAAAATTACAATGGAAGAAGAATCAATTAGTAATTAAAATTAAGAATAATCCAGTACTAATCATCCAATTACAGGCTGTCAGGATTGCCTTGTTTCATGACGAAGTATAACTAGATTGGATTGTAGCCTCTGTGAAACTGAAATTTTCTTAATATTTTTATACTGCTGAGCATAAGGGTGCTTTTGGCATCTACTGTTATATGAATAAGCAACTGTATAAAAATATCTCTCTGGAGTAAAATTTTATCCTCTTGGTAACCAAGCAGCAGCTCATGCTGGCGGTCTGTCACCACAGCCACAGCCTGATGTTTTTAAAGAGATGTTGTGCAGCTCTTTTAGCAGATTTTTTTTCTCCCTTAGTGTTAGATATGGTCCAGCACACAGCAGGGCCTGACTGACTCAGTTAACAGGACCTTAGAACAAAGTCTTGTCATCACAGACTTCGTTCCAGCTGCTGGGTGGGGAGGGCTGCAGGCATGCACCTCAAAGGCACCACATGCATCCAGCCTATCTGCCAGCTGTTGCATCATAAGACAGGCAGAAATGCATCAGCATCAGGGATAAACAAGAAAACAGGACTGGAACATGATCACCTACATGGCACTTCAGTGGGCATAGAATGATACTAATGCTGGTAGGTTTTGCAATTCATCCTGAACTGCAGTATCATGATAAATGTGAAGTTCCCTTTCAAAAAGGTTTACAATATAACCAGAATGTGGAAAGAGATGTTCGATTGAGAATCACCGGATAACAGGATTCTCTTGCCACCACAGCATAGGGTGGCAAGAGAATTCAACACATCCAATTGCCTTAGCATGGCAAATTTCTTCAACACTGATCTGCTTTAGACTCACTCCTTTTGATATTATTTTGTTTCTGAAAACATCTCATCCTGTAAGGGGAGTACCTTGCTGTTATGGCAATAGGTACTCTAGAGAAAAATCTGTTTCTTAGTATGCCAGCTAAAGTCAGATACAGTCTATACCATCATCAAAAAAGCCCAGAGATAAGTCTAAACTTAAAGCAGGCCTTCATCACTACAACTATTCAGTATTCAACTCCACAGAAAGGCAGTGTAACAATTTGGACAAAATGAATTACTGTGAAAGGGTATTAGGACACTGAGTTAGTGCACTTGTAGCCTATCATTAGAGCAAATGTCTTTTCTGCTTTACATTCCTACTGACTGACAACTAAAAGAATCTCTGGGGCTGTTTTGTTTAGGGACAGTTCCCCTTTCCAAGACAGAAGAGTTACTGTAACAGATTTATCTTTTTAAGCCCTTTACCATTAGGTCATCACTCGGCAAGCAAGACATCGAGCTTACAGCAAACATCAGCAGAAACAGCTACATGTAATATTTATTTATTGTGAGGCCAAAGGACACAGGACAACTCATGAGTGAAGGCCATGAATAATTGAGCTGTGCAACGTCCTCCTAGAGCTGAGGGCCAGGGTTTGGCTCTGTGATCCTCTGTGCCCTCACAAACGCTGCCCAGTGGTGACTCAGCAAGCACCGCTTAGCCCAGGTACAAACCCACCTTTATCTTTAAAACACAACATCCTTAAAGCAGAGTCCAGGTCCCTCCCTCACTCAGCAAACTTGCCTGTATCAGATCCTTGCACAACAGGAGCAATGATACAGAAAGTGAAAGCAGAGGGGAAGAGCAGACATTGGTAAGAAGGCGGCAATGAAAGGGAAACTGGGTGACATAGAAAAAGGGAAAGAATATGGTAGAAAAAGGCAAAAGACACTCTGGAAAAAGAGGAATCCTGTTACAGTGTGCTCTATTAAGGAAGAAAGTCTTTCCACCAGCTAAACAGCAGCTCCTAAAAATAACTTCCTTGAAACACACAAGCTGTGGTCTCTGTGGAAACAGAGCTCCATCCGACGGAGTGGAGAGCCAAGTAAAACTTCTGGATATGCTTGGGCACTTCTGTGGAGCCCATCAGAGAGTTCTAAACAAGCAGGGCAACACAGCAATGTGGAAACCAGCCTTCAAAGCCAAAGCAGGAAAAAACTCACCATGGGCATATGCAAAACCCTGATGTGACAAAGGGGGATAAAAGAAAAGAAAAAAGGGCAGGAATACTTTTTTTCCCCCAGAGGGAATTCCATTACTGAGAACTGTAGCTACTGCTGTATAAACGATGCAAGCACTTCTGCTCCCCCTTACCCACAAACACAGGTGGCAAAGCTCAAAGCTCTCCAGCCCACTCCACTCTCAATAACCCACAAATACACTGTGTGGTTTACAGATTACACCTGTGTGTGCAGAAACACCCTCAGCAACCTTCACAAGCAGTACAGTGCTCTGTACCTAGAGCTTCAGGCCAGGTCTACCTAAGGCCCCAAAACACCCCACATACTGTAATAACAATAGTTTGGAGGCTTTTTTTCCCTTGTATTACTGCCTCAGTTAATATAAATGAGTTTACCAGCAATTCTGGTCTCCCCATGCTCGCATGAACTACATGCACAGAAGCTGGTTATTAAGAATCCACACCCCAGACTCTTCTACTTATTCCTTCACAGAGTAATAAAATACTTCAGTCATGCCAGCAGATCAGTGGGATACAGGAGACTGGGAATATTGCTGACAGAGAGCATAGTAAAGGAGGATGAGACACAACTACTTGTAGTTCCCCTGCCTGGCTGTATGGCTGTGGCTTGGACTATGTCCCTCCTCAGTTTCCTCATACAACATTGATGATGGCATCAACGGACATGCAAAGTACCTCAGACTTTCTGGGTGACAGCACTATGTGCAAACTGTATTATTTTAAAGCATCTTTAATTATGAGCCTAAGATACTGAATCCCTCCTCCCCCCAGGGCTCCTGCTTTGAGGCACAGAGCTGGGAAGTTGACCAAAGTTATTTTTACTCTCCCCTTGCTCAGTGGAGAGCACCAGTGGAATGCTGCTGCAGGGACTCCAGACGTGTCACAGCTGAAGCCCTGCAATGTTCATGGCCAAACCTTCAGCATCTGTGCCACTCCTCAAAAGTGCCAAATACATATTCATTAATGAGGCCAGCCCTTTTTCCAGGCTTACTGAATCCATCAAGTTAACCTCAGCTTCTATTTTCAGTTTGAATGTTTATGGTATTTGCTGTCCCATTATCCCTTACCTGAACAGGAGAACATAGAGAGCAGCCTGTATACAGCAACAGCAATAAATCAGTTTTCAGAAACTGTCTATGCAGAGCATGTTGATGGCACAAACCCCACTCCATAATGCTGTTGAGACCTAGTGTTTAACTGCTACTAAACTAAGGCAGTGACTGATGGGCAAATTCTTCCTTACAACACATAACATACATAAATTTACAAGGCCAGGAAAATGAGGTAACCAGCTCCTGCATTCTCACAAGCAGACTGAGCCTGAAACAGGGCACTCCCCTCTCCAGCTAACACCAATGAAATAGATAATTTTCAAGACACAGAGAAAAATCCAGCATACATAGGAATAACACAAATCATGCACCAATTTGGAGGAAATAATGACTTCTAGAGTACCTTTACTAGAACATACATGTGCTCAGTTCTTCATAACCTATTCAAGTCTGTTTCTTTCTGTTTACACAAACTCATTTGTCAGAAAATACTATTTATTACCTTTTCAAAATGCATTATCTCTAAGTTTAATAATCCAGAGAAATTTAGATCACTTGTTAAGAACCACAGAGAGATATTCTCTAGCATCACCATACCCTTTCATAAGATATCCATGTACATTTTCAGAGATAAGTGGCTATTTAATCCTGTATGAATCTAAAAATCTAATTTTGGGGGTAGCAAGAAAAACAAAAATCCTCAGTTAAGTAAGTCACACATACAGACTGCATATCTTGAGTAAGATTTTATGTTGTGTGACTTTTACATTAAAATAAATCAGCACTAGCAACTTAGTCAATAATGATTATTGCAAGGAATTTACAATATCACAACAAAACACTGAATTTTGCATTGTGCTTCAGTGAGTACAACTCCAGCATGTCAGCCAAAATACCAGAGAAATTACAGCAGATTTTCAGTCTAAATGCCAACATTAAATTGAGATGAAGGCACTAGATTAAGGATTTTTTGAGTTAACGGTAACAACCGTCAAATGAGAAAAATCAGATTTCGAGATTCATAGGAAACCCTGGCACAGAGTAAGTGTCCCTGTGCCAGTTTCTCCAGTTTCCTTGAATTCACACAAACACAGGTCTAAAATTCTTCACTTTTACTGACACTGACTCTTTACATCATGAGATTTCCTGCTTCTCTACCTTCTTCCTCTCCAAGCCTACAAATACTCTGCAATTCAAGTTCAGGTACACCACACTCTCTTTCACTTCACATTTTCATGGTGCTAAGAGCCAAAAAGGAGTTGTACTCTGGCTTATGAAGCTGCAAAAAAGAGAGACCAATTCTCCTGGCATATGTCCCAGCACAGTGTCACAGGAGCAGACAAGTAATTCCACAAATGTGTTCACTTTCAAAATAATTTAAATGGCTGACAGAGATATTTAATCATGGAATCCACCACAGTTTTATATCACTATTACTTTTACTACCACACCAGAGAGTAATTTGATTATGCTATGGAGAAAGCCCAGTGCTTTCCAATATAAGCTGATAGTGGAATTACAGAATGAATCTATGACTCTTGAAAATGCCCTCTTAAAGACAATTTTAGAAGTTATTATCAAATATCACACTACTACAAGCTTGCTGGACTCAGTGACTGTAGTGCTCACCCAGTGATGTATCAGCTCCTCTTTTCATATGAATGATGAAAGGATCAAGTGGAAGCAACTTCTAGGCACTTCTGAGGAAGATCATTTGCCCTGCAGCAACTTAATTATACCAAAGCATGAAATCACTGCAACTGGTTCTTGATTACTGCCCTGTGACAATCAGCAATCTGTTATCAAACACTGAGAACTGTGCTCACAGTTCAACCAAGTCCTGACAAGGATATTGAATATCACTGGAGAGCTCAAGCATCCATGACAAAAGCAGGAATCTACACACTGCTGAGGGGTGAAGCCACTGCAAGTTTGCCCCAAACAACCAGGGCAGGTAAAGGTAAATGGTATTTCATGGCATTCTCTAGTACAAACTCTAATGAGATTACCTTTTAAATTAACTGAATTATGGTAATCTGCACTGAGTGGCTTTGGGCTGACAGTTGGATGACTTTTTTTAAATCCAAATACTAGTTTGTCTAAAAAAATTGCTCCTTTTTGAAATATAGCCTTAAGTTACCTTTTGTTCATCTGCCTCAAACATGGGCTCCTGAAGATGTCGTGTTTCAAAGTGGGAAACATCTCTGACTAAAAACTGCTCAGGATTCAGAGCAAGCGAAGTGCTCTTCAACAGCAAATCCATTCCCCTCCTTTTTTCCCCCCAGTTTCACCATCACAAGGAAGTTCCTTTTCCTCCAGGCATAAAATAGGTGATCTCTGTTTGCAGATCTATTAACATTTTTAAGGAACTAAAAAGTAAAACCTCCTTTGTTTTCTCTTGTACTGACGACTCAACTGTATTTATAACACGACTTTTTACCACCACAATCACCCAGGATACTGATTTTGGTGTTTGGTTTATGATAGATTGCTCATTTGTCTACCACATGAACTAGCAGTTTTAAGTATAAACAACAAACAGATTTGGAACAGTTGCTTCTGCCTGACTGAGGTGGGGTTTTTTTTTGGGTTTTTTTGTGTGTGTGGTGGTTTGTTTTTTGTTTTGTTTTGTTTTTTTTTCCATTTGTTTGGTTGGTTGGTTTTTTATTTCCCTAGATAGCAGGGAGGCAGGAAATAGAGTTTTCGTTAAATGTGCACTGAAATTTTTACTTCAACTGCACACATATCCTATGCTCTAATACGGAACAGCTAAGACAGATGAATGTACTCCTCACAACACTTGATGTGACATTAAAACTTCAAACCACCTTCTTACTGTTGCAAAAAGCCTGCACTTTTAGGCATCTTATACTCAAAACCTGAAAAATAAGGTAAACTACTCCCTAAAATTGTGCTCCTAGTAAGGGTTGTTATGAAAAACATGAAAGATTTGATATCTATGTACATTAACACATTATCTTTTAATGTAAAGACTTCGGTTAAAACAAGTATGTGTCAACTAACACAGAAACTGATTCCCCAGGAGACATTTAACAAACCTGAGTGCAAACACTAATAGTGCTTATGCATTCCCACAAGTTTCATGCTTTCATTGCTGCTTCTTCGATTTCAGCTACTTCCAAACTGGAGAGATGCTTGCCTTGTTCCTGAGGCTGATTCCACAGTGAGCCAATGCATTTTGGCTCACCTCCCAAGCCCATCACATAACCCTCCTCACCAGCCTTGGCTCAGCCTGGGAAACTGGGGGTTTACAAGACTGGAGGAAACCATCTTGCAGCTCTTCCACAGTTCTCAAAGCATTTTTTTTCCAGGAGCACTGTATTATTCTTCTTCCAGTATTTCTGTCTGTTCATGGAAGCCTCTCTGACACCTGACTCAAGCACTGCTCTTGCCAGGACTCTTCACATCAAACACCAACCTCCTGATGTATTTCCCCCACCCCTACACACCTAAAGCACCACGCTGAGGTGAGGCCACCCTGCTGTGGCACTAATTGCCATGAGCTGCACCTATGCAAGGCTTAAGCCTCTGACTCATGAGCTTGAGCTGGGATTATTTATGGGAGGAGCACAGTGGCTTTTGACCAGAGCTGCTGCCTGTTCCACCCAGTTCCAACATTTCTCCCCTTCCACTGGGTCCAGCCCAGCTGCCCACAAAGCAGGGAATAACTGCTCCAGTGCACAGGCCAGGACAGTCAAGACAAGAAGTGCCTCCAGTTAAATTTTCTTATCTTGTGTCAGACTGTAGTATCTGAAAACAGTTGTCACTGTATAAGCATAGAATGGAACAAGACTAACCCAGACTGTAATGGATCAAATTGCAAAGCTCACCTAAAATGTCCCGCCAGAAGGTTTGCACAGCTGATTAGTAACACACACTGTAACTTAATAAAAAGGGTATTCCTGACCTGAGGATCTTAAATTCTGCTGAAGGCAGTTAGTTGCCTGGATGCTATAGCAGCATTAAATGGTTTGCTCATGCTGGAATTAATACGTTGGAGACTAATATTTGGAAGATTAGGTGAAAAAAAATTCAAAGCAGAGCACTTAGAAACTGACATATATAGATTCCAGTCCTTGAACTGCTCAGGTAATGAAACCCACCACTGTTTGAATTCAATTAACTAAATATTTTCTTTTGTGTGAGGGGCTTTTGTTTTGTGGTTTGTTTGTTGTTTGGGTTTTTTTCCATTCTTGCCCTTTGCATTCTCTTTCATCTGTTTATTGTAATTTTGTTTATGCTTAAATCTCTAAGTAAACGCTATTTCAGCTACAGGTTTTACTAAGAACTTCATATATTTTCGATTAGTAGCATTAAATAACTTGGTTTTGCTACAATTATTTGATATAGCTGACAAGCCATTAAATGTGAAATACGTGGCACTGATACAGCGTTTTCCTTACATCACTTACAGACAACTGTAGCTGTATCTAAAACACAAGGTAGTTAAAAAAAAAGATTCAAGTGTTATCTCCATAATGCTAACAGAGGAGAACAAAGGAAAAATTGAACTGTCTACACAAACAGCAGGTGCTTGTATCCCAAATCCTATTACAGCTGACATTTTCACACTGTTCTTCAAAGACCCCTGCAAATGTGAATGCTGCCTCTCCCACAGAGCACCAGAGCTGGAGTCCAAGAGGATTATATGGGAGCTGGAATGGATAAAGCCTTGCAAGAATGCAAGCAGACAAACGGGATGCAGCATTTCTTCCATCCAGAGGCATTAGTGTAGCTCAGACAGTGATTTAAGTCTCCAACAGAAAAGAGATGAGACAGCAGAAAGGCAGCATGGAGAACAAGAATGGCAGAGAGGTCCTGATACAAAAGTGCTCCATGACAGTGAACAGGTCCAATGTTCCTAAAAAGAACCACCAGCAGATGAATGCATTTGTCCCCAGAACATGAGTCTTTTAGGAGCCAGCATTGTATGAATATGACTCAGCTGGCAGCAGGATTTCTCTCTCCTTTGTAGACTTACATTAATATGCTCAAGCACCGTAGAAGAACCAAGTTATTAGGTAAGAATGAGCTTCTCTCAAAAGAAATGCAGTATCTTATAAACACTGAAGGGCTCTATAGAGAAGCCCAGTGAAGAAGTGTCATGGTTTGTGCTATCCAGGAGTTCACACATCCCGCTTGGATAGTCCTCTTAATTCCCTGGAAACATTTCATGTTTCTCTCAGTTACTCTAGCCATTTCAACAGACCTGAAGAAAGGCAGTATTTTCTTTTGACTGAAGAATCAAAACAATAGGCACTTCCTCTGCAATGACATGTCTTGTGAATCATAAATAGGGAAAAATTCTACTTGGATAAGTGACACTGTAACCTCTATTTTTCCCCACCCCTAAGTAAATGGTGAAAACAGATACCAATTTTTTATTTGCTCAAAACACTGAGCTTTGTCACAGTGTGAATCTGCATACGCTTAAACATCTGCTTTCAAAAAGTGCCAAATACATACACAGCCTAACAGCCAAACTCAACTCTCCTGTCTCTCTCAATTACCCATTTTCAAGTAGATTTGTTAAATATTCTAACAAATACCAAGAACGGTAAGTGGCAAATGGAAGATGACAGTCATTTCATGAAAGGAATTTATTACCTAAAAGGATTCATCCAGCATTTTTTCAGAGACAAGAAAATGTCACTGTTCTGGGTTTTTTCTGTGCCATTTTTATATTGGCACTCTTGACTTTTAAATCACTCATCTATTCCTTTCTTCCCAAGCATCCTCATCTTGCACATGTTCCCTTAATGAACTTTTAGCACAATCAATGTCCAACCCCCAGTAACAGTCAATATAAACCTAAGATGATTAAAAAAAATATACAGCAATCACCAGGATTAACAGTACCAGATGTTTTAGAACAGCAGATCACAGATAACTAGTTCAGAGCTTAAAAATCAAATTTCCTAGCCACAGCCTTTATCACCAGAAACCCAGGGGCTAAATCCCTCTTCCCTTCTCCCAGTAAATACTACTTAGAATTGTGTACAATAAAATTTAGCAGAGTCAAAGTTTCTTCTGTGTACTTCTGTTTGGTTGAAGTGTTTATAAAATCTGCCTTGTGCTTACTAAGAACCAAAAAAGATAGCACAAAAAATTAATTTATTACAGAAACATATATCTACATTTAATGATATGTAGAAACATAAAGCATCAGTAAACTTAACCTGTCTTAAAGAAACAAATGTTATTCTAAAAAATGGGAAGAGTACTTCCGTACATTTAGAGAAGTGCTAGCTTTCTAAAACCCAGATGAGAAAATTCAGTCCTGAAACCAGGTCATACATACTTGTCCAGCTTATCCAGGTGTCTTATCTGGGATCATCAGAATCTATGGAGTAAAAGACATTTTGCCCAGATTGTGTAAATCAAGAGGTTTTAACAATGATCAAACAGCACACTTGGAGACTTTGTTTTCTGCCAAGACACCTAGTTCACAGGGCCACCTGCTTTTGTAGTTTTTTTAGTGAAAGATTTCTTGCTTCTACTTTTTCCTCTCAAAAGAGGATGCTTACCCAGCAATTACCAGCAATGCCACAAGAAGCACAAGTACCTCACAGTGGATCAAGGACAACTGTTAATGCAATCACTTAAGGTCATTATTTCAGCTGATGCTAAAGGTAGAAACTGATCTGCAGCTGCATCTTAGAAACTTTAAAAAACAAAAATGAGAAGAAAAGTGGCTTCCTGATGTTATTCACCCCTCTGTTTGCCTCAGTGTCTGATGCAGTCCTTGTGAAGCATGCAGGCTCCCTGCTTGACTGCAGTAGCACCACAGAACAACTGGTTATGCAGGAAAAAATGTTAGCAATTCCAATCCATGCCACACCAGCACTTAACTGCCTCCCAATAAACCAGCACAGCATAAAGAAGTCTTGTACTGTTGGAGTTTCTATTTTTGAAATAACAGATAACAGCACAGTGCTTGGAAAAGAAGTGGATTAATGTCTACGTTACTACCCAATTTGGCATCTGGCCATGGAGGTTTTGTGTAGTTCACCATTTCACAACATGGACACTTTCAGTTAAAAGCTACTGCTCTTTCCTCCCCCAACACACATTTTTCCTATTTTGCTCTGCAGTTCTATTTGACAAATGCATATAGTGTTTCCCTTTCTTAGTACCATAAAGCTTTCAAGAGAGAGACAAAATAGAAATACTGAATGAGAATTTAAAAAAAATATTTAAGGAGGATGTCTGGTCAGTTGTACAGTGAAGAACAGGAAAGGACATAGTTCACATGACCCAGAAACACCGGGAATAGTGGAGGGATGAAATCAATGAAAACAACAATCTTCCTCTGCCCCTTAAAATTTCAGTAATTAAATGAGCTAAGTTTAAGCTAACACTGCTACCTTCATTTCCTCTGAACACACAAATTGATGTAGTAAAAAAAGAAAAACAGAAAATTGTTGTGAAAGTCAACCAAAGAGGATAATAATCTTTAGTGCAATTTCTCCTGCTGCTGCTGAAACGCAACAAATTTAGAACTACATTCAGGTAAGAAATATCTAAGATCCTTAGGTTTTATGTTCTTTATTATGGATATTAAAGTGGATTTTTGGACAGAAAGAGTTATTTCCCGAAATAACTGGAAAGTGCCAGATCTTATTTGTGGCAATAGTGTCTGTTCAATGCTCCACAGATCTTAGATGAGCTTTGACAGAAGGACATCCAGTTTGGAAGGTTGGGATATTTGGCACCAGATTCCATAATCTCAGGATAGAAAAGAACTCAATAAATCAAGGAGACTTTACAACCCACTTGCTCTCTACAAAACTCTATGAACATTCAGGATTTATGACAATATTATCTTTCAAGATTATCAAAAATTCAGATCCAAATTATCTTCAAGTATGTTCCGTCATCTTCATTTTTTATTAATGTAAATACAAATGAGAACAATTTCGTTTTCTACAAGCCAACTTTGTGCCTGTATTCCTTTACAGATAGTAATTTCTGCCTTATCAGATTGATTTCCAGTACAAATTTCAAAGAGAGGATAAAGTACTAATTGTACAGGGCCAATGCACAGCAGGCTTTAGAGTGAACATCACATTACATGAACAATTAGCACAAGTTCAGGGGAGAGGGCAGAGGGTTTTGCTATCAGAGAAAGTTGGAAGCTGGCAGAGACACAGCAAGTCAAAACCTTTCAGGCACACTGGACAGGCTTAGGGTTGAAACCCCACTTAATATCCTAAACTACTGTACTAACTCCTGTAAGGGTGCTGCTTCTTGCATCAGAAAGTGCTGCCCTGAAACACATGGCAACTCCCAGTGTATTTATTAACCAGTGTGAGCAAAGGTTACACGTTCATAAACCCCATGCATAAAAATAGCAAAACTGGAGCTGAAACATTACCCCGCCTCTTCCCACAACTCCAGTACTTTTACAGTTTGTTAAACTTAATGAGATGCTCATACCCAGACTGAAACAGTAACTTTTCCTGTAACATTAACACACATTATGGTCCAAGCTTTACCAGAAAAAACCAAGCTTTTTGCAGTAAGGAACTACAACAAAAAAAATACTACAAACAAAATGTGGAATATAACTTAAATACGCAAGCTGAGGTACATTTCAGTCTAAGTGGAAGGAGGAAGCTGACTGGCTCTTGAGTAGCTGCCTCAAGGTAAGAATTATCCAGGGAACACTTCCAAAGTAAACATTATACAAAATTAGCTACTTCTTTAAAAAATAACCCAAAATGACACTTAAATACACAAACATCTTTGTGAGAAATGAAGTTCTAAACAACAAATAGCATGTTGGAGAAGACTTCTGTAAATTTGCCCTGGAGAACATGCTCCAAACCCAAGACCACTTTCTTGAAAGACACCACTTTCCCCAGGCTGTCCTACAGCAAAAATCCCACTTAAATAGATTCATCAGATGTTGGGGAAGACTATACAGAGTTGGGACAATGAGTAAGTTCTGCACAAACTGGTCCAATGCTTAAGGCAGCAAGTTAACCTCTCAAACTTTCCTTTAAAGTATAGATGGTTCCACATACCATTTGGGTTGCAAAGTGCTCAACAGAAGTTCACTTCGTATTACTGCTGGCTTTTTTATTTTGCACATTATTAAGTCTTGCAGCTTATTATATAGTGTAATAGCTAAGACAAAAGTGTTTCATTTAATTTATTAAAAGGAGTATTAAGATTCATGGAATAATGCTAAAATAATCTGAACCTAAGGTCAGTTTATCCGCACACTGGAAAAATACTCAGCTGGTTTTGGTTCTTTGCTGATGCTGAACACCATTTTTACATCTCTGTAAGGATATTCATAGCAAAGTTAACTAAAAGTTAGGAGGAATGTTTAGAAAGATTCTCGAATCTGAGCAAAACCCATTATAAACAACCTTATTAAAGGAGAAACATTTCAAGTCATACTATTTAAAGAGTGCTTTCCTGAGAAATGTGTTGAAGTTGGTCTCAGAACTTTCAGATTTGTTGGCTCCCATTATCCATTGCTCCACAGCTGTTCTGCTGTACACAGAAAGAAATGGCCATGCCATGGCACAAAGTTAATTTTAATTGGTCTAACATACTGGGATCTTAAGAAACGTGGCAGTGTCCTGTAAAAAAAAAAAATAAATAAAGAGTGTCTTAGGGCTTCTAGATGGCACTGCATGCCTTGAGAAGGGTCACTTGCCAGACACTGAGCTATGCAGCTCATTTAGCAGCATGCCTTGGCTGATAAATAAGGCTCCCATGAGTCAAAGTTCTTAAAGTAACATTTCTATATGTAAGCAGGCTTTTTAATAAGGCACAGTAACATTGGTCTACCTAAAAGCATAGCCCAAACTGTCTAACCAACAATCAATTCCTAATCAGCAGACGAAAACAGAATTTTCATCTTGAAGGTACAACTAGAAACAACTTCAAGAGACTGTACCAATAAATAATATTATTGTCAGGAAAGCATACGAGAAGCTTTTCTAACAAATTTGCAATACAAAATAAAAACCAGAGGCAATACTTTGAGATTACCTCTAATTTAAATTTTTCCCTCTAGACTTTGAGGCAAGTATACTTACTTAAAACCTCATTTTCCACATCAACATCATTCTTCATTTGTTAACCCACATGGAATTCCCCTTTTTTGAAAGCTGAGAGGTTACAGATTTATTTCATGATTATAGGGATTTTCCCAAAGACATGCACGTGCTTATCAGGAGACATGAAACCACGGATGGATAGGTGGTGGGCATTGAGCTAGAGCCTGCTGTTCAAGCCCAGTTTTGTGCCTTTGTATTATTTGGTCTCATAGCCAGCAAATCCAACCACAATGTTTCACTCTAACAGGAGAACCTTTGTTCTGTAAAGCTAACACAGTAGTTAAAAAATAAAGATATGGATACAGATAATGCCAGTATAACTCTGTCATTACTCAACTGACCTACGCCTGCACCTTTCTGTGATTGTTTGTGGGCAGCAGAGCTTAATGTGCAAATAACAGTAACCCATTTTTCTCAAATTAGCCCTTGGAATAAAGAATGCAAAGATGTTCCTCTGTCCTCAAGCTGACACTGTGCACGATTCATCCATCCCATTCTACATTCTTAGCCTTCTGTTAAAAGCATCTTTATTCTGCTGTGTTCACACAGCGTTTCCTGGGTTTACAATCCCATACTTCCCACTGCTCCCAAAACCTGACACACTGAAAAAAAAACTGCCAACAAAACACTCAGTTTTAGTCAGGAATGAAATGGAGCTTCATCATCAGATGTCAGGCTGAGCATGCAAGACCAGTGTAAGTCATTGATCTAAAAACTGGAAAGCAGAGCAGTCAAGATGAAGCAGTAGCAAATGGGTCACTGCAACTGCTTATTCAATTCACCAGTGCTCATCTGCAGCAATCTCAATTATCTACCACCCAGTGACATAGGAGATACAGGAAGTTCACCTGTCAGTTGGTTTGGTTTTGTATTTTAGGCCATACAAACCCAAGCTTTAAGAGTCAGACAAAAACCAATTCTTATCCACTTCATTTCAGACACCTAAGAGCTACCAGCATTCAAAAACTGTAAAAAGATATTTTTCCTAGATTCAAGGAAACACAAGGAACCCCTCACCTCATACACCAGTAAGTGGCTTCAATTGCTCTCAAGTTCAGTGGCAACTGAAGTTATCTCTTAATCCACAGGAAAAGATTTCTGATCTTCTTAGAGACTACTTGGCAAAAGCAAGCCTGTATGTGCACAAGCATGTTAGGTACAACACACCTGCATCTTATTTTATGATTAATTTCAATTTTTCCAATGTTTTGCTGTTTCCAATGCAGCTTTGTAATTGATTTATATTTGTGAAGGAAGGCAGAAAGGATTCTTAGTTATTCAATAAATGTATTATCAGCATTGGAAAAAAAACAAACCCCTATGTTATTTGTTAATTTTCTTTACTTGTGCTACATAATCTTGAGACTGTTGGCCTTAAAACCAACAGAATACAACTGTGGAACTTAAAAGTGAGTTTGAGGCAGGGATGAAAAGTTAGTACCACCACATTGGCACATCATATTAAAAGAAAATACGAAATTCAGATCTTTGTTCCAGCAGTCAGGCTCCAAACAGCCAATGCTTGGCAGTGCCCTTGTACTAGTCTATCTCCACATGAGGAAACACCCCAGGACTAAAAAACCCCAGAAAACTGAAAAAATCCCGTTTTCTTCATTCAGTATGGAAACAGAAATATACATTTGCCGAGTAGGTGTCAGCTTTCCCCACAAAGACAGTTGCTGGCAGATAACCACTTGCATACCTTGAATGGTTTCCACCTATCCATTCCCACAGCTATCTACAGTCCTGGACAGTACTGCTGCTTTTTTTTGTTGTTGTTGTTCCTTTTACTTATGTTCCCAAGTAATGAACCAGTGTAAACTCAGCCCAGCACTCTGGAAGGTTTCTAAATAGCAGAGTAACATAGAGTAAAGGGTGAATTTTGAAGGCAAGTTTTGGTTTTGAGGTTGTGATGGACTGGAGACTGATCCTGGCTTCAGAGCAAAGCCATTGAGGTTCACACAGTCCAGCTCATACTCCCCTGTCAAGAACAAACTGAACAAATCTAAGAGCTACCAGCAACATGCACAGGTCAAAGAGCCACAGCAGAGCAACCATCAGCTCAGCCTCAAAAGGCAACACTTCTCCATCCAGTGAGAAAAATCTTGCCTTCATGTAATTTAGTGATAAAAAGCAGAAAGATATTTCAGCATACAGGATTTAACAATACATTCCTTTAGAAATCTTTTATGTTCAATGCTCTGATGATGTTGAGAACCAGGTCCTACAACCTTTGTACATCAGAGTAAACCAACATCTCCAGTTCAGGCAGTTGAATTTCAGGATTATCCACACTCAGGAGAGCATGTACTGTTAGCCAAAGGCTCCTTGGCAGCTTGTTTTTCTTCCCAAATAACACCAGTTGCAAAATATTTTTGACAGTGAAAACTTTCCTTTTTTTTTCTTTTTAAACAAGCTTTGATCTTGCAGTCCTGACAGAAACAGGGAAATATTTAACAAAACCACTTTTACTTCAGTGACTAAAAGACATAATACAACACCAAAGCTCGGTAACCATTTTGAATAACTTTGAACATCAGAGCACCTGTTTTGAACAGTTGTTGGTATTTGTCCCAGGGACGCTCATCATCTGAAATAATCTCTGCTAATTGCATAGACAACAACAGGAGAGGATTATGTATGCTTCTATTTTTGCTTGAAGTTATATTTCAAGCCTTTCTTGAAGTATTGAGCATAGCACGTAGAGGAAGTTAAGTTTGAGAGGACAGGACCTTTAAACAATCCTTTGGAGACATTGTAACATTACTGAAAAGCTGCTGTGACTGAAAAATCTACCAGGTGATGCTCCATAAAGGAAACCCTGCTACTCCAGGACTATTGTGACTCTCCCAAGCACTGCCTTTGGTCATGTCAGGAATTTGGTTGGTAACTTTTGATAAAAACCTTTAAGCATCCAATATAAAGAACCTGGCTTAGGTCATACATAGAAATAGAACGCTGGTGAAAGAAGATTCTGTTGCAAAAAAAATTAATGTAGTAATTGACTATTTTGATTAGGCAAGGTAAAAAACCCTGAAGCTGTTATTGACCTGGGAAGCTGTAACCACCTCATCACATCAGAATGGAGATGAACTAAACTGACACAGCCTCAGAAGACTGGTTATCACTGTGGCCTAATCCAATTAGGTGTGTTTCCTGATTTTACTCAATGTAAGACTTCTCCACCAGCTTCTACACAGGAAACAGCAATAATCTCCTGGTAATCAGCACCACAAATAATAAAATTCCTGCGTAATAAAAGGTTTGGTGTGCATTTTTTTAAAACAATAAATTTGGCAAAATAGTTTAAAAAACTATTTAAAGATTCTATCTGCTATGCAGTGATCAAAAGCTCTTGGATTTTACTACACTATTTCACAATTCAATTCTTTTCATCACACCTTATTGACCAAGAAGCATAAGGAAAAATAAAAGTGAGCCAATGCTCTTCTATGGATTGAAAGACACATTCAAATGCACCTTTTTTGAGAACTAAGGATTTAAACATTACAATAACATCTAACATTTATTAAAAGCTTTAAAAAATGGTTTGTATTGTGACTGTGAAAAACAAATTAAGTTGTATTTTGATAAATGCAACAAGAATAGCTCTTCTAAGCTATTTATTAATTACATTTTGTTTGCCTCTTTTTAGGATCCAAAACATGGACTAACTGGGTCTGCTCTTTGATACTTTACTACAGAAGCAGAGGGAGTGGGGCAGCACTGCCTTCTTTCTTTTCACTGGGATTTTGAAACATTTCACCAACCTTCTTCAAATTTTTAGGGAACATACAAATTGATTTTAATATGAATAGCATGTGATTGACAAAGCAGCCATGGTTTTGTGCTTGAGCACTGAACCCAAGCCCTACATGTGCATCCTGTTTTTAAGGACTGTACATTGTCTTAATGTAAAACTGTTAGAAAGTTCAACCTTCCCATGTGGAATTCAGGAAAGGGGGGGAAGAGGAGGACAATCAAGTCATTTTGCACAGATGTTGCATTAAGACAATCAGATATTAGGATAAAAGACACATCTAAACAAAAAGCAGCAACTTAAAACCACAGGGACAATGAGAGAAGACAGTCTTATACACATTCTCTTCAATTTGGTTCTTATTTTGAAACAAGCAAAACAAAACCAGCCCAACCTGCCTAAAATAAAACACTTACAAAAATATGATCCGTAGCAATAAGACAGAAAATTCTCTTTGGGAAACATTAAGATACCAGATGGAAATTTGTTAATGAAGAGGAACTAAATATACGTAAAAGTCCACATTAATTACTGATCAATACTTGATATTGAAATTAGAACAACCAATGTTACAATTACAACATCTGAAGAAAAAAATCTATAAAAATTCACTTTAAGGTATTAATTGTATGTCAACATCTCTACTGAGCTGAAAAGGCAGTATTCAAAATTATTAATTAGTAAAATTATCACTTAAGAGTATACTTTATTCATGAGGAGAAATACTAAATTCCTTTAAGGGAAATAAGTTTCCTTTACAAAGACTAAAAGAACGGAGAATAGTTGACACTGATTTTGCAAAGACGGGCTGACAACTGAAACTGAACAAAAGAATCTGATGATTTTATTTTTTCATCCACTGTTTTCAGATAGTTTTATAATCATTTGTTATATAAGGTTTAATTCAGAAATGTATATGTGATAGCAAGATCCTTGTTTCAGGACCTTGAAAAAATACAGTCAGAATCTGCAGACATGATGGCAACCCCTGCCAGCTCACCATCATTTCTAAAATTTGACAGCTTTCTCCAAGCACATGGTTCATTCCCACCTTCCTCGAGGCAACTTTCAAAACAGACCAATAAATTAATGATTGCTAATTATCAATGGTACTTCAGAGGCAAAATTTTAAACAAAAAAAGAGAGAGTCTCAGACTTCCAGCATTTTAATGATTCCTTTCTGCTGCCAGGTGGAACGTCTGGTGGATTCAGAAGAGCAACAGCTTCCCACGGAACTTAGCACAGATGACTAAATGCTTTTGATGGCACAGTGAACCTCTATTTTAAGGCTTCACTTTTAACTTTGCATTGCAGTTCACTACCATATGACTGGAGGCCAAACGCCAGGAATTTGCATTAAGAATGAAAGCACACACAATCTCCTGGAGCTACCAAGGAACTGCTGCAGCAGGAATGCTATAACATGACATTTTACCTCAAGAGGCATACTTGTATTTCTACTGCAGAATATTTCACTTAATTGTGAGCCACTTGGATTGAGGACTAGCAAATGATCAGTCCTGCAAAGTTCACACTGCTACTTGGAGAATTCATCAGCAGAAAGACCAAGCTTTCAGCTCATTCCTGTTACAAACACACTCATCTGTTAATAGAATTGATTAACTTTCTATTGAAGCTTACATTTGACAGTGACTAACTTCTTTACTGGGCACCTAAAATTCTGTAACCACAGAATCACAAAATTGTTAACGCTGGAAAAGGCTTCAAAAGAGCATCAAGTCCAGCCATTAACCCTACACCACACTGTGTTCACCACTAAACCACACCCCCAAGTACCACATTCACATGGCCTTTGAACACTTCCAAGGGCGGTGATGCCACCACTTCCCTGGATACCCAATTCCAATGGCTTTTGGCTCTCAAAAACCTAACCAACAATAACTGCTCTAACTCTACTCTCAAGGTTCGCTAAAACATTGGATTAACAAACATGGCAAAGTAAGAGTTGGGAGATTTCAACCTTCAGTTTAAGGTGGAAAGCAGAGCTGAGATCTTGTATAAACCACTGAAGGGACACTAATGGAAAACTACAAACTTGTCCAGTCACACTTTCATTGAAGAAGCCTGATCCTCTCAGAGCAAGTTGGGCATATGTTGGCATCACCTACTGGGTCAGGTTTCTTAAAAGACTTAAGTGAAGGAACTCCTTGCTTCTGGACCTATTTAGAATTTAACCATGTACTAAATGCCTGTCAGCACAGAAGAAGCACCTCCAGGCAAATGTCGAAGTGCTTTTTCAGAGCTTTAGAAGCTTTAAATAAAACAGTATCATCAACTAAACATCAAGTGAAACAGAGAGAAAACACAGCAACTGAAGGACAGACATTAACTAGGCTTGGTTTAGATGTAGC
Organism: Chaetops frenatus; assembly: GCA_013400775.1. NCBI lineage: Eukaryota > Metazoa > Chordata > Aves > Passeriformes > Picathartidae > Chaetops > Chaetops frenatus. The sequence goes on along the minus strand of VZTR01020648.1, from coordinate 249,522 downwards.
TCTCTTCCTCTCTTAAATCTTACTTGCATCACCCATATGTGTTGTAGTGGCACTTAATAATTTATTATGCATACAGCATATCAAAATTACTTCTTTACATAAGACCATATTATTTATATTCAAGGAAACAAATATTTTTTGAAGTCCTGGAAAACGAGCCCAGAATCCGGTTTGTTCACCAAGCAGACAGAACACATGCTATTGAAGGGTAACTTCTCCCTACACCTTTGTCCCCCTGCTCTTCACTTGACTTAGGCAGAGCAATGTCAAAAGGCATTTGGACTCCACGACTAACCAATCCCTGGATTCTTGCAAAGCCAATTATCTAAATTAGTAACAACTCCTGTCACTATTTCTGAAGCTGGCACATATCCCCAAGACAGACATTAAATACGCATTTCACGCAAGCCAAGCTCGTCTACACAACGCCGGAGCCAAGAACTGAAAACGTTCATCGCTCTTTTCTTTTGGCCTACTACAATTTAAGCTTTTTAAAGCTCTCTCTTTCAGGACATGCTCTGTGAGGTCATACTTTAAGAACCTCTTATGCAACAGCAAAAGGAGCTCATGGTTTCTGTGGACAGAAGTGAGAGGCCCAGGGATGGCCATCAGTCACAGCAAGGAGCCAGAGCCAGCAGCTCTGCTCAGGATTTTCTAGAAGCCAAGGGCTCAGTTTCCACTCGCCATGCTGCCTCTTGCCAGAGCCTTCTCACTGTTGCTCCATCCCTTTGGATGCCACATACTTCGGCATCTCCTGGCAGAATCCCCAGCTCTACTTCCAGATGTCAACACGGTTTCTTTCCAGCCCACTACCACAGCCATTGGACAACAGTTGTTTGGAGGCCAAAAGAGAAAGATGTCTATGTTGCACGAACTTGCATGAAACCCCAAACATCACGCAACACCAGTAGTTTCCTGGTAAGCCCTAGCCAAGGCTAGTGCCAAATTCAGTCAGAGCTTTGGCTCACCTGGGTTACCTCTAAGTGCAGACAGTGGCAGGCAAGTCTCGAACAACAGGTTTATTGCAGTCTGCAAGCAGTGCAACATGTCCTACTCAAGATGGAGATTTTCAACGGTGAAGCAATGGCTAATAAATTACAGCTGAATAATCCTCTAAATCTAGAAAAAGGCAAAGGATGAAGGTTTGCCCATCATTTTAGCAAATGAAGCCATCCAGTAAATCACATTACAGCTGTTTGTGGAACATCTGGTGAGGCCACCAAAGTAACTGAAACTGTCTACAAACCCTTCCCTTCCTCTCAGCAAGGTTAACCATGCAGACTTACTAGGATTAAAGGGAGATACAGAAATACCTTGTCCCCAGTATCCATTTACCTTGTCCTGAGGGCCTGCCAGGCTGCATCAATGTCTGCATACAGGTTTTTCTCAGAGGGCTTGCCGGTGCTCACCCCGTAGCCGGAGTAGTCATAGGAGAAGACGTTGCAGTTGATGCGGGAGCCAAGGCCAATGTAGAAGCTGCACATCTGGCCCAGGTCCACAGCATTACCGTGCGAGAAGAGCAGCGTGTACCGGCCAGTGGGGGCACAGCGAACGAACATGCAGCCCAGCCTGTTATCTCGGGCCGTGCGGGAGAAGAACACTTCCACGGCATCCAGTTCCCGCTGGGAATACTGCCAATCGGCCCGCTCGCTCAGGTGCAGGCTGCAGGTGCCCGATCCCGTGGGGGTGCCCGCCCCGGCCGCCGCCCCGGGCTCCTGCTGCTGCTCGGGCTGCAGCACGGTGTAGGTGGGCTCCGGGGGCAGGAAGGCCAGCTTGGCTGCGATGCGGCTGGGGCAGGGCGGGCAGCAGAACAGCCAGCACAGCTCGCCCAGAGAGAAACCGTTCATTCTGGGGCCTTGTTCTGGCATCAGAGACGCCGGAGAAAAGCTAAACCTCTGCTGGAAAGAAGTCACACGGAACCGACCCAGAGCCCTCCTCCGACGCGACCTGCCGCCTTCCTGCGAGGCCACCAGCTGCCCTCCCAGAACGCAAACAATGGCAACCTTGGAGGAACTACAGTTCAGCAACAGCAGTGCAGCTCTTCAAAGCCTGGAAACTGCTTATACAAACCAAAACCACCACCCCACGAAATACAGATGGGCTACAACCAGCCCTCAAGCCCCCCGACAACTAACGCTACGGCAGATGCAACTCTCTAAAACACGACCCTAGACCCCCCTCACAGCACATGAGCCACACGTACACATACACAAAATGAATTCCCCGATGCCACGGCTCAGTGCGGCGCTCCAGCCCCGGATCCGGCCCCCCGCAGGGAACATGCAGGACCCAGGGAAGCACCTTCCCGCACACACCGCACCACGCGCGGCTCCACCCGCTCCGCCCCGGCCCCCGGGACGCCCCGCAAAGCAGCGAGGGGTCCCCGCAGCGCCACCACCCCCGGCCCGGCCCGGCAGCGTTCGCGGGAGGAAGGAAGATGAGAAGGAAGAGGAGCACGAGGAGCAGGACGAGGGGGGGTCCAAGGGGAAGGGGAAAGCAAGGTCGAGGCTCAGCCGCGCGCGGCCGCGGGCACGNGCGGGAGGTGCGGGAGCGGGTCCCGCAGCGCCGGCCGGGACGCGGGAGCCGCAGCCGGGCCCTTTAAGAGACCCCCCCCAAGCCCTCCGCCGGCCGCCCACCCTCGCGCGTGCGCGGCGGGGCCGGGGGCGAGGGGCGGCGCGCGCAGGGGCCATTTCGCGCCCTCTGAGGGGGCTGTGAGGGGAGCCCCGGCCCGGGTCACCCTGAGCGGCCGCAGCTGGGGCACGGCGGGCCGCCTGAGCGGCTCCCCATGGCCCTGAGCATCGCTCCTCGAGTCGCCCAAGCTGTGCAGTAGTGTCAGTGGAACTGCTCCTCCGCGCTCCTCTCCCCTGCTGCCGAGCGAGCTGTGCGGCCCAGGCTTAAAAGCTCTGGAGGATCTGTGGATATTTGTGAAACTTGCCGGTAGTTTCAAGAGATACCACGGAAAACTTAAAATGGTGCAATTGCAGAAGCCTCATTTCCATAGAAAATCAGGGTAATGATCCGTATCCCAAATAATTCATTGAATAAATTAGCAAATTGCTTAGAGTATATGGCAGACCTCTTGGATCACTGGTACTGCATCTCCAACTCGTGCTTCGACCCTGAGACTGCAGCACGAAGATACCCAAGGACTGGAGTAATTTCACAAGTTTCACACCTGAGATGCCCTTCCTGCACATATTCCTTGGGTAACACTTGCCAACTCTTAAGAAAAAACCTGTATACAAAAAGTTGGTCGTGTGTGATAGTCCTTTGTCTTTGGAATGTCAAAAATGAGCTCAGCCCCCATCCACAGCAGTCTTTAGCTTTGCTAACAGTGGGAATTTTAGAAAAGCTAAAATCAGCCAGCAGTAATTGTGCCCATGCTGACGGTTAAGGGAGAAAATGAAAGGGAAAAATGTGTTATGTCCATCCAGCTTGAACTTGTGGGCTCTGGCATGGACAGACTGTTCCTCGAGAGGACCGAGAATACCCAGTTAATTACACGTGTCCCAGGCATGTTCCACTGGGAGGGTGACAGGGTCCAGAGATTGGGCAGGGTAATGAAACGTGTCCCACCTACTTGATGCTGGGTTCCTTTGGGTAGCAGAGACAGCCAACACACCCATGTAAGGGTCATGAAATGATGAAAGGGACTCCTACTCCACAGACTGTGATAGGAAAATCTGGATAAAGAAAACACAGAATAAATAAATGAGGGACCCTGTGAAATTCCTTGAGGATGACAAACACCCTCAAGCTCCACCTCAGCGGTTACATGAGACACTATTGATAATCTGTGGGAAGACTGATACAACCCTGAGAAAACCCTGAATATACCCTGAGAAGTGATTTGGTTGAGGAGAGCTGTGAAGAGCCTGTCTGATGCTGCCGCTACGAGTCCGTCTCACTGCACACACACTGAAACCAAGATAAGAGCTGGAATCTGGGCATTAGCACCAACTGAAACTAACATTTCTCAGAACCCTTTCAAAGGCTCTATGACTTGCCCAGAGCCAGACAGCAGAAGTTGTTATATCATAAGTAGATTGCTACTCCAAAGAATAGGCAATTAAAAGGACAATATTTCCCATGTGCCACCCTGGCCCTTCCTTAGGTCATGTTTGCAGTAGTAGTGAAATTAAAGAATTAAAGTGTCCTCTTTGAATCAAAGGAGAAGTGTTATGAATTTGCTCCTTGAGCGAATGGGGCTATTTCAAACCTCATTACCTATGAAGTTTTTACCATCAGCCTTTTAAATAATTTCTGATGGACCTAGAAAGATGCCTCAGGTGAGCAGGGAAGATCTTCAAATAGCTACCAAAAAGGCAAATATGATAAACAGAACACACTGTAGTTGGTTATGTCTTGATTATTTCCATGTCCTGTAGCCTCACCATGCCTGTCGCAAGGGCAGAGCACTTTGCACCACGCTTCCTTTTCCTGAACACTGAATAGACAAAAGAATAGGCCAGAAGACAGTGAGACTGAAGCCAAAGGAGACACCTGGCAGCAGCTCTGTGAAGATTATGTATCCTAAACATTAACCATGCCTGACTTCCTGCTGCCGCTGGCCAACTGTGTGGCTGTTACAGCTGGATAAATACTCCACATCTCATACCTGCACACCTGCAACTATCATCTACTTCAGGACTGGTTACAAACACCAGACTCAGACTAGGAAGTTCCTCAAAGCTTTTTTTTTTTTTTTTTTTTTTGCTAATTTCCTGGACAAATAGTGCCTGAAGAGTGCAAGTATTATTTCTTACAGCTCATGTAAGTAAGTAACTATGTATCCCAGGCTCGTTCTAGGATGTGTTAAAACAGTAGCAGCACTGACAGGCAATGTCTCTGTCAGCCGAAACACAAGGCAAGAGACCACACTGGAATCTACCAAACTCAGGTGCAGGGCAAATAATGTAGTACTACTGATAGGCATTGTTGTCTATGTTCTCATCAGCCATGTCACTGTCAAGTTCTTTGCAGTGTCTGGACAAAGGTGTGCTTGAAGGAAGGATCTGCAATAGAAACATTAATTTGCTTTGGGAATGGAAGAAGAGCGTCCCAAACACAAGAGAACCAAATGTAGTGGGAGGTGGTGCGTCTGGAAAAGAATGCATGGGCAACAGAGGGTGGCATCAAGAACTTACTGGTGACATGTATCACTCTGGTGCCAGTGAGAAGATCATAGAATGAGAGAATCACTTAGGTTGGAAAAGACCTTTAAGATCACAGAATCCAACCACTAATCCAGGACTGCCAGGTTCATCTCTAAAACATGTCCCTTAATGCCTCATTTACACATCTTCTAAATACCTGTAAGGATAGTGACTGAAGCACTTCCCTGGGCAGCCTGTTCCAGTGCTTGACAACCCTTCCAGTGAAGGAATTTTTTCTAATAGCCAATCTGAACCTCTTCTGGCACAACTTGAGGCCATTTCCTCTTGTCCTATCACTTGTTAGGTGGGAGAAGGGGCCAACCCCCACCTGGCTACAACCTCCTGTCAGATAGCTGTAGAGAACAATAAGGTCTCTCCTGAGCCTCCTTTTCTTCAGGCTCTGGTCTCTGTATAGTCAAAGCTTGAAGATGTAACAACTAAATTAATCACCCAGGGTAAGCAAGCTAAATACAGCCTTCAGTAGATGGCCCATACCAATGTTTTTTCTGTTGGGTGTATCCTTCTCTACACTGGGCCTGCGGAAAGAACTTGGATTATTTATTTCTCTTTCTGCAGCTGAGCAAGACTGTAGCAATTTTCTGCCACATAAACCCATGTAGCATTAAACTTACAGGTCTATATAGACAAACAAGTATCAATTACTTTACCAGACTGAATTAAAAAAAAAAAGGAAAAATAGAAAACTCATGGAGTTTGAATGAGCAGTTTCTTCAGAAGTATGAGTCCAAGACAAATGACACTCTTGAGCGTTTAAAACAGCTTTCTTCTGGGTCTGCAGGGTTTTAGTCAATACTCAGCTATCCTCAGATTTGCTGTGAATACAGTATGAGAGGAATGTGGAAAGGAAAACAAAGATGTACAAACATCAAAACTTATGGGAGGGGGCGCGGGGGGAGGGTGAAGTGGCAGCTATGTGATAATATACAATGACGGTTTTGAGTCTTGATTTGCAGTGACTGCATTTTATGCCTGTCACTGGCAAATTGACATTTTAAAGATATGTTCTTGACTGCTTTTTCATGTCAGTATCTTTGTTCAGGCTATATCTAGGCTGATGAAAGGAATTTCAATTAAGGATGAAATCCTTTCCATACTGTATTGAAATGCACAGGGTGGGAGCAGAGGGAGAATGGAGCAATGAAAGCTCCATAGAGAGTTCTTTAAGGCATCTTGCTGACACAGGACAAGATAGTTTAGGAATGCCTGGGGCAGTGCACTCTGTAGTGGTTTACTGTGCCTTTACAAAGAAACAGTGTGCATTCACCTTAGTGCCTTCTGCCCGAGGCCATCTATCATTCAAACAGGGGGCTAAGGGTTTCATAAATCCCAATCTAGTTTAGTCCTCAAGGGAATAGCACTCTGGAGTCATTCAGGAGTGGCAGGGAGGGTGGCCACATTGCCTGGCAGGAAGAGGCTGATTTTCACCCTGTGTATGTAAGCAGTATCCTGGGAAATGGAAGTGGTTATAAATCTGCATAGTGAAAGCCTTAGGGAGAAGAAGTGTGAAAAACAGTAAGACATGGATACAAAGACAGTTCATGAGAGAGAAGAAAANCACATCAAACCCACTTTACCCACCTACCTTGCAATTGCCTAATATTTGGGGTGAAAGACAAATTAGCTCCCACTGAGTGCTTTCATGGAGATGTATTTCTCTTTGCATGCTTGTCCTTGTCCACCATTTTTCCAGCCTATGTCATGGTGAGAATTTTTAGTTTACTGATACATCCAGAATGCTCACCCAGCCCTTCCAGCTGGGCTCCAGCTGTTGTGGTGCCCTTCAGAGAGCAGCTGATCCACACTCCACTCCCACCCATGCTTTCAGTGTGGGTGTAACAAGTGCACTCCAAAGTCTCCTTAGGACCTCTACATGTACCGGTCAGTAGTGCCTTTGTTCAAGCTGGGCATTCAGGCATTACTGCTCGACAAAATCTGGACAGAGGCAGAGCTCTGTGTCACTGTGGCCAGACCCATAATCAAGCTATCAATTAAAAGTCAATTTGTGTACGTCTACAGCACTACAAAGTCATTAACGTGACTGAGGCATAGACATACATTTCATTCACTACAATAATTAATCTATTAAGATGATCTGATTTATCAGCAAGAGCTAGAATGACTGTTCACGTGGTTTGCCCTTGTCCAGTTATTCAGGGATGAGGCTGTAATTTATGAAATACTGATCTGAGCATTTGCAAACAACTGCCAAATCTCGTGTATGTTACAGGAACTGAGGTGAAAAACTGCCAAATTCTCCTGCAATAATGTGGGAGCTCTGATGGTGTACCACACGGTTCCTTGAAAAAATTAAAACGAGAATAACTGCTTTTTGTGTTTCCCCACTTTCCAAAATTCATCAGAAAACATACGCTTCATTTCATCATAAACCTCCAGGGCATTTTCAAGGTCAGTGGAGATGGAGTTCAGGCTCCCATTCATGAGTACTGGTCATGTAATTAAAACAGGAAAACATATTTTGGCTTCTGCATGCTACTGTGTGTCAGAAATCAGCAATGCTTTCTTGAAGCATGTGGACTCTTCCAACTGCCTGTCAGTCTTCACATCCAAAGTCTGAACCATATTCCTCAGCTGGAATAAACCTATGATAATCAGCTTAAATTTTATTTAAAAAAAGCACAGGCACAGCCAATGGTGATTATTTAAAATCTATGGAGATCTATCCATTTTTTTCTTCTCAACATCACTTAAACTTGGTTTCCTGAAATCATACAAACCAAAACCACCATTAGTTTGAGACCATCCCTTGAATCCCTGAGAGATGTAAACCTGAAAAGCAGGTCACATGTTTTCACCTGAAACATGCATTTGAGACTGAAAACCAGGCAGCCTAACTCTCAAGCATTACCTACTCCTCCCTTCCTTCTCTTTAGGCTCTTATCTCGCCTATTCTCCCTAGAAAGCCTGGATGAAGCCTGTTTTTCTGTTAACATGCTTTTATCAGTTCGTGAGGAAGCAGAGAACTGAACTGTGGAATATATTCCCCTTTGGTGGTGCTGGTGGGGGTTACTTTACCAGTCACTAGATGCTGGTGGCGCTTTCTGCCTTCTATGGCAACAACACCAAGGCATCAAGAACTGCTGCCTGTCCCAAGTGTGATCTTTGATTTTGTGGCACTCATCTGGAATTCTCCACCCTGATGTTCTGAAAGCAAACAGGGAAAACCTTGAATAGATACCCTGACACAAGAAATCTGGAGGGAAGAGGTGAAGTTACCAAAACCGCTGCAGTAAACCAGTGTATGCTCCACATGCAGCACTGGCTGGGTGGATTGGGCACGTGGGGCCAGTGGAAGAGAAGCAGGGTTAGAGACAGATGAGCAGAGATGCTCCTCTCTGTGAAAAGAGTGGTAGGAGGCAGCAGAAGTAACACATTCTGGCTTCAGTCCTCACCAACTGTCTGCAGCTGTTACCATTACTTAAAACCAAATATTGTTCCTTTTAACTCAAGGACAAATTCTGAGAACAGAAGAAGAGGAGACAGTGAGCAGAGAGTCCCTCTGTGCTGTCTCAGGGTCATTTTGTGGGCAAACTCAATTCCTCCACATTGCCTTTTAGTCACTGCGGTTTCCAAAAGGTCAGACCCTAATGTTCATAGTCTAGGGGAAATTTCCTAGAAAAATCTCTTATGTTTGGTCCTTAATGTCTAAAAAAGCAATACAATTACATCCAAGCACAGAAGCCCACCACTACTTTTCCTACAATCGACATTAAGAATAATTTCCTTTCCCCTTTACTGCAGTTATTTACATCTTTATCATTACCTCTATTCTGTCATTTCTTCAGATTATTGCAGTTCCTTCTACTTTTTCCTTCTTCGGTTTCTGAGTCATCCTTGTTCTTCATCTCTCTCAAGCTGACCCACAAGTATTCTTAAATGCTCCAGGCTGGATATGGTACCCCAACTGTGACCTTACTCATGGTGAGTAGAATAAGCAGGATGAGCTCATCGCTTATAGACTGCACTTTCACTGATCTACTCTAGTGAGATGTTTGCCCTTTTTTTTTCTTTTTTTTTTTTTTCTAAGTAAGAGCTGCATGACACTGCTGGTTCCCATTGAGCCTGCAGTTCTCTCTAACTCCCAAACCTTTTCAGCTAACTCCTGCTTGCTCTGTTGGCTCTTTACTCCGTTTCTTTGCAATTGTTTATTCCTACCAACACACAGACCATGACAGTTGTCCTTATCAGGTTGCAGTTACTCACTGCTAACACAGTCAACACACTCAGCACCTGCAGAGCTGCAAACAAACAGTGCTGAGTGCAGAGCCTTGGTCAGGTCAGCCCAGCCTTTTTAGGAAGCACTTGATATTCTTATTATCAGACCCCTTCTTGTCTACAGAGGACAAATGCTGCCATGGCTGTTGGCCAGCCAGGATGACTGAGAGGGTCTCCCTGGGAGCCCCTTATGCTGCCATGGGTGGGCAACTGCTGTGGGGCAAAGAGCCAGCCTTACCCCAACCCATATCCCATGAGCCAGGCCTCTGCTCCTGAGCTTTGCAACATGACAGACAGGTGCAAACTCTCACATTTCTCCAAAGAGAACAAACATTTATTTTCTTTTTGATTCACAGTACCAGAAAATAGAAAACAAACCACAAAAACTATTTACCATGTGATGAAAAAATAACTGTTTTCCCTTTTTTTGCTGAACCTGTGAAGCAACATCTGCTGATATATATGGGGCATATATGCTTACCTAAAAGAAATTTTTTTCTGATGTGTATAAAGCTTTCCACAGATTTGTCCCCAGTCTTACAAAATCTCACACTGTTTTATATGTGATTATCAGACTGTACACATGTGGCTGCTGGCAACACAGAACAAGCCTCGTCATTCTTCATACATTTGTCTGACAGGGGTATTTAAAGAGTTGTGCTGCTAATCACTTTGACTGCAGGAGTCCGGGTATGTGAGTACAAAGAGACTCATTACTTACTGGTGAAGCAGCAGCAATGAAATCCAGTGACAGTGACGTGGAGTCTAGACCCAGAAAGAGAATAATCCAAGCTACTGTGATAGCAGATTGATGTTAAGTATGTAATTAGAGGAGGAAATATGAATGAAAAAGGGAACAGATGTAAACCAGCTTAATAGTTATTTTGTATATTCTTGCCAAATATATCTTACTACGGTTCAGTTAGTGCTGCTTTTAAATCTCTGCTGACCAAAATGTATCAGATATGGAGAGCTATGATATTTTCCCTCAGAGTTACAACCCTGGCAGTTCTGCCAAGCTCAGCTCATTGCAATAACCTGCCAGGATACTAAATAGTTAATGAGGCAACAACTACACTTATAAGAAAGAAAAAACGGTAGATGATCAGTTCCTTTCGGTTGAAGACTTTAGGTTTTAAAAATTAACACAAAGGTACTGATAAAATACATAGTAATTTCCTGAGGAAAGATTAGAGGCTTGTGCTGAAGATAAAACCCAAAGCATATGTTTCCCTGCCTGGGCTTTCATGTATTAATCCTGTATGGATTGATGGTGTAATTAGAACAATTCTGTGACAGTCACAATTTGATGAGCACCATCCTATAGCTAAGCACACATTCCTTATTCTCCCAAGACCATGAGAATCTGAATATCTCACTGCTTTCACTTTGTTCAGTATTACAAGGGAGTTTGGTGCTCATGTCTGTCAGCAGGTAATAAAGACTGGATTCCACAAATGCTGCAAGAGACGATGCCTCACAACCTCCAGAGCCGTGACCAGGCTGACAGATCTTTGTGCACTGGTTATCAAGAGATCACCCTTCCTTCCCACAGCTCTCAGCCTGATTCACATCAGCAAGGCTCTCAGTGACTGCACTAATGACAGAGCTGCATCCTAGAGCAGCCTGCAGTCATTTCTGCAGTGAAGGCACTGTCAGTGGGTGGTCCAAGGCTGGCTCATTGCTCCGTGTATCTGCTGGTCCAACTGCACCGTCTCTTTTCAGTCTGACTAAGGCCGTTCTTGGTTTGCAGGGCAAGTATTGCAGAGCTGGAAAGCAGAGGAGGAAGGTCTGACAAGTTCAGGAAAATACGGGAAAGCTTCCCTTGTGAAACACAGCGCTTTCCTCTTCCTGCATGTTGGTCACTCAGGGAGAACAGAGGAAAAAACCCTTTTGTCTGAGTCATTCACACTATATTAAGAAAGGCACCTGGAACTGTACTCCAGGGTGTAGCATTACACTAGGATAAGGGAGTACTTGGGTGAAGTCAGGCTCCTTCATTTTACAGCAAATATCACTACCTGAATGCTGTTGTTAATTTCCAGGCATTTTGGTGATTCAGCCTGGGAGGTGTCTGTGTTCAGAAATTGCAGTTACTGTCTCTATTTCAAAAGGGTAACTGATATAAAGAACTGCTTTAGTTGCACTGAAATGGGATTGTTTTTTTTTTTTCATACTGAAATTGGATAAATTTTTGCTCTGATTAAGTACTTAATCTGGTGCTTAACTTGAAACAGTTCAGTACTTCTATTGACATGAATAAAACTGTCCAGATCTAGCTAAGTAACTTTCCTGTTTTTCTGGACTGTGTTCTTTTAGAACTGAACAATTAGCTTAATAAATACTAGTCTAAGCATAACTGTAGCCTCATCTAAAAAGAAAGGGGGTTTAAAGGGTAGATTCTGTGGTTTCTGTAATTCTTCTTTTAAGAGAAAGCTTTCTTCCTCCCACTTCGGGCCAAAATACAATTTTTTGAGGTATGAAATTCCACTCTCGCAGTTCAAATTTCAACAGTGATGGCAACATTTGCAGTTTTGTTTGCAGTAATTTCTAACAGAAGGATTACTTCTCCCTCTTGGATACATTTGTTTCTTGTAATGCTTGATGCGGTGCATCCATTTGGCAATAAACCCCTCATTGCAGAGTTACAATCTGTTGGCTTTTTTTCTGTCTGAAGTTTCTCAAACAGAGTAAGTCCCGAGTTAAATTTATCTGAAACAACATAAGCATGATTCGTGCAGATGTTAAGTCACCAGAGCCTACTTTTCCTCACAGCACCTCCCAGGTGTTCCTCTTACAGAAACCATTCATAAGTCTGGTGAAATTGGGGTGAAAATGCAGCTTCACATGTCAGCAAAAAAGCTTCTCTGTTAAGACAGAGTTGAGGCAGCCTCCTGCTGAAGCCTCAGTGTACATGATGGACAGTGACCCACTTCTCCAGCTTGGGAGGCTTGGCCAGTCTTCACAGAAATCAGTGAAACCAGGTCAATTAACTACAGTGAAAGAACTGGCCAAAGGAACAAACAGGATGGAAAAGGGATAAAGTGATAAAGGAGCTAAACACAGCTTGAGCTGAAGTGTTCGGGGACCACAATTCATGTGGCCAGAGGATAAAGGTGAAGTTCAATGACAAGGTTCCCTGGATCCTCTTTTTTCCCCATCTGTGCACTCTTTAGTGTGACCCAGTTTCCCCTTGGCTGTTGGCCCTGGGGAGAGCATGGTCCTTTCTGCTCAGGATTTTATTTCTAACCCCACTGCACTGAAAGGAGGATACCGATTTACACTGACAAGGTAACTGGGCCCTTGGGCTTAGATGGGGGCTCAACACCCCCTTCCCCTTCCCAGCAGCAGATAGCTCAGCAGGAAAATGGTAAAACAATTGGCTGGCCTGACAGATGTTCGGCTTGACTTCAGATGATGTAGGAAAGCCTGGATCTGCAGATGTTGATAGTTTTCTGATTAAAAATCCTCCACTAACATACAGATAGATTAAAAAAAATAATTCTTTAAAAGCACAGGACAGCCTTGATTTATGTATGCACACAGAAAAGTTGTCACCAGCTTTGATATACATTTCCTTCCCCAGAATCCCGACTGTGCAGGGCAAAGATCTGACCTGTCCTCACCGTCAGGGAAATGCTGGGATCTCATTACAGCCTCTCAAGTCGGGGCATGGGGCACTCCCTGTCAGTCTGTTGCTTCAGCACCCTGACAGGAACTGCACTGCTGAAACCCAAAGATGACTGAAATGTTAATTGCTACCAGGACAGTGTCAGCATCCTTGCCTGGCTGAAAGAAAAACCCCAGGGCATTTACCTGAAGGCAGCTGAAGATCCTCCTTATGCCAGGTCAAAGCAGACAAACTCCATTAATTTCAGCCAAGTCTGGGGTTTTGCCCCTGGAAAAGTGAGAGCTCAGAATCTGTTCTCAGTTCATTAGTACAGACTAACAGGGAGAAACCAACTCCACAAGATGGGAAGTTAGCCATGAAATGCACTGTTAATATAAGTAAGGGAGCAATGACAGACATCTGAATTACTCTGCTATGCTTGTGTTCTGGGAGATACAGAATCCCAGCAGATCATTAGCAGGGGGCAATGAAGAAGTCCTTAGGCAAAATTTTGCCACTGCTCCCAGTAATTGCCTTTTAAGCAACTGGGAGGTTTTAGGTGAAAGGTCTTGTACAACCAGAATGCACAATTTGTGACTAAATTTTTATGACTGTAAATCAGAAGCATTGAGACCCCAAATACTCATGGATTTGTTAATGCTAACAGAGCAACACAGTCCTTCAGAGGCAGTGTACCTTCATTTTGTTTTATGTTGTACAGCCAATAGACAGATCACACCAGCTTATTGCAGATGTATTTTCTTACACACAGATGGTATTAGAAAACAACTCTGTATATAAATTCTGCAAATACACAATGACTTAGTGATCTGATACACAATAAATTAGTTTTCTGTGCAATCCTCCCAAGAGGAAGGGACGCATGTCCAGTGACTAAAACCAATATTATTATTTGCTTAAATAGAGCAAAGCATCCTGTTGTTGTGAAGGATAAGCTTTGATTGAAAAGGGCTGTTTTTGCAGCTTCAAATAATTCAAAACACTTTTTAAAAAAAAAAAAAAAGAAAAAAGTAAAAAAAAAAGTTTTATTCACTTCTAAGCAGCAACTCTTGGCATATTTCCTTTCAGAAGACACTGTTGTGTCCGGCTATTACTCAACCACTAACATTAGAGACATTAAAGTTGCAGGAAACACAGTTCATCTTTTGCGTAGTTAGAAAGGAGTTGGCTTCCCAATTACCCTGGAAACTGGACTTGCTGCTGGGCAGAAAACCACAATTCACAGCAGAAAATAATAGTTGATATATGAATATCTACCTAAAGGCTAATCAGCAAAACAAGCAATGCATGAGGAAGATGACCCACATGACGTTGTTTGGAGGAAATTAGTCATCAGTATTCTCAAGCTTCCTTTTGTTTTAAAACATTAAATCATAACCCCTCATCAGTTTAGGTAAGAATGGGTTAATACAATCTGTTGAGGATAGGAAATCAAGCTGTTTTCCAGGGCCAGGCTGTATTTTACAATTGCCTGCTGTTGACCATGTGCCTGTCGACTTCCAAGGGTCAGTGCTCCAGGCTAGTCTGTAATTCCAGATGTTACTACACATTATGTGGTGCTAAGGGTCCTAGCAAGCATCGCCACCATGAAAGAAAGATGTGAGAAACCGGGGGTAGAGTTGGATCAAGTTTGTGCATGGTCCCAACATACCTTCTGCAGTTTCTTGCTGTATTCAATGAGCACACCTTTAAAAGTTTTCTTTTCTCCCACTTCCAGCATCAGTGCACATTATTTAGGGAGGATAACCAGCTAAACAGTGCAGTGAGATAAACCTTTCTGGATCTGAGGTAACTGCAGTGACTGTTGGATTTCCAGCTTAATTACACCCATGCATAAACTAAGAGCAACGGTGCTGCTGAAGCCAGCTGTGTGATGTACCAGCAGTAACTCTGAAAGTATATGTTTGCTTCCTTCTCCATCAAGAGACTACACCTACAGCATTCCAGAGACCAAGTGCTACAGGACATGCTTACCAAACAAACAGAAAACGCCATCAGATGAGTCCAGGACCCACAGATGTCAATGGAAATTTTTGCTGTTCATTTCACCTTTGCCAGCGGTTTTCCTGTCCCCAGCCCACAGGCAAGACAGGACCAGAGTGAAGTTGGTGCTTGGAGCTTCCTGCATGGTGTGACTGCTCCTTCAAGGTGGTTAACTCCTGTTTATTTTCAAAAGCCAGTGCATCCCTTAGTTGTCAATGCATGCTGCTCTGAGGCTGGTGGCCACTTCGCCTCCTACATTTTAATTAGACTCTAATCTCTATCAAATAAGCTTGATTGCAGATCTCCATTTAAGATTTAACTAACACATCGTATTTACAGATTTCTGGCAAAAAAAAAGATCCAGACTCACCACTGTTTCACACCAGGCTTCCCCAGGTCAACACATAAGGTCTGAGGACTTTAGGCAACTTTGCCCTACGTCCATTATAGTGCAAAGGCACGTGGCTCACACTGAACTGGAAACTGCTGCCAAAACAGTCCATTTTGATGTGTAAACCAGAAGAAAGGTCACTGTGCTGACGAGCAGACAGACACCAACACCAGTGACGTGTGCAGGAGCTGGAAAAAGCATCAACCTCTGTGGGTGAATACGATGACAAGACAGTCTGGAGCTGGGCTGCTTTGGCCAGGCTCATCCTCCACCCTGTACACTGCTTTGGGCTACCTGGTATGGACACTGAGCAAAGAACAACTCTGGCACAAGCTTAGGGCTTTTCAACCACTGGCTTTTGTTTTCATGCTTTTTAAAATGTAACTGTTTCAGTGAAAGAAAGAGAAGAACCAAACAAAGAAAGAATCATCAATCCAAATGCTAAAACTCTGTTTTAAAGCTTTGAGAAAAATGCTACTTTCTTCCCAACCCCCCCACCCCAGGAAATGACTCAGTTCTAGAGAAACATCCAAAAAACCAAAAATCAGTTTGTCTGTTAGTGTAAAAATCAATTAAGAAACCCCAAAACACGATGTGAGCAGCTGGCTTGGCTGAATGTGTCTCCTAGCAGTGGTCTTCCCTCATCTTGCCTGTTTCTCCTTTGGCCTCCTACCCCACATCTGCATCTGCTCTGCTCCCTCTCCTTCCAACTGCTACTTCTCCGAACAAATCGGTGCTACTGAGTCATGAAAAGGCAAAGCTCCTTCTCTTTCACCTCATCCCCTGGTGTCAGAAGCTCCTGTGGAGCTGCCTCTCCGAGCTCGCCTCCTCCTTCCTCAGCCACAGCCCCCGGCATTGGAACCACAGTCATCTCAGTCCTGCAGGAGTTGAGGACAGAGTCAGGGCTGCTGCCAGCAGACCTACTGGGAACAGGATCTTCTTTCCCAGTTTGTCCTGAGGCCATGATTTGCCTGTCCCAGCAGCAGGCTGTCTTAAGCAACTACTTGCTGGTTGTACTCGATGGATACATCCTTTAAACCCCATGATTTTCACGGCCTGATAAGCAACGCAAATATTTTCTGTGATCACTAACCACCCAACATTTTCAGCCTTGGCCATCCATCAGCCCCACACAAGCCTGGGCAGGATCACACCAGTCCCTATGGATCACCGTGCTCCCACACCGTGCTGTGGCTGGCTGCACAGGGATGGTTGTGTGTAACTCGTGAAGCCACCCCTGCTCCTCACAGGGCCCTCAGGAAGGGCTGCCCTGGCCCAAAAGAGACCTCTGGGAATGGGCTGGGCACGTGCCAAGTTTGGCAGCTCCCCCAGCAGCTGTAGCTGCAGACTAGGGCAGCACATCAGGGTAATGGTCAGGGGTAATGAGCTCGTAGCAAAGTGTGAGAGTGCATCTGGTGTGGATCACAGTGCTGACTTCATTTCCTTCCTTCTGGCTCCTTTGTCATGCTCTGCCTGGCCATTTTGCCCAGGCCTGGCTGTTTTCCAGTCAGTACCTACTTCATCAGGGCAGAGCCACAGATAGCACTGGCTTCCCAAGGTGTGGGACAGCTAGTAATCACTCCAGTGAGCCTTCATGAGCATATTTTCTTTCTCAGGAGCCACCAGGTCTCCCCAGTGGCATCTGGAGAACATCCAGAGCTGATGGAGCAGTGAACAGGCACTTTCCTGTTATACCTGCCTGAACTGGAGACCACAACCAGTAAAACAGAGAGGAAGATTTCCAGTCCCTTGGCCCATGAGGCTCTCTTAAAAGTTGGAGACAGGAAACATTATCTGTTAGGGACTGATCAGTATTTGTACTGCAGTGGCTCTGGAGGCTCCCACTGACATCCTGCTCCTGTTATTCTGGGCACAGCCATCAGATTGAAAACAGTCCCAGCTGCAAAGCCTTTGCAGTTGAACTCACCTATGGGAATAATTCAGACCTGCCCTACCAACAGACCTGCAGATAAGGGCTTGGCTCTTCCTTTATAGCCAGGACCACCAGGATCTGTGGAATCTGCCCAGCCTATGCCAAGCCCAATGTACCCATCCCCAACGTGGAGGATGCTACTGAGTACCTGGAAGGACAGCAGTAAAGCTGAAGGAAATGCAGCCACCTTTAACTCTCCTTTTCCTCCCCAACAGCTCATTTGATGGATGGTTTTACTCTTAACCCCACCACCTCTAGTAATTCCTACAGGTAACAAAGTGAGACAAACACCAGGGCTGGGAGAGAGGCAAAGACCTTAACTCAAGCTCACAGTATGCAGGTCCACAGCACAGCCAAGGGCTGTACCCAGGTCATCTGAAGCTCAACTCTGTGCCCAGTCAGCTGAGCAAAACCACTTCTCATGCTTTTTCTTCTTGTGCTTAAATGACAGGAAAATTGCTTCATCAAAGTAATTTTCTGGGGTTTTCAGCTTGGAATATGAAGCTTCCAAATGGTGCAGACCTGCCTATCTGGAACAGAGTGCTTCTTGTTCTTGAATGGTAAAGATGAAGTTAATTGCCAGGAAGTGGAAACTGTGCTATAATATCTTGGCGAAAGCGTGTATGATGAAGAGCTGTTTGCTCTGCTGGACTTGCAGCATTAATAACACACATGTGTCTGCTGGACTCTGTGCCATCAGGAGTCAGCAGGAACTGGAGGACCTGCGTGGTGTTGGATCAATCATTAATCAAAACCTGGCAGCTGAGCCCGGGACAGTGCAGTGAGGAGTCAGCTGGGACAGGCCGAGGGATGTGCAGAGGGATATAAACAGGGATGTGCAGAGGCTCTCCCCAAAGCAAGCACTGCCTGTGCTGACCCATTCCTGCAGGCAGCATCAGCGTGAGCCAGTTCCTGCACACACACAGACCTGGGACTGCCTGGATCTGGCATCCTTCTCTGGGCTGAATAAGGACGCCAGGGCAGAAACACCTGATCTTGGGATCAGTCAAGTACATGCATCTTAATTAATAAACTGTAACAAAGTGCTTATCATTTCCTCATTACTAAAGATTATTCTCCAATGTCTGCACCTCTTGCAAAACCTGGAACTGGCTGGGTTTGTTCCTCCCTTACTCTTCCCAGGAGGTATACGTGTAGTCAGCACTATTTAACCATTCCCAGGAAGAGATGAGCTTTCCTGAAAGGAAACCAGTGTTTCATCTCCACCCAGAAAAATCAGCAGGACTGGATAAAATCTGCAGTCCTGTAAGTAAGCCCAGGGGCACAGCTAGCGAGCAAGGCTTGTACAAGCACTTTTGGTCCAGATGAAAGGTTCATCAAAAAAGACTTAAGCCTCTGAGTTTCCGTACTTCCAGTGTGAAACAGAGGACGCCCAGCCTGGATCTGTTCCCCCGATCTCTCTTTCCCCTTGGCTTCCTGCCATTGTCTTTGGCAGAGCTGGGATGGCTGTAGGAGCCCAGGGAAAGGGGGCACTCTTCTCTTGCCCCTCAGAGCAACTATTTGCAGTCCTTTTAGGTATTTTCCAGCCCATAGATGTTTTTCTCGAGTGTCCATATACACACAGACAAATGTGTACACATTTATACATGCACACACACCTACTTTAGATATATATATTTCTGCATGTGCACACACTTTCACAGTGACCTTGGTCCATCAGAAAGTGTGTCAGACTCATTTCTGCCTTGCTTATATAATTCCATCAGCAAGCATTCAACTCCCAACGTTTTTCCTGCAAAATAATGATGCAGAAGGACAGACCACGGGAGTGTAGCCAGCCCAACTGGCTGCCTTATACACTGGCACCACAACATGAAACTGGGGGGCAATGGGTGGCCAAACTGGTTTGATGGTTGTGTAACACAGTTTGTCAAAGCTCAGCTAATTGCTGTCCCCATCCAGGAAGGACTCGGAACACCTACGTGACTTTTGCAACAGCTGGCCTTCAGGCCAGGCTCTGAGCTCATCCAGGCTCTGCTTAGTGCACCTGAGTGCCCTGAAGCAGCATCCAGCATCCTGCCTCCTCTCCTGGCAAATCCTGAAAGCAGTCGAGCCCCTGGAGTTGCTTTATTTTGTGGCAGCAGCTCCAATCTCCTCCACTGCCTGTACACACTGTGTTTTGCTGTCACAAACACGTGTCCTCCATGGGCTTTTCTATTGCTTGGGAGATGCTGGGTGCTGGAGCAGGCTCCTGTAACAGTTGATTTTCAGGCTGCTGATGTTGGTTTTTCCTCCCTTTCCTATTCCTGGGACAGCCCAAAGCACCTGGCTTTCATTAGTTTTGGTGCTCTGCTCTAGGAAGCAAATTCTAGTTTGAGAAGGACTTTTTGCTTTTCACATCTTGCTTTGAAGAAACTGCTGTTTAAAGAAAAATGTTTTTTCATCCAATGTCATCACTGGTAATGCTGAAAGGCTGCTTTCAGCCTGCCAGAAACTGGCCTCAGGGAGACCTCAACACCTGCTAAAATCCTGCCCTGAGCTGAGGCCTCTACAAAACCCCTCCACCACAGTCCCTGTCAGCAGAATTCAGAGCCAGTCCATCACCTTGGATGGCTTACGAGGTATCTCTTCCTCCAGCCTCGGCATCAGAGAGAATGGAGGAGCCTCATGTGAGAAAATCAGGTCTGAGGGACCCACCTGCAGCTTCACACCGCTGCCAACTGCTGCCTGCTCAGGACGGGGCTGGTGAAGCATCTCCTCGTGAGCCCAGCAGGACTCCCCAGCCCGCCCGCTCCGTGCGGGGCTCCACTCCCGTGCACAGCGCACCCTCACTCCTGGAGTGTGGGAGAGACCCAGAGCTGCCCACCCGGGGAGCAGAACACCTCTGCTGGTGCACCGAGGCCAGGAAAGGGGTTAATCCACCTCGCTGCTATCACTGTCAGCTCCAAATCCCTGTACATGGGGCAGGTGCCACACTCAACTCATCCACAGAGGCATTTTCTCACCCACCGGGTGGGGTCACTCCCTAGAGAGAAATCCAGCCCAGAGAGGGCTGGGGATGGGAAACGGCATGGCAAGGAAGAAGGGGGAAACCGTGGAAGCAATGGTCCCAGCAGGAAACACAGATAAGAAATAAGTCATGGGAACTCCCTACCCATGATTTGCTCTGTGAGAAATATCCGCTCTCAGCACTGCCAACCCGGGTGTTTTCTTTAACATCCAACACTCAAACTTTTCTTCCTGCCTGTACCAGGCATTCCTGCTTCGTTAGAACACCTGGTGTTTCTGAATCATCTGTGATTTCTTTCACTGTGACAGAGTGCCTTTTGATTTCTATTATCCACTGCCCAACATGATAGCAGGAGTGGGGACTGCAGGCTCCAACACGAACCCATTGTACAAACAATAAAATAATTCCTTATCAATGCTCAGAACCCCAGCCTGAGCTGAGCTGTGCCTTTTTTGCAGTGCTTGGCTCATTACTTACTGCTGTCATTCAGACTCCAGCCCCAGAAAACCTCAGTGGACCTTGAAGATTGTCAGACAAGTTTGCTGCAGGTGACACAGCAGGTGAATGTTTCTCTTTCCTGTTGTCACCGTGCAGTCAGCAGCAGAGGAACAGCATTGGATCTCCAGCCCTGCATGGATCCACCTCCCTGGGGAACCTGGCTCTGCATGTAACTGCTGGAGAGGAACAGAGAAAGTACTACTGATAAAAACTGCAGAAACAACATGACACATGTTAAGAGCAAAGCTGAGAGCCTGAGTCTGCTCCTGTGGTGAGAGCATTCCAGTGCTGTAGAGCAGAGTGTGGAGCGGTGGGATCAGGGAAATGCTGTCACTTAGCAACTGCATTAACACAAGAACCAGAACCAAACTGTCTGAAGTGAGAAATGTCACTATTTCTCGGTGCAGCTGTGCCCACATGCTGGAGCAAAGGGAAGTGATTTGAGTCCTGGGATGCTGGTGCCACCTACACAGCCAAGAGAAGGGCCCTTAACAGTGAACGAGGCAGTGAGTACAGCAGTGGTTTTCCTTTTAAGACCCGAGTACCACTATAACCTGAAACATTTTGTCAGAGGAATCAGCTCACACAAGTTCTGAGGCACTTTACTTACCCAAACCTACTTCTTTTTATCCTCAGAGTGAGGATAGTAAATGGCAACCCACCCTCTGTTTTTCTTATAACAAAACCCAGCAAAAATTCATTGTATTAGATACTGCTACAACTGCATTTGAGAGGATGGGTCACATTAAATACATCCCTTGTTCTTCTGTACCCTGCAATGCACAGACAGAAAAGAGGCATTTTAATAAAAGAATAAAGATAGTTTGTTGGGTGCTGGCTGTGTCCTACACCAGGCAAAGTTTTGTCTTCTCATAATACAGGCAGAATGAGAAAACACAGCACTGAGCATTGAGGGTGCTCAGACTCATTAACTGACAGCTCTGATTCTTACAGCAATGTATTTTTAAGCAGAGGTGAGTGGTCATCAGCTGAGGAAACCTCATAAGGTAAAAAGAGGTGCCTTTCCTACCTGCCATATGGGGACCAGCCCATCTCTCCCCAAAAACAGCTCTCAAATCAGGAACCGGGCTGGTAGAGAGGAAGAGGCTCACTGTTCCAGGGGAAATGAACTTGGTCATGTCATCCATTGCCCCAAACATCAACATTTTCTGTAATGCTTTTTTTTTTTCATTTCCTTGCTTTTTGTTTGTGAAAATATCATCCTAGAGAAGGGATTTAGGATTTGTGCTTACAAATAAAATACACTATAACTTGCCTAATGGGAGCAGTTCAGTTTTACATGGTTGTCTCTTGACATGTTTACACAGCTGGCCAGATACCATTAAAACATATTTTCTCAGGAGGCAGTGTGGTCTAGTGGAATGAGCATGGGCCTAGCACTCAGGAACTCCCACGTTGTAATTTTGGGTCACCAGTGGTTTGGTTTGGTGCACAGAGTCATTTAACCCCCGTGAATGTCAGTGTCCCAAAATGACACCTCCTCATCACAGCGTGATGCTGAAGATCCATGTGTTAGTCCTGGGGTGGGAGAGGATCAGAGCCCTGATGTGTCACCCAGGGTCAGAAACACCCAAAGAAAGACTGTGGAGGGATGGATTGGAGATGCTTCTCCATGTTCACCTCTGGTTTTAGTTTAGGCAGTCCCTGAATCAGGAATGATGGATTTGACCTGGTCTTGTGCAAATTGCCCTGATCCAAGCTGAGATCATCCATAAGCACTTGGCAACAGCTTGTCCCTCTTCCCAGCAATGAGCACAACCTTCTTGGAGAGACCCCCAGAGCTTTGCAGATCCTTAGTGAAGTGAAAAAGCCAATAAGCAACAGTGCTAACTTTCAGCTCAGGAATGGATAAAAAGCATCAATTTCCAAAAAGTTGACAAGCCTATCAAATATTGTATCTGAACAGGAGCTTGCACAACAGTGGGATTTTAAGCACCATGGAATGACTGGCTCTAGTTCTCATGCAGTTAAAAATCAAAAACCTAAATTGATGTAATTGATAGTTCAGTGATATTGAACTAGGGCTACACTGTGATACCACTGAAACTTACAGCCTTCCTTCTTAGATTCCTTCAATCCAGGATACTTTTGCCACAGCATCGAGGTTACTGAGTAGCCTTCACATTTGTCCTGCAAACTACATGGACAGCAACTCATAGTTCTGAGTGATGATGATGGAAATAATCCTATATGAGAACATTTTAGCTGGTAGCTAAACTGTGATCTTACCCATTAAAGATCCTCCTTGTTTACTTCTCCCACTGGTCACATCTGGTAACTGATGTGTTTGTATTTCACCATGCTGTTAATAAGGGTTTTATTTGATGGGATATTGGAGATTCTCCAGCTAAACAACATTCCAAATCAGGCAACAACTATTGTGTTACATCAAGATGGTCTCTCCTGTCTCGGTGTCTCAGGGCCTGTAATAAAAAGTTGCTTGCAGAATCCAGGGACCGGCTATGCTGATAGACTCTGTGTCTGGGCTTCTGTCAGCAACTTCCAGGGACTTCTGTCAACAGCTTGAGTCACTTTAGAGAACTGGTCTGCTCTTGATAGAAGGAGGGGTGTGAGAAGAGCTCAGCAGCAGAACAGCTGACAGGTGGTGTGGTACAGAGCACTTTCTCAGGGCTTCTGGATATGGGGAAAGGATGAGTCAGTGGGTCAGCAGGTGGTCACAGCCTGAGTCCTGGGGCTGTGGAGGTTCAGTTCTGGGGCTGCTCTGCCTGGCTGAGGAGGCCACATGGACCTTTTAAGTGGCTCAGCATCAGTGACCACGTCAGGGTCTTTGTGCTTCTCTGACACTGTCACTGTGCTGAGGGCTAGAGCTGACCCCACTGAAGCCAGGAACACTGAAAGTACAGCACTTGCATGGACGTCCTGGGAAAGCAGGGCTCTCCCCAGCCTGAGAGCTGGTCAACCAAGGCTCTGTCCAGCCAAGGATGGAGACAGCAGGACCTCTGGCTGCCTTTTCCCATGCTGCACAGACTCTCAGACAGAAGATGTCCAAACTGCACCTCCTGCACACTCACGGCTGTGGCTGCAAAGCCCTGCTGTGACCTGAGGTTCAGCCATCAGAACTTCTCCACTGCCCAGCTGCGAGTCTGGTGAGGAAACAGAGGAAGCTGGAAACCATTTCAGTGACATTTCTGGGCACAGTTGAGAAAATTACTTTTTACCTCAATTTCATAGGTGACAGGGAATCAACAAATCTGACAAACACAGCATTTAGTTTCTCAGAGAAACAACTGAAATAACTTGAAGCTTTTTATTTTGCTTTTGTTTGGAGAGAAACATTTTCTCTTCTGGATGGCTTACTTAAACAGCAAAGAAATTTGTGCCCTCAGGGTATCTTAAACCCAATTTTAGAACCTCCTGGAAGTAGGAGCTATTAGTGGACTTGTTGCTGGAAGCTGAGCTCCAGTGTTTTAAATGTCTGTGAAACATGCTCCTGATGGGAGAACAAGCACAAAACCCAGAGGAAAACAGGAATCTGCTTCTGATATTCCCATCCCTGCTAATAATGTTCTCTTTTTCAATGCTGGAGTCTTGGCTGGTGTTAAAAAGAGTCTTGTAAAATTGCCTTGACACCTTATCAACAGTAGTACAAAAATCCACCCACCCTTCACTGACACAGTGGTGCAAGGGACCAAACAGGGATTTTACAAACCTGTCAAAGGAAATCTGTTGCCTGAGCTCAACAGTTCTGTGATGAAGTGTTGTGTATCTATAAATATCAAATGTTACCTTTCACTGAATTATGATTTTTGCCTTATTTATATAATTGACACTTGCATCAGTAGGTTTGCTCCAGTATTTCATTACCAGCTGATATATCCAGGTCAGCCTTGGCAGGTTAGTGCAGAACCCCACTCCCTCAGCAGGATTGGAAAATTTAGGTCAATTCGCATAACTTTGATGAACCTTTAGAACAAAAATGATTAAAGTGACAATTTTCATTGACTCCCTGCTGATGTCTCTGACCTTAAATCACAGAGGTCACAAAAAATATGTGAAGAATCTAAATAAACTCCAATTCATTACTCCTTTAGACTAAGCATCTCCATGCAGTGGGGGCATCAATATGGCTTAAAGGAAGTGCACAATGCTTTATGGTTTCTCAATAATTAAAACTTTTCATAGGAATTTCACAAATTTCAAGGCATACTTTTTTTCCTCAACCCCACCAAATGCAGTTTTTAAGCAAACAAATGCAAAGATAAGCACTTCAAGTTACTAAAGTATCAATTCTGCCAATTTTTCACAAAACTGCAACCATCTACTTTCAGGGTTTCAGAGATGAAAATCCAAACATTTTTCAGTCAAATGGCTTGGTAGTTTTCCATGCCATATCAGAATGGATGCAAACATTCAGTGTTTGAGCTTCATGGGTACAATGACAAAGATCCCTTCCTACATCACCAAATAAATCATCGGGCAGGAACTTTTCCTGACTACACAAGACAACCACGATGACACATGGGCTTGGTATTGAAGAGGCCATGACTCCTTGACACTGCATAAAATCACTGTCCAAACCCAGACTTTCTTTCACTATAGCATAACTTTTTCCATTTTGGAACAGGAGCCGTGCAGGAGCTCTGGTGTGCTGAGCAGTCACATCCTGGAGAGCCCTGGGGAGAACAGGGAGGTCCAGGAATGCAATCCCCCCTCTGCAAGCTGTGCCAAGGGGACACTGTGCAGGAGGTCACGAGCTGGTGTTTCCAGGTACTTTTTCTGCAGGTGAGCTCCATGTCACTCCCATTTCCCAGGGCAGAGCATGCTGGAGCAAGCTGACTCCATCTGTCCCTCACATCCAGGGACCAGCCTGAATTACCTCAACCAGCTCTAAATTTTCAGAGTACTCTCTGCTCTTGGTGGCTGAAGAATGCAGCAGCAGGTAACAGGAGGAGGATGGGACATATCCATTACCAGTCCATTTTAAAATGAAATACAATTTAATTCAGCAGCAGCAGCACTGTACAGTGTTGCCTCCTGATGACTTTTGCTCCCAAT
This sequence comes from Chaetops frenatus, assembly GCA_013400775.1. Lineage (NCBI taxonomy): Eukaryota > Metazoa > Chordata > Aves > Passeriformes > Picathartidae > Chaetops > Chaetops frenatus. The sequence goes on along the minus strand of VZTR01020648.1, from coordinate 223,668 downwards.
TATGTGGATCAGAAACAATGTTAACTACTGTTTGAGTGTGATTTACAGGAAGGAAAGAGTCCCACAACATTTACATCCCCTCCCTGAGTCTGGCTTTGGTATCCCTGGTCCATCACATCCAGGAGGGGTTGAAATGACATGCAGGGAGAGGAGAGCTGCTTCTGAGACAATCCCATGGGATCAAGTCCTTCACTGAGTGGGAAGTATTATTCTCCAGCCTTTGCCCCCTGCTACACACACTGCAATGAAGGCAGTGGGATGTGTTTACAAGTGCCAGGGCAGCATCTTCTCTTGTGTGTTCACTTAGCAAACTGGAGGCCTCAGACAACAAAGCAAACAGCAACTCAGGTCTTCAAAATCCTTGCTCCTCAGTGGCAATGGGTCTATCAGGCCAGTAATTCCAGTGCTAAATGGAAAATAACTATCCTGTCATTTTATTTTGTAGGCTGAAGCCGCTTCCCATCAGGGCCACACACAGGACTGCTCTGGGCTCCAAGGGAAGGCTCATTAGCTACAGCAGCCAGGGATGGGCAGTGACTGAGGGGAGACTCTGACAGTCACCCAGAACATGTTTGGGATGACAGAGTGCACCAAAGTAGTTCAACCTTGCACTGCTTCTTGGTTTTAAAAATGTTCCCAGTATTTAAAACCTCACCTTCCTCACTGAAAAGAGGTACTTGCTATTTCTAACAGGAAGCAGGACACCAAAGTGTTGGGGGATCTCTAACAAGGGGTGTGTGTACTGGGGAAAGCTCCCAAGCTGCAGCTGGGGCTGTCTTCTACTCCCAGGCTTTATCTGCACAGCTGTCATTGCAGTGGTGTGTGCACAGCCCTTACCCTTCTGTCTGCAAAAGCCATGGCAATGCACTTCTGCACTGCTGCACTGTCCAGGGTGAACCCAGCAGTTCATTTATTTCAACTGAGTCCCAAATGGCACATTTTGTGTATCAGTATTTAGAGCCAGTGTATAATTAGAAGATCATTTTTTCCAGAGCTAATGAAAAGATGCCCTAGCAACCCCTGGATCTGATCCCAAATCCATTAATACAGCTCAAGCGATTCCATTTCATTTTATGTGGGACAGACCACAAAGTTTGAAGAAAGATGCTGCCAAGTATTTTCAACCAGGAATATGTTGAAACTTGGTAAAAAAGGATGGACAAACTCATTCTGTATCTGTCCCTGTTACATACAACTTGGAGAGAAACTGGGAAAATTTAATGAGTAATACTTCGTGAACCATGATGGTATTTTGATGGAAATGTGGCTAAGAAATAGGTCCCATGGAAAAACTAAGAAAAATGTATTTCTATCATCATAATGAAGACTTGACCTGTTGTTATGATTCATTAGTGTCAATGGATAGAGGCAAAGCTGGTGAGTATAGAGACACAGTGAGCCTTAGCTGTAATTTTCCCCTGCGTGCCAGCCTGGGTGGATTTCTACCACAGTGTCCTGCTGAGATGCAGTGACCATCAGCCACCAACCATACGGCTCCATTCCACATCCAGCATTTCCAAACCCAGATTCCACACCAAAATCAGCATCTCCCAGCACTCCCACACCCAGCTGTCACCACAGTGCCCAGAAGTACACTTGATTTAGCACGTGAGAGCACAGCTAATGATGACCCAGATGAAAGGAGTGCTAGGAGGGATCTTAAATCAGCCCAACCACACTGTACCCTGCTTGGCATGGGTGCAGCAGCCATTCTGTGTGTGCCTTTCTGTTTGGATAATGTTCTTCAAAAGCAACTACAAGCCTATTAAAATGCACCGGAAAAGCACCAAAGAGCTGCCAGGATGAAAGCAGCTGCACTTCCAAATGGGGCTCAAGCTCTGGCACATGCCCATTCATCCAAGATGCTCATTGGTACCTGAGCAAATGCCAGAAGAACATCACTTGGTTAACAACCCAATTTTCACAGCAGAACAGCAGGAATGGCCCATTTTCACTGCCCAGCCCGTGTCTCTGGGGTGAGCACACCCTGAGCAGGGCCCAGCAGAGCAGGGTGGGCTGGTGGCTGCCTCTGATGGAGCCCAGCCCAGTGCCCCAATTCCCAGCAGAGCCCACGCCTGCTCTCCACAGGCAGAGAGCCCTGAAAATGGGAGTATGAGCTGTGCAAACACCACCTACCCTGTGCCAGGAATGCAGGCCCTGGAGCACAGTGTCCTCAGCTCCTGCCACGGCACAGTCACCAGCTTTTTGGATTTATGAGCAAGGTAAATCCTGCTTACAAAGTATCAAGTCGACAAAGAAATAACAAAATAATCTCAATGAAGACCCACAGTGAAAGACACATGTGCCTTACATAGGCAATCTGAAAAGGTCACCAGAATGTTTGTGGCAAGGATACAAGTATTCTTAACTTTGAACAATGAGACCAAAAGGTAGACAAGGAAACCACTGTGATACCCAGGGAGTGAATAAATACTGCCTCAGACCATGAATTAACTCTAAACCACTTGTGTTCTAATGAAGCCTCTACAATACGGACACCAATTCACACACGTCAGTGTCATCAGTAGAACAGGCTGTTAATTAATGTTTTTCTGGAACAGTTTTAAAAGTTGAGCTCTCAAACTATGATTCCTCTCCCACTCCCTCTGGACAGCATTTACAAGAGAGATAAAAGGGGAACATCCTGCCCCCAACCACACAGTATTGGAGGAGATTTCAAAGATAAAGATCAATGCCTCATCTTCTGATTTTTGCATGAATCTTATAATTCAGGGTTATTTTTTACTTGACAAGTCCCAACAGAATATTTTACTTATTTACAGAAAGTCAGGAATTAACAACAGCTCATGACATTTTTATTTTAATGAAATTTAAAAAGGCAGTTATTAGTTATACATACACACAACTGATTCTGTACTTGTTAGTCATAAATATAGAACATTCAGAAGTACAAAATACACTTTATCCACAGCACAATTTCACATCAATATGAAGAGTTTAAACAGATATGTAACCAAGTGCCTAACAATGACAGAAGCCCATTTTTGGAGTTGTTTCCTTTTTTCTCTCCCTTTTTTTTTTAAAGACCATTAATCTACACAAAATAATCAGTGCCCACAGTCATCAGTTTCATGAAATGCACTCTGGTTTAGAGTAGGAAAAGACTGACCTTTTAAAGACAATTAGATGCCATCACCTTTTCTTTGCTCCATTAACAGCAACAAGCCCAAGCCCACATTCTTTTCTTCTCACAGTTAACAACTGTGAAAAATGGGGCTCTGGCAAAAATCACCTGAAGCCAAACTTGAGCACTGCCAGGAAAAGTGAAGATATATGAACTAGAAATTAGTCCACTCCATACCTTGCAAACAAAGAGCAACAGCAGTATGACACCGATAAGGCATTAATGACAAAATGGCTGTATTATTCTCAAAAAAAGAGTACACCTATGTATAAAAATATATGTCATAGCAATTGGGTAAATCCAACACTATTTAACACTGTGCCAAAAGTAATTAAGAGTTAAAAAGGCAGTTCTGCAAGAAGTATTTACAGTTTCATACTGTACTTCAAAAGAAAAGAAAAGGCAACAAAGCTACAAATGGAACTATCTGGTTAAAGCATCACTGTAGGTACTGCCAGTAGCACTTATACAAGTAATGTGATGGAGTCTTGGATTGTTTGTCTGAATAAATGAATATAAATATTTTAGTATCTAAAATTGTCTCAGTCTACATGTCTGCTCCTTGAAATAACTCACCCAGACTATCACTATTTGCAGTTTCTTGCTCCATTAGTTTTAAACCCAAACGTTTCAGTTTCAAGAATCACTGTGTTTGCAACAGTTCCATCAGAAATCACAGCTTTATTTCCAGCTTAGGAAAAAAAAAAAAACCCCACGAAAGAAATGAGAAATCCACCACCTATGAAATTCTGGAAATTGGAAGCTAAAGTGCCAACAAAGCTACACTGACAGCACGTAATAAAAACATCAGCATTCCCAATGCACCTTATAACTGCAGCTATAGGATAAGATAAGTTGCTTGAGTAACCAAACACAAGGTACAGCACGGCCAAGGCTACACAGCTCTGTCAGCCACAAGAGCTGGGCAGCTGTTTGGGAGGAGCAGGCAGGGACACGGCGGGGCCAGGGCAGCACGAGCAGAGCCTCACCTGCAGCGTCTGCTTGCTCAGAAGCACAAAGTCGCCAAACGCGTTAATTGCTCCCTCCTCGCTGGCTGGGGAATGGCAGCCCAGTGCCTTCCACCCGGGCTGGGGGAGATGGGATGGCCAGGAATGGGAGAGGAGCAGGGGAAGGGTGGAAATGCCAAGAGTAAAGCACTGGCTCCGGATGGCACAACAGAAATGGCTGGCAGGGAAAACCCAAACCTGGCACTATCCACACTGCCCTTTAACAGAGCAGCCACCGCCCTTCCCAACCAGAAAGGCAGGAGGAGTCCACAGGGTGAGAAGCAGCCCTTGCTCTGATCTCTCAGGTGTAGTGACTTCAAAAAAACAACAAGAAAAGGAGAGATGTGCTTAAAATTCTTCTAACAGTGCACTTCTAACTGCACAACCAAAATCTGTACACGGGAAGCCTTCTCCAGTAGTATAAAACCCACGACACAATGATGAAGTTATCATTGCTGATGTCAGGAGAAAGAAAATTACTTTAAAAACCTTATTTTTAAATTGAATTCAGGAAGTAAAATAAACTATAAATATACTTAGAGCAGCTTGTTGGGTAAAATAAACAGAGAAACAGCACTTTTTCCACAGAATTAATTATTCACTTTATGGAGAAATCTATAAAAAATTCAGAAGAACTGACATTTATCATGTCAAGCATCTTCTGTGCAGTGACACAAACTGCTCACCTACTGCTCCCTCCCTCATGAGCAGCCCCTTTCAAAACCCTGCACAGACACTGAGCACCTCACTCCCTGGAGCAGCATCCAGGCACCTCTTAGAGACACCAGTGAATTTTACTCTGAGGCAGCAGAGCTTTGCTTATCCAATTCCATAAGCAGTCATTCATTTGAGCAGTGTGAGGGAAAAGGGACATGGCTCCAAGAGAATAAACATCCATGTATTTAAAAGAAGAGTGCGTAAGCACATGGCTTGCTCACCTAAGATAGTATTTTCCTGATCTCTGGGGAAGAAGAGATAGGAGGTTTTTTGTTTGTTCTCAGTGTGATTTGGTGAGGCAACTGCAGACCAGGAGATCTGAGGCCTCTCCAGTACCTCATTTAGAGATATACAAAACTGTCCTAAAAAAATGACTCCCTAGCCCCACTTGCACATAGGGTAAGAGATTGGTCCCAAATTTAGTGAGAGAAATAGTAAGAAGGACTCTTCCTGGCTACTGAACACTACATGCTGATCTGGAAGAAGGCTGGGACAGCCCCACCTGTGCCAGCTGTGTCCGCTCACCCAAAACCTGCATGGCCAGGGTGAGCTGTGGGGCAGGGCCTGCCTGTTCCCCAGGATATTATCCCAAAAATATGGACTGTGCTGATGTGCACTGGGTCCCCCTCAGAGACACCCCAGAATTTGAGAGGCGCTATGAGAGGGCAGAGATAATCCTGTGAAGTCTAAGAATCGCTGCACACACTGAGATCTTCTGGATGGGGGCTATGCCCTGGGGCTGCTCTTTCAAGGTCCAGGATGGCCCTGAATGTCCAAAAGCTGAGGGAAGCTGCCCCTTCCTCCTCTGCAGATGCTGGCTACCAACATCCAACCTCAAAGGTTATGAACAACCTGCAAGCAGGAACTCAGGGCTTTGTGAGCAATTCTTTCTCCTCCCATCCCAGAAGAAATGATCAGGATACAATCCTTACAATCCAACTTCTATAACTCATCATGCATATGAAATACTGAACAAAAAGATTCCTACCACATCTCTGATTTGGCAGGTGACTTGCCCAAGAGGAACATGATTAACTTACCTCTGTGGAAAAGCATATGGCATTCAGAGCAGTCAAGAGTCCTCAACAAACCTGGTAAGCTGAAAATCCCATTTTTAATGGAACAAGGTTAACAGGGTTTAACAGAAGCATTTGCTTGGGAACCCAAGCAAAAATTCAAGTTATCACTGTGTATGCAGTGGACAATAGTCCAATCAATATCTATTACCAACCCACTCTAAAAAAACTATACACTACAAAACCATCTCGCTGCTTGCAGCAAATGAGCTTGAATGATTTCCTAGTAACAGGCCACCACCTTGCACTGTTAAAATGTGAGGTTTCACAGTATAAAAAAGTACTTCACAGAAAGGAAATGCAGCTATTATAGAAAATGCAATCTCGATGTGTTTACAGTCATTTTACAAGAGGCAATATTTTTGGGAAAGCAAGAACAATAATAATTAAAGCAGCCAGTGAGAAATGTACAAGGTTATAGGCCTCAATTCAGTGCAAAACCAGACTAATAGCTTATGTAAGTAGATGTTTGTTCTGAATAGAGAACCACCTGAATTAAAAGTAAGAACACCTATGTGAAGTGATGGAGACTCCCATGATATTCAAATCCTTCACATACATCATCAACCTTTTCAGTACACTCCAGAATGGACCCTTTTTAAAGGCAAAAGAAACCAGTACGGGAAATCACTTCATACAGCACAAGATATACATAAAGTACCAAAATGTACACACATTCAAGTTTAAGTTAGAAAAGGCAGAGCTGAATCTTCTGGTGAGAGAGGCCTACATTATGTTGCTTAATCTCAACGTTTAAAGTGACCTAAAACCTACAAGAATCCAAGAAAACAGAATATTGTGTCTGCTTTCAGAAACTTAAGCTTAAAGCAAGGCATCGAAATTGAGCGGTAGGCACTGTAATGAGACATGACCTTACCTTTTCTCTGTTAGTCTTTGTTACTTCGTTATCTATTGAAAAATTACCATTCAAAGGAAATATTATGAATCATTCACATTCAAATACTTGAGACTCAGAGATTTTTTTTTAAAAACAAGCAAAATTTTTATCTCTGAGGTAGACGACAATAAAATAAAAAAAAAAATAATGGAGCTGTCAATGAACACTAACAAGTGCTGGAGCTCCTCTGTTGGCACTGACACACCCCAAGGAGGAGAGAGCAAGCCCTACACCACTATCTGAAATGTGAGAAATGTGTCTTCTGGTTTAGTAGCTTCTACAGAAATGCAACACAGAAAAAGCAGCGCCAAAATTACACTGGAATGGCCCCTGGCGAAGAAGAACTTCCATTTCTGCTTTGCAAGCTACTCAGAAAATGGTGGAAACATGCCCAGGTCAGCAAAATCTTCAATGTTGTAATTGCCCGTGCCCTGTGTTGGATCGCCCGGCATCGGCAGCATATCCTGCATGATAAGGAAAAATCAAAGTCAAGTGTCACTTGCCAACACATTATCCAGACACAAACTGCTTCCTGTTCATCTTTTCAGTGTAAAACCACAAAAGGCCAAGTTTAGATAAATTAGGTGAAAACCAGACCTCTGCAGAGGGCTGGGCTAAGGTTTATGTGCTACTTATGTTTTGCTGGAGTGTTTCTGAACAAGAGGTGGGACTGAAGCAGGGCAGAAGTTCTGGATTGCTCCTCTGAAATAAAACACATTTGAGCTGTCTCCTACTCCTCCCAGACTGAAACAGCTGCGCTTGGTTAGGCAGCTACACATGGAGAGAAGCAAACTGGTTTCACTGCATGGGGATATGGAATATCTCACACACGGGAGCTCCAGCTGTGCCAGGATGGATTTGGACAAGGTCTCACCTCCTCACCAGCTCTCTGTAGGTGAACACTGCTCTGTGGAACACCCAATCCTGGGCATCCACCCCAGCTAACAAGGTGCCCAAGCAGCCTTCGTGAATGTACAGCAGCAGAGGAAATAGCAGGAACTCAGGAGAAGTGGGATTTCGTGGTAATTGCTCTCACGTGTCTCGAGCCAACTGAGGTCTCTGCAGGAGGCTTCAAAAACCATTCAACCTTTCCTCTCAGCTGGAGACTGAAGCCACAGGAAAAAGATATCCCTTGCTGGGAAAACCAGAGTTTATGCTTGCTTTTCCTGTCAGTCCTTACAATAATAAGCTCTTACCACAAAGCCAAGTCTTGCCAGGGATGGCTCATTATCCTCACAATAAAACAAAACCAAAAAAAACCAAGTAAGACAGCTCATGGGACCTACTCTGTGAAAGAACAACTGAGAGCTGCTGTGTACTGGGAAGTTCCTCCAAAATAAAGACTGATTAAAATCAATATGAAGTCTTCACAGCATCCCTGTCCATGTGGTGGGAGAGACTGTGACACAACTGGCAGTGTCTGAGCTGCCTGGGTCAGCCTTCATTTTCTGACCAAAACTTACACTTATTTGATGTTTTCTCACATTCTCTCCCAGTCAAAGGGAAGCTGTAGCTGCCCCCTCCTGTCTACATTTCCATCTCTGAAGGCATTTCTGCTGCTGCTGGGGCCTCTGTGGCAAAGTCTCCTCAGGCACAGATCCAGTAAGGTCTCCTCTTGAGTCTGCCTCTCTCCTTAAGCCCAGCTAACCCAGGGCTGGCTTTGGGCACAATCCAAGCAACGTGTTGGAGGCCTTCAAACTCATCCAAGTTTCTTATCACATCCAGCTATTATCCTAATTCCCTTCAAATGCACACTCACTTCCAAGAGCTCTACAGATGAGCCCAGCTCTCCTTTTATCCTATGGTCTTCCTTTCCACTAACTTAATGAAATGTTTGTTAGGAAACAAGACATTGCTTTGAACCCCATGTCTCTGCTGGCCATCAAATCATGCTGTCATCAGCTCCTCTGGAATTACCCTGAATACCCTTTTGGATAGCAATTAAACTTTGCTAACTCAGAGATGCAACAGACCAATCTTGCCCGGGCCATGGGCTAAGAGCACGCAGACAGGCAGTTATTCCAGATGAAGTGCTTTTGTTTGATCTTGGGTGAAAGCAATGGTTCATCCACACAGGAGTATTCCCATGCTCACAGCTCTTCTGCAGTGTTCCTGCAAGCACATGAGCCCAGTCTGGCAGGTGAATTTACTTTGCAAAAGATAAGGAGGTGCCCCACTTCTAAACCTCGCTTGGGGCTTGAACTGTCTTTCCTCTATTTATCTGCATTGTTTTCTTGTAAACTGTCTTCTTCATCTAATTTAAAAACCCGTTATACAAGGACAGATATGTTATTAGTCAACTTATAAGTCCTACCCTATAGTAGGACTTCACTATCTGTGTTCAAGACTCATAGTTAATTAAGTAGTTGAAGATGACTGTTTACAACCTATCTGGTATCTGATTGGGTTTAACCTTAAAAAATTGTTGTTCACTATCTGTTGTGCAGTATCAGACTCCTTTCCTGCTTGAACTGTCAAAGAGAAGGACATTGATATCTAATTGAACTTGAGATGTCAGATGCCAGCACCAGGATAAGAAAGACATTCCACTTGGGGATTCTTCACAGTTTCTCTGCAAAAGATGAAGGCCCTAAATATAGGGTGCGAAAGGAAAGGAAAATGGCATTTTCCATCAGCAAAGATGCTGTTATGTGGCAGTAACCCAAACCACCTCAGTAGGTAAGGGCAGCTAAGAGCAGTGCTCCAGGCACTGCTGCAGCCTGATCCTGAAGGGCCACAGCTCTAACCCAGAACTGAGGGGTTGTCAAAGGGGCTCTGGGCTCACTGAACACTCCTCACCTGGAACACCTCAGTCTGGCTGGGCTGTGGGTGTGAGTGCTGGTCGCTGCTCTGCTGGTTGTGGTGTTGGCTCTGCCACTGCGACCACACTTCGGAAGGTCTCCCCTGGAACTGCCCACTGCTCTGGCCACTTTCAGCTGGATGGGGGAAAAAAGAGCAGAAGTCAGAGAGCAGCTCCTCCAAAACATCTGCCTGCTTTGGGGTGGCATCCATCAGTGCCTGGATTTGCAAAGAAGCCCTGAGTGACAGCAGCCCAGGGAAGAGGAAGCTGGAGGGAGTTTCACCCCCAAAGCAAAGCTCAGGGCCACAGCTGCACAGTCATGGCAGGTGAACTGCCCAGAGCAAAATGCAGTGACATGGTGAGCCAGGCACTGGAAGACAATTTTCAAACATCTGATCAATAATAAGGGGTATTTTCCATTTCACTTAAAAAGCAAACTTCACCATCTGAATGCTCTTTCTCTTCAAAACACTGACTTCTTGCAGAGCAGTGGGTGCACAGTTTGCTACTCATCTAAGAAGCATGTAAGCAGAGCCAGGATTTTTTAAGCAGATGTAGAAACACTATGATCAGCAGACAACAGCCTTGGTGATTAAATACAGGCACTGCTGGACTGTCTTGTCCTCCAGACATCTGCAAAGTGATTTAGTTAATATGCAGTTTCTAGCAAATTATTATCCTGTCAATACGGTGATACTTTCTTAAAAGTCTGATGCCACTTACATTTGACAGAGTAATATGAATAGCAAAGCTTTATTGTAAATACACTTGAAATTATGATTCCAAGGAGATTAATTTCTTCTAAATGGTCTACCAGAAAAAATGCATGTTGCCACACATTGATTTGGTTACCTATTACACATACGTTTTTCATGTAACAGATTACACTCAAGCTGGACTCATTTCACCCTGCATTTCTACAGACTGCCACTGAATTATAATATTTTTGGATAATTTTCCATTCATTAGTTACAGTATCTCCTTCTAAGAATTAGCATTTTAGAAAGCTTGCCACCAGACTTATGCTTTTCCTCCAAACATTTCCTCCTCTTTTTTGTTTTGAATGCTTCTCTCTATAACTGCTCCAGCTACTTCTGCCTGTTTCCCTCTCACAGCAGAGGATCAAGCCGTGTATGTCTGGTTCTTCCTGATCACCAGTATCCTCTGCCAAGGGTGCCAAATTTCCTGTCCCAAACTTCCACAGCTGTGCTATGCCAGGTCTTGGATAGCCAGACTCAATCACGTCAAATCAGCCACTCATAGTCCTGGCTTCAGAAAACACAGACACACGTGTTTAACCCAATCCCTTTGGCTACCAGCTAAGCCATGCAAAACAGATAAAGGGAAGGTTTTACAAGAAAGTAAACAGGCTGTAGTGATGCATTTCTATCACATCCCAAGCAGATGATTACAGTTCTACCCTTACTGACATTACCACAACCAGTAATTCAGCTGACTCAAAAGCCCTGCAGACATTTTAAGGGCCAAAATAAAATTCATCCAAGTTACCCTTTGAAAGAAAGCTGCAAGTTTGTTTTGGTTTTTTTTTTCCCCTCAGAACAACACACTGAAATTAACTGAGTGAAGCAAATGATGCTTCTTTTCAGCAGAACAGCTCCTGCCAGCCGGTTGAACCATTCGTCTCCGTGAAGGCTGGGTTATTAATAGCACCCAAACTGATGTAGGTCAGGAGATGTTTCTCATTAAGTGAAAGGGTTCTTGCCAAGTAGCTTAAGCCTGAAATACAAGGCTGTCTCATAAACAAATGTACAATGCCTGGTGGAAATGGAGGCAGGACTAAGCTGTGTGGGAAGAGCTCCATCTCAATGCCCTTTTGCCAGGCACAGGTCTGGGCCAGTGGGGCCCGGCTGCAAAACAGGTCTGTGCCAGGTCTGTTCCCCAGGGACAGGAGCAAACAAGATAAATTAGCACACTGCTACCCATGCTCTTGGGGATTGCACATTATTATCAGCCAGTGACATCTTTCATGGAACCCATTACATTTTTTACTCTTGAATATTATTCTTCGGGTGGAGTGCAGAAGGCTTACCAAGGGGTTACCTAGTGGGTCACAGTCTGAAAGCCACCAAATTAGCATGTAATAGGAAAAGAAAACCATTTCAAAACATGGTACCTACTCTGACTACGTTAGTAGCAGTGGGAGTGCTAAATAAATCCTGTTTCCAGCCAAACTCCAACATGCAATCTTTGTGCAAGAGGACATCGTCATGGAGAAGATTAAAAAAAAAATAAAAAAAAGCAAATTTGTGCCTTTTAGTAGAAATAAATTGAACCAGCTGACCATAATTTGGGAGGGGGTTACTGGTGATACAAGCAATTTCTGAATTTTTCAGGACACCATTTACTGGGAAAAAATAAAGTTCCCTTATACCAATAAAATGTCAATATTCTAAAGTGTGTTGGATGTGGAGGAGATGCAGTATGCAGGGAACAAGTCAGTTCTGTCCTCTCTACTCAGCAGCAGAAAACAAAACCCTTTCACCACCTGGGCTTCCCACCCAACCCACCACAAGAACAGGTTGGAGGATTTTTAATGAAGTTAATGCTGGAGAGTTTCATTTTTATGTGCATTTCTGTGTTACACCATTTAAAACTTACCAAAGCCTGCACTTCGGTTTGCTAAGCTGGAGTAGGCATTCCCACTTGGAGAAGAGGTGGCTGGGCTGGACAGGGGGCTGTATGATGATGGATCAGCTGGGTAGGTGTGACTTGTTCCAATGCCAAAGGGAGATGACTGAGCCTTGCCAGACTGAGATGGAATTTGCTGAGGAATAAAGGGTAAAAGAAGGAAAAAGTTTTATTGTTGAGGAACAGCACAGCAGAATCACTTTTTACAATATAAAGCAAAGACTAAATAAACTCTGTGGATGTCAACAGGCACGTTTCTCCTGTCTCAGCTGTATTTCATTTCTGTCCAAGCCAGCTTACTGCTGCAGAAGGAATACAACAGACTATAAACCAACACTCACAGCTCTCCTGCTGATTAGCTCACATGTACTCTGTACCAGAGTTATTTGGAAAACCAGAATTTTCCAAATTCTGGAGGATTAATCTCAGACTGAACAGGTATGAAGAATTCATCTTTATTTTCCAGGTGTATTGATTTTGCAGTGCCACAGTAGAATCAGTTATCTGAATGTCTTGCAGGACACATGCAGGTCTCAGATGACCAGTCTCCAGTGCTTGGGACTAAATGGCCAGAGAAGTTTCAAAGCTAATGAGCTGCTTTCTCTCCCTGCCTATGAAAGACAGCAGTTATTTTGCCTTGTAAAACACTTGGAAGGGTGAATCACTAAGTCCTGGCAGAAGGGAAGAAACAATCTAACATGGCTTTAGTTGGGCAGCTGAATTAATTCAAAGGTATTAAAATCCAGCTTGCTGTCATTTCACCTACATAATGGCTGTGTCACAGGATCTCCCAGAATGTTACACAAATGATTAAACACTGCAGAGGCTGCTCTGAGACACGTACAACTTGTACACTGAGACTAAAGGGAGTGAAGTGTTCCATCCAAAGGCATGTGCTAATGTACAGTGCAACAGACAGAATCTGATTATAAACCATTTCCTACATTATGAGTAAGTCCAGCAGTCCCAAGAAAAACTCACTGCCTAACCAACCCACAATCAGAAATTGAAGGTGATTACATCTCTGGATACCTGTAAGGATGAGCACTGTTACTGGCAATCAATGCATGCAAGTGAAGCTGTTCTTCCCTGCAAGAGAAGGACAGGGAGCAGAGTGAAGCCCCCATAACCCAGGGGGGAAAGGTCAGTGACCTGCTACACCACTCAGACACACACAAGTCCATGGGGCTGGGCAGGATCCACCCAAGGGCACTGAGGGAGCTGGCAGAAGTGCTCACTGAGCCACTTCCCATCATTTCTGAGCAGGAAAACTTCCTTCACCAAAAGGGTTGTCAAGAACAGGAAGAGGCTGCCCAAGGAAGAGATTGAGTCACCATCCCTGCAGGTGTTTAAAAGATGTGTAGATGTGGCACCTGGGGATGTGGGTTAGTGGTGGAATTGGCAGCAGTGGGTTCAATGGTTGGACTCGATGATCATAAAGGCCTTTTCCAAACTTAATGATTCTATGATTTTTGGGCAAATGCAGGGGATCTGGGGGAAGAAAACAGATCACAACAGGCATATAACATGTGGAAGATGCTATTAAGTCTTCAGTTCAGTTCCAAGCTAAGAAATTGTGCATTTCTGAAGGTTTCCACAATGGCAGTGGGAGCTCGGCATGACACTATTGCAAGGTTTTAGCTCCATTTTAATTTATTTAAGAAGAATTAATGAATTCCAATTTCCTTATGCTCATATACAAACTCAGTTGACCTGGACAGAATTTGTGCAGTAAGAGGGATGAGTAATTTGTTTTAGTCATTTTCAGCACCTTTCGTATCATCTGAAGAAATGGGTTAATGATGTGACTGGATTTCATTAACTAGGTGTGACAGATAACCATGACACATGGGGGGCTGGGAATAATCAGTGATTAATGTGGAAACAATTCACCTATTGAAAATTCATTTAGTGACCACCCCAACATGCCATTCCAGCCCTCCAAACAACGGGAACTCAGGAGCGATTAAGAGCAGCATTATTAAGATCAAGCTTGATTATTTCATATTATTTGTATTTTAATAAGGGTTTCAAACAATTTTTAAAATTTTTTTACACACAACAGGAGGTGATTTCTGGGCTACCACTGACAAACAGTGCATCTGATGGAGGTATGTGTTGTTTTCTCCAGCACACACTGGGCAGTGCTAAAGAAGGGGCTACAGGCTGAGCAGCCTCTGCTCTGAATCCATGGCTGGATTTGCACATGCCCCTTCTGCCAAGTCTGGTAAGGGTGGGTAACACTGCTGGCTGCAAGGTCCTGCTCCAAGAAAAGATTCAATTCACAGGCTTAATACTAAAGCAGAAGATCTGACCTTTTTCCTTCATCCAGTGCACACATAAAACAAATGCAGGACAAGGCTTTCCAGTGGGGTTTGGGTCAGTGCAGCTACTGCCACTTCAATGAACACCATCCCAAACCAAGTGCAGCAACACAGGGGGCAGCTGCTCACACTGCCACAGCCTGCCAAGGCACCAACCCCACCCCAGCCACAAATGAATTACACTGACACTATAAACAGGTTTACTAACACTTCCGTAAAAAGCACAGAGATTGCTAATCTTTACTGAGCATGAAAATAAAGGACTTGAAATCAGTACCTGCCCTGGGAATGGTGGGCGATTTCCTGTCCAGGCCACCTGGCTCTGGTTGAGCTGCCGGGATATCTGTGTCAGGTTCTGGCCTGTTGAGGAGGAAGACTGGATGTCGTTGACACCAGGCACGTGCACCACAGATGAACTAAGGGTTCAGAACACAGACAGGGCCTCATTTGTAGGGTGTATTCTCAATGCACAGATTGTATCCCAGAGAAAGAAATGCATTAAAGCTAATTATTCAATCTATCTCGATAAAAAAATGACTGAAAATCATCACAAAACTATGAAACATATTGGCAATCTAAATGTCAGTCCTAATAGACACAGCAGGCAAAATTATTTTGAATCAGACTTCAGTAATCTCTTTGGAAAGTGCTTCTAGAAATAAAAACAGTGTCACACATGGTGCATGCACACTTATCCCCACACCAGTTTAACATTTAATGCGTTAAAAATCCTGCTTTCAGAGAGTATTCAAGCAGGTACTTCATCATAAATTTGTGCTTAAAGTCAACAGTATTTAAGCACTTGCTTAAATGCCTTTCTAAATGAAGATGGGCACAAAATATGATACTTATAAGCACTTCCTTATTTGTTTCCTCCCTGGGAAATGAAGAAGTATGTGCTACATATTAAAAATAAGGGCTTTTAATTCCTTTTTTTCACCAACTGATGCTAAAGAACAGGCAGTTATATACCCAGGCAAAAGAAGAATCAAGACAGGAAATTAAACTCATGTAGTAACTTGGAAACACTAATAAAAATTAAAAAGCAGTATTTTGAAGGAACTTTTTTATATGTAAATTGTTTCCTAATTACTGAATTTCACTACAGAGAAATACCCAGAAATTTCTAATTATAAAAAAATTTAGGAAGGAACTGCTTCACATCACTATTTTATTCTCATGGAAGTCTTGAGCCACAAAATCTACACAACCACACATTGTGACTGTACTTTTATATATAAAAACATATTTTTTGCATGTCATATATAAATGAATATAAATGAAGACAGCACACAAAACCACTTTTGTGCATCCACTGAAACAGCTTGTTCTTTTCTCCAATCCCTTCCCTATTGTTTATTTTCACGATCTTACAGAGAGAGAAGAGAGCAGATTGGGAAAAGAAGTAAACAAGGCTGAGCAGAGAGAGAGCAGGAATCTGAATCCTTGGAGAAGACTGACAGAATCCCTCCCAGAGTGTAAGCAAAACGTGGCAGGCATTTGAATATGGGAATTGTTATTCTGGATTTCTTAAGCTGCCTAAAAGCAAAGTGTATGTTTAGAAATTCTTTGTAGAGGTTTTATAACTTTTTTTTTTCTTAAATTAATTTTATTTTTATTTTATACCCGCACAGAGTCTCCAGAGAGGGAAATGTAGACCAGAAAGTCCATCTAAATCTGGCTGGAGCACGCTGCAGCTGCTGGGAAGGCAGCTACTGCCTCACCTTCTCAGCTGGACTGGCAAGTCCCATCATAGAGGAGCCTGGACTGTGTCTGGAACATGAACTTTGAAACCAGGATTCTGCAGAATAGTGCCCAGGCTCAGTGACTGAATGAGCCAGGCTGGGGATTATTCAAAGAGGACAGTTCACTGAGAGTGGAAGTGCTGGCAGAAATGCAAGCCATTATTTGATGTCATAGAATAGCAGCAGGAAAAAAGCTATAGTTAAACATCAGGAAATTAGCAAAGGAAACAAACAGAACACACACCAAACCCCAAGATGGCAAGTCAGCCACCCAATAATACACAATAACCAATTAAAAGACATTTTAATTTACTGTCATATCTCCCAAAGTTATACTTGGTTTTAACTTGACAAAACACACTCACATGGATCTTATTTCTCCCCACTGAGATTATTAGCAATTATGACTTTAAGACTACATTGGTTTAAATAAAATCAGTGTTTGCCAGTGTTTTCCATTTCCTGGAACTGACAGGTTCTGAGTGGCTGTTCCTTCAATTTCACAGCCTTGGCTGGTCTGAACAGGACAGTGAAACTCCAGTAAGATAGTGGTGATATCACAAGGCACTAAGGTAAACAAAATTGCTGTTATCACACTCTCCAAAAGCAACTAGAACCTGTACTGCCAGTTGGTAGGCAAGGACATACACTTTGAATAACTCAAAAATGCCTTGGAACATGCCAGACCACCATCCTACGTGCATTTGGAAGCTGCCTTAGAAAAGTACTCATGTCTGTGTCCCAGTCCTCACCTGGGACTATGGATGCAGCAGCCCTCTGTTCCCTTTGATAAAGCACCCATGTCAGTGCCCCTCAGGGCAGTCTGAAGGAGTGGGGACAGATGTGAGTGCATAACAAATCTTTGCACTTTCCTAGCTTGGCTGAATGTTTCTCACATCTCTGACCCTGTCCCAGCACCTCTCAGAGTTACTTCTCTTCAGTAACTTCAGTTACTACTGCTTCTTAGCTTTTTTTCCAATTCCATTATCACAGCAAAAAGTACCTACTTACCAGCCAAGATTTTTACTTGAGATACTCAAATCATCCCAGCTCATAAGCTCAGAGTAAGGGCTAAGATATCACCAGCAGTGAAGTGTACACAAAGTACAATTCCTTCATGTAAAGAAAGCTCTTGCAGCTTAGGTTGGTTTCCACCATATTGAAGTGGAACAGTCTCCCACTCTTAGAAAGAAACTGATACATTCAGGATCTGCACCAAATACCTGAAAGTCTTTCCCGAATGTCCTGGCTGAAATGGGCTTCCCTGTGAGTAAAGCTGCTGGTTTCCTGCTGTGGATGCAGAGGCCATCATTTTTTTATCTGCTACAAGAGAAAAACAAATCACAGGAAAAGAATTAATTTAGGGGATGAGATAATGAAGGAAAAATTATTTAAAGACAATTGCAATGTATGTATACAACAGGAAGTTTTCTTCCCTTCTTCAAGCTTCATGAAGAAGCCCTGTGGAACACATTAGGAATGACACAAAATGACAATTAAGTGGGAAAGCAGAGGCACAGCTGGTTTGTGTCTCCTCTACACCCTTCTCACTGGCTGTGCCTCGTTAATGCCATTGTTTGCATGGAACACTGTGCTGGTTGTGCCCTCTGGCCACACAGCCCAGACCTGCTGGAAGCTGCTCCTGACTGGACAGAGCACAGCTCTGGCCAAGGTGGGGAGAGAGGAGTACATGGCCCCAGCACAGACTGGGAAGGGAAGCAGAGCTTTTCTGGAAGAAAGGTGTGAGGGTCTGCCCAGGGGGATGGAGGGATGGCACATGAAACAAGTCTGGTCTGAAAAAGGTGTGACATGTGCACCTCTGTGGCTCAGGTGAGGGTACATTTCTGACACCAGAAAAAGTCCTGCAGCCTCACTGCTGTTCCCACAGACTGACTGCCCTGAGGTGGCAGCTGACACCCCAGTGGGTTAGAGAACCCAAGGAAGGGTGTCCAAAAGCCTCTCTCCTAACCAGGTGACCATCTGCTTCCCTGGGACAGCCCAAGGAGCACCCACCACCCTGGCAGCCTGGTGGTATTGCCTGCTCATCTTGGGGTGACAACCTGCAGCCCCACCTGCATCTCAGTCCCACAGGTGGCTGGGGGCACTTTGCTTCTGAGTGTCACCAGACCTGCACACCTGAGCTGTGGCAAGGCAACACACAGGTCTCAGGGAATTTGCTGTGGCTTAGGGGAGCCACGAAATAGGATAGAAGTAACCCAGAGGGGTGGAAGACAAATGACCCTAGTGAGTACCATGCACAAAGAGATGCCATTAGCTTTTACAGTCTACCCTTAATGTGGCAACTGGAGACCAATCTCTAATTGAATGAAACAAGATTGGGTTGAACAGCACCATTTGGTCCCTTAATTTAATTTTCTGGCACTGGATTATTCCAAAGCCCAGGGAAATCTCACTACTACTTTTCTTAAAATAATTTACAAGTCTGCTACATCACCCTTTATTCACTTTCTCCATCTCCCCTCCAAGCACAAAATACCTTGCAGCTCACTGATGGTTTTGCAACCATTTGTTGCTATGTACCTGACAGGCCCAGAAATCAAGTCCGCCTCCTCATCTTCCCCTTTGCTCTTTTCAGATTCCCACTCATTTCACAAGATGCTCTCTTGGACAAAAGGCCCACTCAACTCACA
Organism: Chaetops frenatus; assembly: GCA_013400775.1. NCBI lineage: Eukaryota > Metazoa > Chordata > Aves > Passeriformes > Picathartidae > Chaetops > Chaetops frenatus. The sequence goes on along the minus strand of VZTR01020648.1, from coordinate 204,656 downwards.
AGTAACAGAAGTATTTTTTAGGTGTTTAAAATTTTTTTAGCTTTCCCTAGCTTTTAGAGACCTCCTGAGCATGACTCATCAAAGGCCTCCAACACACACCAGCTCTTCTCTCTTACCTAAGTTATTCTTACATTATGTTCCTAACAAGAACCTAAGCTTGCCTCCCAAAAGAAAAAAGTCACCTCAAATTCCCTCACAGGAGCCTCAGAGAGTGAGTGTGGATACCACTGATGCAAGCTGCCATTGCTTGTCCTTTGTAATGCAGAAATTTGTAGAAATTTCTCCCTGGCTACCTACTGCCCAGCACAGAAACCAAGGCTGGGCTGCAAAACTATGCTCTCACATTAAAAAAATAGAACAGGGACAAATGAAGACCAGGTCTAGAGAAGGTTGTGTGTATATAGTAGGAAGCATTGAGAATGGATTGGGATATCTCTGAGAAGAAGGATAGATGAATTTGTCTTTTTCTGCAGTAATGTCATTCCTGGATGAGATGTCCCATTTTCTAAGGCCATCCTTTGCAGGGACACCAAACTCTCAGGGCTGGAAGAGACTGAGCCAAAATCCTGCGGGTGCTTTAGATATTTCAGAACAACTACCAGAGAAATTGAGAGTGCCCCAAATGAACTGGAATTCCTCAAGTGCAGCAGAGTTGCCATGGCAGCTACCAGGGTCTGTGCCACAGGATGAGGCCAAGACAAAGGGAATAGCTAAACTAATAGCAAGCAGCTAATTCTCCTTCCTGAGTTACCCTAAATGCTCTTTAGTCTCTGAATCTGGCCCACATCTCTCCCAGCTGTATTCCTACTCAGGATTTTTCACACAATTCTCTGCTCTCACCTTTGGTACAGCACTGATTTTTGATCTTTTTTTTTTTCTTTGTTAATTTTACCTGTTTCTCTCTAAACTCTGTAGTAAACACTGTACTGGTCAGTGATGTCCTTTCTCCCAGCAGGACCAGTATTTCCAATGTTTCTGCCTCTTGGCTGAATCTCCCTCTAAGAACTGCATCACCCTGTGCTTCAAAGAGCTTGAATGAATAGGTAAAGCCAGGCTTCCTCTCCCAACTTTTGGGGTTTTAATTAAGTGTGGTCACTACATGCAATTATGGCAGCAATCTCCCTGTGTCAGCCCATGTTCTTACAGAATGAGATCAGGTATCAACATAATGCAAATGTCTGGCAGGCAGCATGCAGGCCTGTCAATATTGGTTTTGGACAGGGTATCTCATCCCTAACTGTGAACCATCCTTTATCATTCAGAGGAGACCTTGATCACAGCTCCCATGAGAAATCCGGAGAGGGAGAATGTCCCAAAAAAAGCACAGCCTGTAAATTGATAAGAATGAAAAGAGAAATGGCATTTCCAAGAACATAACCTCCCAGCTACCTCACAGCTTGTGACACCCTTAACCCTAACCCCTCCCCACAAACAGCTGAGAGCTGCCTGAAAAGCAGCCAGTAAGGCAGCCAAAAAGCAAGATGTTCTTGCTTGGAAAAACGTATTTTGCTGTTTAGGGTTGGAGTCTTGCTACCTTCTAATGGACCCCTTTTATGGCCTCCACTGTTCAAGTAAACAGACAAGGATGAACAGGAATAGCAGAGAAGTCCTAGCAACAGGAGGAGAGAATATCAATTATATATTGCAGTTACAGTGTCTCCTCCATTTGGGAAAGCCAATCCAGACATAAGAAACCAATGGAGTGAGGTCACCTTCCAACACCCCTGGAGTCAAACCCTGTGGGTTGTTTCCTCCCTGCACTGCATGACACTTGTACATTGATTTATTTAAAACAAATGTAAAAATTCCTCTTTTTCAGCGAGGACAGTTAAGAACAATAAACAATCAATGAATTCTTCCATAAGCAGTGGAATTAATGAGCCTGGTTTCCTAGAGATACATTCTGGATGATCCCTTCAGCTGCCAGTCTTAGTGATTTCTGTCTTTTAGGGTAACAGGCAGCACAGGCTGGGGCTACTTTGAGACAGCTCCATCTGTCTGACTGATAAAGTTGGCTGTTACCTCTTAGAACAGAGCTGGGAAATCCTTTGCTGAGGGCATCAGTAAGGACTCTGTCCTCACAGTAATTGCCAAGGAATACAGAACAACATACTGGTTCTGAGACTCCTATCACTCTTAGAAGAACTTGCTAACACATTTACAAGTTGTGGGAAAAAGAGCAAGGACTCCTCACAACAAAGTAACATGAGTAGAGATGCCTCAACTGACCACAGAACAAGTATATTATTACACCTCAAGGTAGCATATGCCTCTGAAAACATTGATACAAATACTGATGATTTGATAAAAAACGGCAGCCTATCTTAAGACTACAGGGTAACTTTCTTGTCCTTATTTAGAGAAATATGTCCCTGTTTAAAAAATAAATTTACATATGCTGTTAAAGAAAGAAAATATACACTTAAAAATGAAAAGTTCTGCTCAGTATCTTTAATATCTAGGAGCACTGCCTAAGGTGTCCCTGTGAAATGAAAAGAGAATCAAAATCAGGCAGCTCTGGTGACACAAAAGCCATCCTTCCCTCTTTGAATTTACTCCTATCATCTTTAAAGGAAACACCAACTAATGACAAATGCTAGGAAATGTCCCAAAGACTGATGCTGCTTAGAAAATTCTCTACCACGTTGCAGTTTTTCTTCAATCTCTCAAAGCAGTGCTCTAACTCATGTAACCAAGCTTAACACAGTATTACAAATCAAACATCAGGCACATCCACTTACAAGCAGTTATTCCAGCAAACATCTCAGCAAATCTAGGATCTCTCTCTTGTGAGAAGATAGCATCAGGCTTTTCCACAGACTTTCCACCCTCGTGAACAGTAGCTGGTATACTTGGAACAGGCACCTGTTGAGATACACACAGGAAGGTTAATTCCCTCTACTGTATTTGACAAAACAGAATTCAGGGACTGTCACAATGTACTTTTAGTTTTGCTGAAATCTTTTGTTGTTTTACATCTTAAATGATCAGAGGCACAAAAAGAAAAAATCTGAAAAATTTCACCTGAGATAAGTCATAGGATGACAGCCCATCTCTTTGATGTACTTCGAGTTCTGCTTGCTGTTGCTGAAGTTGTCTGCAAGGGAGACAAAATGACTTTCTTACAAAAACCAATTAAGATACAAAAAGGAATAGTCACGGTCTCCTATTTTACACTCCCAGTGAAACATCTCTCAGATGATTTACTAAATCCTTTCCTTGTGAGATCCATCGTTTTTACAGCTTTCTCACTGAGAAAACCTGCACCACAGGAATGCAACAGGGAACAGGAAGAATTTTGCTGTGATAGCACAAAAATGTAGGTAGGTAAGTAATGGAGGATGGAACACAATCTCTTTATAAAGGATTTTAAAATTCACTATTTTGTTGTTTTCCTCATATTAATGCTGAACATACCAGACTCCCTCTCTGATTCTGCTGAAGGAAACAGTAAGCTTGCTCTGCAGGAAGATACCTAATGACAGAACACCTCAGCAGCTGCAAAGCCATCCAGATGTTTTGCACCTCCCATTAACAGGCACTTTCTGTTGCTTGGTCACAACAAGCAAGAAAACTTCAGGTCTGGAGATGCATGGGTAGAACACTCATCTCTGTGAGGCTCTTGGATCAGTTAGCAAAGAAGATATAAATGCCCACAATCGTGCTAGAGCTCAGAGATGAGGGTAAGATTGCAGTTGAACTGACAAAATACTTGGATTTGATACTTGTAAAAGGTATTTGACAGTGCTCACAGTTCGAGTATGTTTCTGGCCTCTTTCTGAAGGAAAGATTACTCAAAAAATGGGAATTACACACCATGTGTGTCTTTGCCCAGAGAGACACGATACTTGGACAGGCAGGAATAAATAATTTTACAAAGCTGCAAGATCATGGATTTGAAACTCTGAAAAATTGCAGTGTATTTTTAGTCACAGGCTTAAATGTTAGATTTTCATCCAAATCTTCTTTTAAATTTTGAAATAGATTCAAGTGCCAAAGGACTGAGACGCAAACTTGCAGACAAAGTCAAATGACAAATTAGACACAAACTGATGGAAACATGAGGAATCACTCAAACAAGCTACTGAAGTAAATAACAGATTTTGCCATCCCTTGAAGCTTTTCCAGAAGACACTTTGGTCAGTTTTTATGCTCCATGGTAAAAATCTGTGTCCTGCAACAAACAGCAAGTCAGAGTAAGTGGCCAAAAGCCTTCTGCAAGCCTTACAGTGTGAGAACACTTAATACAGGGAATCACTTTTGTCCTAGAAGTAACATGCAAAAAAAGTCAGTCCTCCAGGCCATTAGAGAGCCATGGACTTTCCCTATTATTTTAGCTAACAGAAAATTCCTAAAAATTACCTCTGGAATGCAAAGACATTCTTCGTTCATGAGCATAAAATGCATACTTTTCCAAAAGAACTATGGGAAGCAATTTAATCATGGGGAACCTATGGGGAAATTTCTAAATACCACCCTGTGGACACCAAACAGCCATTAAATCCCATTGTTAACGTGAAAGCTAATTACACTGTTTCATTTGTTTTTATTACCACCAACTTGGTGTGTGTGTCAATAAACAGCACATTAGGTCTCCTCTGTTCCTTATAAAGAATGTTTTCTTGATTCAGCCATATACATACAAATGAGCCAAACCAAACAGCACACTCACTCGTTATTTGTTTTGTAGGCACTTCTCTAACATAGTGCTCCTTCACCCTTCTCTATCTTTCATCTCTAATACTCATTTAGCTGCAGTACAATATAAACACCACACTGTGCTAACAGCACTGAACTTTGGGAACAACCTCCCAAAATCCATTTCCTATAAAAACCAAATAGTTGCGTGTATCCTTTTACTGAACTCTGTGCAAGCTATGCTGCACTTAATTAAGACTGAAATGCCAAGCCAGGGTAGCATCTTCTGTTGTTGTTGGCTGCTACTGTATAAATAGTTTAAATGGTGCTTGAAACCTGAAAGAAACTGCAGCAAATCATGCAGCAGCTGAGCAGAGAGAGCTCAGTGCTGCTGTTGTGGCTGCTTCAGACCCTGCCATCTCACCAGCCCTCCTGACAGCCAACACAGGCAGGTCCCTTCAGCCACCCAACTGCTGCACAGTAAAAACTAAACATAACAAGGGATTAGCACCAGTTTGGGCAAAACTCAAAGTGCCTTCTGACTTTGAACCCAAAAACTGTCCTCAGTTTCAATTTCAGCTTCAGGGGTTCAAGGAGTAAATGAAAAATTTCTGGGCTCTACAGGATATCCAACACAGCAAGCGAGGCATTGTCTGGGTCAACAGAGGATTCTTTCTGTACTGACCCACAGGTTCAGGATGAAACTGGGAAAGCCCTTGGCTTGGACAAGGAATGGTTCAGCAAATCAGAAGGCCTCAATAGTTATTTCAAATTTACTTTAGTAAATATATGTGGAGGAAAAAGGAAGATACTGTGGAAGTTCTTTTGACATTTGAAAGGATGTTAAGCTCTCTCTATGAAAACTGAAGTCACTGGTTCCCTTTCCAGGCACCAGAGTAAACAAAAAACGATTTGAACTTTCAAAAGTTTAACAGGCACTTTGGTGGGAGAGAAACAACAGTACTGCAACCCTACCAAGCTATTTTTATGTAATACAGGCACATGTGCTTCCTGTGTCTGGTTTGGACAAAAGTGGAGTAGTAAAAGGCTTGGGGCTGTAGTTGTAAAATCCTCTTCCAGAAATTCTCAGTATCTGCCTCTTTTGGCCTAGAGCTTCAGCTCACCCCTGCGAAAGGGTCTGTCTAACACCAGCATCAGACAGACCACAGATGGCACGAGAGCACAAGAAAGTCTTTACCCCCACTAGCACCAACTGGAATTTTATCAGGATGGTTGCTCTCTTGTGTTTTGGCCCATGAGAATCCCGAGCAGAAAGGCCTCTCCCACAGGCTGATTCATCCAGCAGGCTGCTTCCAGCAGTGACCTGTGCCAGCTCACTACAACACAAAAAGTCTCAAGACTCAGGACAACCACAAGATTCATAAATTCACACAGTGCAGCACAGGATTTTTGGCTTCCAAAAATGAAACATCAGATATTCCAGAGAGGTCAGGAAAGTATGTCTCTTCTTTATTTTGATGTATATACATATAAAAATGTATATATATAAGATCTTTATATAACCTGTCACCACAACATTATTTTATACAAACACTGCTCTATCTGTATTTTAAATAAGTGCTGATAACGATTATTTTTTCTCTTTGGAAATCAAACAGTCCCAACTACACCGGAAGGCATGGTCAAACAGGGGACTCTTCTTTTCAGCCCAACACAGCACAAATGTGACACATTAAATGCTTCATTTCTTCAGGAAGTTTCTCTTGGATGACTACACCCAAGTGAAACTGAGAGAAGTTTTCTTTTCTTTTTTTTTTCTTTTTTTGCAAAGAACTAAGTGAACATTTGAACCTAATGTTTCCTTATCCTTCTGTACCAAAGGCAAGTTTGAACATTTGATTGTTTGAAGCTCCAAAGGAGTTTCTTTATTTTAAAAAATGGAAAAACAAACAAAACAATCAAACCAAGCCAACAAATAACAGTAAAAATCAATTAATCCCTCTACAACTGGAATCATCACTGCCCTCTACAGTCTTTTGGGAAAATGCTGTTCACTGACCAAGTTGAGCTATTCCATTAACAGACACACATATATATGTACTGTGGCTTTAAACTATCAGAAGTAAAAAAACTGATTTAAACCTAGATTTTTCAGCTACATTGCCTTTGCATTTTCACACTGAATTGTTAACTACCTCAAGCCTGCATTTTATGGGGCTGCCTAGGTTACCACAGTGATAGGCAGATTAAATCTGCCCCTGTGCCTTCAGCTGGGCAGAGCAAGGCAGCCCTGCCTGGTCTCCATGGGAAGCACCTTGCTGCACTCAGAGCACCTTCCAGGAACAAATAAGGATGGCCCCACACACCAGGGCTGGTGCCAAACCACCAGTCCCAGCAGGAGCTTAGTGAGAAGTTGGAAATCACCAGCTACCATGATGTACTCAGGGCAGCTAGGAAATCAGAAGTCAAAACATGACCCCAAATGTGCAAAAGAAAAAAAAAAAAAAGGCCAGAAACAGGCAGGAACTCTAGTACTTTACAGTAAGTCCTCTTTGGAAATCTGAGAACAAGGAGAGAATAAGGGGAAAAACAAAAGCAGTCTGAATAATGTATTCTTTCTACTGTTCAAAAGCAGGAGTATAATGGGCTGTATCTTGCCCATTTCAGAACATTTTCAACATGACAGGAAAGAGGGAACATCCTCTGTCAAAGTAGCAGCAGGCAACTTCCATATTAGGTCAGCATTTCTGGGTTGTTATTCAAACCTAGCAAGAGGGATGGAAGCAGAGCCAGGAGCTGGCACAGCCCTATTCATCACAGTGAGTGCTGTGGTGCCAAGCTGAACTGTACAGGCCAGCCTCAGAAAAAAGCATTCCCAGAGTCAACACAACATAAGCCTCCAGCCCCACTTTTTCATCTGTGGCCTCTGGGGAACAAAGCACAATTAAGCCAGCCTGGGACAAACCTCAGAAGATGTTTTTTGCTTTGCAGGCCTGTTTTTGCATATACAAATTATTTGGAGAAGTATTATGGGACAGCAGAAATGTGGAAACAGCTATTTTGATGCACAGTGCAGACAAGCTGTCTGATTTCAAGACACATTTGCCTGTTTTCAATGAGCTTAACTATTCAGTTTAAGCCCAACTTTTTGGGTATGCAGAAAAAAGAAAAGAAGAAAACAATTGTGATGCTGGGTTTCATGTAAGTGAATTCACAGCCCTCCCAGTGCAGGTATGTGCCATATCCAAAGAAGCAAGACAGGGAATGCCCAGGGGCACTTCCAAACTTCAATGCCAAAGCCCCAGGGGTTTGGTTTTGCAGTGGAGCTCTCAGCAGGCACCTCCAGCAGCAGACTGCTTGTTCAGCATTTCCAATATACGGTCTAACAGGCTGAGATCTCAACCCCAGTAATTTCCTCTCAGCTGAAGACTTGGCAAAAAAACCTCTGGTCAGACCAGAAGCAGACTTAGTTTTAGGAATAGGTTGAGTTTATACTGGAAAGAAGAAACATTTATTACAAAAACCTCACACCATAAAGCAATCAAGGCCAGATTAGCTGCTGCAGTTACTGGCTGAGAATTCTGCAGGCTCCAAAAGCATCTCTGCTCAGTCCACAGAGATGAACCTTCACTATAATCTGAGTGTGACCTCCTCCTAGGAGGCCAAATGAAAGATTTTTTGAAAATATTAATTCCAAGACAGGATGATTTCATTTCCCTCGTAAGATAAGGAGTTGGATCATCCCAATACTTGGGGATATTCTATCAGATCTAAACTATCAGGAACCCTTCCCACTCAAATCTACTAGGAAACAATTCTGCCAGCTTCATTAGGTCATAAGAGTAGATGCAGCTCAAACAGAAGAGCCCAGAAGTACAGAATGGTATGATCACAATGAACACAGCCACAGAATTTGCTTTTGGCTCAGGAGTAAGGCTAACCTTCCTCCAGTATCAGTTCAGCTGCTGTGCTGCTGGAAGCTCTGCATTAGTTCAAGGCAGCCTGGACTGAGATCAATGGCCTTGTCCAATGACATAACAGATAAGTGACATTTTTCCCCAGTGCAGCCAGGCCCTGGAAGCATCACAGGATAATGACACAGAGAAACAGCTACACTGGGAGATCTCCTGATGCAGCAAAACCCTGTTACATCCTGCACTGTTAGAGAGAAACAAAGGCATCTATTAAAAAAATGGGATGTGCTTTATAGCAAAAAAGAATGGTTACAATTCCTTCAAAACCACAGAGGTGAGCACCCAGAAAGGCACATACTTTACGTTAGTGTTTGTGCAGATGATGTATTCAATTTCATCAGAATAAGGATTCTGAAAGGTGAAGCTGCTGGTTCTGATCAGCATCCACTCCCGGTTTTTGGTGCGAAAACGATACATCACAGACAGGACTTGACCTTTCAGTTTCACCACCTGCAAAGCCATTTGGAAAGGTTAATAACAGGAGATTGCTACCTGCTGTGCAAACGAGAAGTCAACAGCAGCAACTGCTATGTTCTAAACTTGAATTACAGAAAGCTATGGGCACAGCAGAGGAATTTCTAATTTGGAGAGGATATGCAAAATCCTATCCATGTTTACAGCTCTCTCCTTCAGAATGAAATCCTCATGCTTTGTCATATGAAGTGCCAATTTCCAGCCTGCTTATAAAGAGGATACAGATTCAGGACAATCATCAAGTTGTGCTGCTATCCCAATACAGAAACTTTAAGAATGTTTTAATGTGAAACACTTATCGAGAGACTGACTTAAACCGAACTGAGGATCTTTTAAATGTTTATATGTAAACCATACACCAATCACTGCAAACAAAAACCTACAAGAAAAGCCATTTTGAGGCTGACTGCTTTCCTGCTTGGATACCCAGCTATACAATTAATATATGTGATAAATCAGCATCAACATTTAGGACAACGCTTAAAACACAATGGTGTTTATTTTTTGGTTTTTTAGAAACCATTGGGGGTTGGTTCTCCCCCACCCCAAACATATTAAAAGACTCTCTAGGATGGTAAATTGCTAATAAGAAACACTTGCTTCTGTGTTTCAGGAGAAAAAAGAGTGAGCCAGTGTTTGAATGGAGAGAACACCATAAGCCCCTGTCCATTTAATAGTATAAATTCCTTGCTTGCACAGCCTATTTGTAAGTAAGAATTCAGATGTCTGTATTTGGTAGCTGAAGTTTTGTTCAAATCAACAGTTGGGGACCAAGTGAGGATTAAGAAGCAGCCAACTAAAGTAAATTCAAAGCAATCTTTGCACGCTGGTCCTGCAACTGCATTTCACATGTTATCCAACAATCTGGGGTTAAGCCAGAAGAAAACTCATGGTTTTAAGTCATTCAGCTGGCACTCACCTGGCCTATCTCTGTTTGTATTTTACAGCTTTTCCACCAAGCTATCAGGGCTGCCTCAAGGAAGGAAAGGGAAGGTCTACTGCAAATAACTGCCACATCTTGTGGATTCTTAATCATTAACATCTGGAATTTACTTTTTATTAGCTATCTGCAGCCTGTATTCTCTAAAAGCAGAAGTCACACTATTTACCCTCTGTCTTTATTGACAAGCAATTAGATTAAGAAAAATGTTCCAATCCTGTTTTTTTCAGAGGTTTGCATTTCGAATTAATCAACTGGATATAGGGTTAAATGGAAAGAATGCAAATGGAAGACAATGCAAATAGAAGACACAAAAACCTTTAGCAAAGCCCAAGGAAGTTTAAAATCTTACCAAAGTAAATGACTTTTGGTTGGTTTTGCTGGGGTTTTTAAAATGCTTTTATAGGATTTTTCTGACTTCACTGAGTGACATTCTTTTATCTGCAATTTTCTACTACCACACCCACGGCAGAAACCACAGAGCTGGTGTAGAAGTGTGCAATCTGAACAGTATCCTACTGGGTATCCAACAGCTGTATTCTGGACCCTTTGATATTAACCTGTATTTGTTGGTCTTGGCCTTGAGACTATCTTATTCTGGCCTGATTTTTCCCACCCTGATGAATGAATTTATCTTCCTGAGGAAGTAAAGCTCTGAGATAGGTACTGGCAATTGACCAAAAATTGCAAAACCCTCCCTCCCTCCTCTGCCATGCACCAGCCTGGTTCTGATACTGTCAGCAAACTAAAAGTGTCAAGTTTTCAGGTTTTTGGAAAAGAGAGAAAAAAGAGTTTGTTTGAAATCACAGCTACCTTTTTAATTAAGCACTTTCTAAGTCCAAACTAACAATAATAAAACAAACGGCAGTGATCTATTATCCTGAAACCTTGATTAAGCAAACAGTAATTCTGCAATAATATATAAAGCAGAGAGATTGCTGGTGGGAAAACCCTGAACTGTCTTAAGACAGAGCACACAAACAAACCAGCAGAAAAAATTTCAAAGCTAATGATTAAACTTTACTTTCTTATACTCTTTGGAAATAAAAACCACCTGGTGCAAAGCTTAACTCTTTACTTCAGTCTTTTATTGCATGATGGGAATAACAGCCCCAATCACACCGCTACTGTATTGAACAAAAATACAACAAAAAAGGCATTGCCTGCTAAGGAAACAGCACGGTATTTTCATAGATTGAACACAGACTGAGTGAACAGGAACTTTCACTTCTAACTGCATTTTTTCCTGCTGTCTTTCTGTATCACCTTAAGCAACTCATGTAGGTCCCTGATCCAGGGTGATCCCAGATCACTTATGCACATTCCCAGCAGTGAGTGGTGACAGTGGAGCCCCCAGCAGCCGAGTTCAGGGACACAGTGGCAGCCTGATCTCCCTCCCAGTGAACGCAGGGAGGAGGGAGTCATTAACTGCAGTGTTCATCAGCCAGCCCTGTGAGACCCAGGCAGTCACTGGATGGATCCACTGCAGAGGGATGCTTGACAGGCCATTATCCAGCAGCTCTCTGTCACTGTCTCTTGGACAGATGAGTGGAATCAATCATTTGGGCACCAGTAAAAAACAGCACATGTGTTCTCACTGCTCCTGCGCCACTGACACCATCAGGCACCAGTTCAGGGAGCTGAACCAGCAGAGAGCTGCAAGTTCCATGCAAAAGGAATCAGTGCCTCAGCCTCCCCAGCAAGTCCATCTGTGCCAGCACCAGGGCAGCAGGAAGGTGGGGAGGAGAGCAGGCAAGAGAGAAGAGGGGAAGCAGGACCTGACTCCTGGTGACAGAGGCCTATCAGGAGGATTCAGCTATAGGTGGGGCAGAAGAGATGTCTGGGTGTGGTGACCTGTTTAAAACATTGAACTCTCACAGCCTGTGAATCAACATCTTGAATTTAAAAAGGCTGCTCTTTGCACTCAGTCTGTGCAAGGGTACTGAAGTGGAGGCACAGTTGGCCATGGGGCTGGTAGTCCCCATTGAAGGGAGGGATGGGGAGAAACAGCTCAGGAGGACTGATATCTTACACTGTCTCCAACACTTCTGCAGAGACCATAACCTCAGTTTCACAATCTGTTCTAGGGACACAGCATCTAGTTGTTTTTCCCCAAGAGGCCCTGTTTGTGCATGCCATGCCTGAATAAACAGTTGGATATACAAAATTATTTAGAAGTCACTTCATATCCACATTTCACAGCTGAAAATACATCTCAGCATCTAATGCAAGATGGATCAACACAACTTGGTTGAGCTATTGGCTCTTGTTAGAAAATCTGGAACCACTTAGATCAACTGAGCTTCAGCAACCAGTTAAACATCCTGTACTGGGCATTCTGGTGCAGCAGGAAAGGCACTGAAAATCCCAGCAATAAGGAGGCAGCTCAGGGAAAGCACTGCTAATGGATGCCCCAGACCAAGCTGAAACAGCAAGCTCTGCAATGGAATAAATGCCATTGTTTCAGCTGATGTAAATGTGGCCCATGGTAAAAACAAATCCAAACCAGTAACTCTTCCTGTATGCTGTATTTCTTTTGTTTCCCTGTACATTTTCATTTCTAATAGGGAAAAGGGCCAAATTACATGTTGATGTAAAGTGGTGTAACTCCATGGAAGTACACAAAAAAGCAAATCATCTATGCTAGCAGGGAACTCAGTTAAAAACAATCCAGTGTCACAAAGGGATGTAAATACTTCCAAATCAGCAGCACATCTTGGAAGGTAAATCATTTTAGTTAGCACTTAACATAGTGGGATCAATACAGGCATCTCCAAAACAGCTTACCCTGTGTGGCAAAAAACCAAACATGTAACTAGAAGATTTATTTCTGAAAATATTGTCAACTCATGCTGCAGTTAAAACTAACATTTATTATGCAGCTTAACAGATTGGTAATTGACCAACAAATCGTTTCTATCTTGCCACTCCTTCTGCTTAACACAAAAAAAATTACCTTGAACTATAAAAGAAAAACTACTTCTGTAGTTAAAATAATAAAAAAATAATTAAATGTGGAACAAAAGGAGCAGGACACAGCACCTGTTGGAAACTCTCTCGCAAATGGCTTTGATCTTCAGGATGGCAGAATTCTAAAATATCTTTCCCCAGAAGATCCTAGAATAAAACATACATCTATTTACAAAACTCAAACCACAACACAAATCCACATGCAGACCTGTAAGTAGTTTTTGCAAACACAAGATCTACCACCCTTAATGGGACTACTCAGTTAATCAGGGATGAACCACACAAACAATGTTTGTAGGCATCATGCCCCATGTTTTTACAAAAAATCTAATAGATTTTCTAATACCTGTGAAATGGTGTATTGAAAAGAGTGACATCTGCTACTACAGCTCATTTTATGGCACTAGTTTGTGTAAAAACAGTTATTATAAAGCAATTAAAAAAAATATTAATACGCAAATGAACAAGAATTATTTTTGCCTCTAAATTGCAACTGTTGGGAGTTATCTGAGGGAGAGCTGTGGTTCATTTACTATTCTACTCAGTTCTGTATTAGCCTCCTGTTCAGAGGAGCAGATGTAAGCCTAAAGGAAAATAGCTGCTGTAAATTATGTTTGCTTACTGTTCAAGAGATTGGCAGAATCAAAGGTCTACAGGACTAAAACTCTCTCCAAGCACTGTTAACTTGCTATCACAGAAATGTCTTCACTGGAAAGCTGTGCAAGGTTCAGAGCACTCTGCTGTTAGAATTTTAATCAGATTTAAAGGTATAAAATATACCCCACACAGAGGCGTGCACAGCAAGGAAAAACGAACAGCATTTAGTGCACGATGTATGAATTATCAGCTACAAATATTTCACGTTTGTAAATGGGATTTCTTCATTAGCTCGAGCCATTCTCCCCATTGGCAGTGGTCACAGACCTGGGGTTGGTAGCCAATGACGCTGATGCACCTTGGGTCCACGAAGGTGATGACTCCATCAGAGTTGTGCCTGGACAGGAACTCCGTGGGGACCGACATGCCGTTCATGTCCATGCACACGGGAGAGCTGGTCACCTAGGGACAAGCAAGGCCACACCACTGTCACCTAGGGCCAAATCTGATCCCACAGCTAAAGGACAGAATCTGCAGGCAGACTGCTAACTACTGAAGGAAGTCATAAATAAAACAACAGCCCAGATAAATGACAGAGCAGCCTTTAGTTCCGTTTGCAGGGCAAATAACTCACCCCATGGCATCTATTGAGGCTTAACAGCATAGCAGAGAAATAAACACACCAGTAGTTCCCAAGAAGGGGGGATATAGTGAGGATATAAGTCCAGCTGGATTCATCTCACTTTGCAGCACATCAGGCATTGTGGTTCCTATCTTTGTCAACCAAGAACGGATGACTTGCAGAGGACAATGCTGCCCACTCATTTTAGGATAGAAAACCAACCCATTATCTGTAGACATAACCAACAGGACTGCTCAGACTAAAGTTATTCGTGTTTCAAGTGGCATGAACCTCACCAGAAACACCTAGAGAACCTGAACCAAGTCCTCCAGAGGCTGAGGTAGGGGATATCAGACCAGCAAGCAGCTGTTCATAATGAGAAACACAGCTCTCTAAACATTTCTCAAATCTCACCAGAGAGAACAATGTGTTTCCAGCTCTCTGCCTGAAATCTGTGCTATCAGGCCACTTCATATCCATTCTTTCCCACTGAAGCTACAAAGGAGATCACTGATTTTCTTACAACTTCCAGAGCTCTCTCTGCTAACAATGCAAAATGAGCAAAATCTCTTTTTTTTGCTAACTTGGAGCCGATTAGCCAGTTAACCGTACGTAAGATTTCAAATTGCTGTTACAGAACAAGAGTTTTTAATTTGTGCACCCTGACTCCTTTCTGATTTAACCCACCACAGAGCTTCCTCCTGCCCTCCCTCACGTACCACAGTAGTTCCTCTAATGTAACAGACATTTTGACATTACTTGGAAATCATCTTTTCTTGGAAGCTGTAACACATGAACCCCATAAATTCCTTCTTTCCATTAGTGGAATATATTACTCTTGATTATGAAAGCATGATGAACCTAAAAACCATCCTGCAGTACTTCTGTAGCTCTGCCATGGTCATGGAGAGACACTCTGCAGACATGCTAACACTTGCAGGCTGTTTGTTCACCTCGGGTTAGATGGGTTTGGCACCTGTGAAAGGGTCATTCCACCTTGTCAGGAGGAGTGATCCCCTCCTAGCAGATGGCAGCTAGTGCAGGGGATCATGTAAGAGCCTCAATCATGTTCACCCATGGCAGAATTCCCAGACCAGGAAGATAAAAACTGTCCTCCCTGCTGTGGTGAAGGAGATTCACCACGACTGCATTAGCTCAGAGCTCTGAACTCTGCTCAGCAATGCACAAAGGAGGAAATGCACTACAGTTGCAACTGTCTGCACAAAAAGGAAGGAAAATTTTATTCTTCCACTTCCTTCAGCTCACATCTCATCTGAATGCGCAAGACAACACAAGCTGAGAATAAAGCTATGATTTCTGAAGTGCCTCTTGACGACTTTATCTTCACTATTTTCAGAAAAACTCCTGCAATCACAGTTTTTCAAGTAGTTGATTAGTCCAAGAGAGAATGAATGGAAAAATGGCAGGGAGGGTAGCACTGGCTTTGGGAGTCACTTTACACCATCTGCAGCATCTGTACTGGCACATCTCTCACTACCTACAATACCCCAGCCCCACACACCCTAAAGAATGGCAGGTCTGTACACACTCATCTCCAGGAGCATCTCTGCTGCTCCTACTAGATTAAGTACACATATGCACCAAAGGCACAGTTTCATTTTGCTCTGCTGATATGTTCTAGACACTGACTGCACAGACATCAAGGCACTTTATAAACTGGAGGCATGTTAGAAGTTAGTCTCGTACCAAAACAGGGTGCAAATCTTTCACAAACGCACCAGAACAACGATCATGCTTTCAGAAACAGTTTGTATATGGAAAGACTGGCATTACCTGAAGCCTTCCTATTGCCACGAGGCAGTATTTACTACCTTGTCCCACATCAGCATCTTCTTCTGGTATAGTCATTCCTGGAGTAAATGATAACAAATACTGTTATAATTAGGAAATTGGGATAAACAGAGATGCGTCTTCCTGGCCCTGTACTTTTCTAGATGCTCTAAATCTTACAAAATAACCTTATTTTCTTCTCTAGAATCCAGTCATTATTTCTGGGTTCAGATCACATTGTGCTCAATCCTACAAACTTCACATGTATACACAGTACCCATAGCAGCAATTTTGGTTGCTTAAGACAAAGCAGCTATTAAAATTCCATTATACACTGAGATGGACAGCAACATTGCCATGAGTGCTGCTCCACCAACATGTTATGGAACCATGGGGTCACTTAATATGGTCAGTGAATGCACACTATGTTCAGCTTTCTTTGTGGATAACATTTCAAAATGAGCCTTAAAAACAAGGCACAGCCTAAATTAATCACTAATTCTGTGCTTATATTTAACAGCTGGTTTTACTTTTTTCCATAATGGACTAAACCTGCGTTGTTACGTTGAAAGACTGAAAAAAATGTGGATGCTTTGCTAACACTGCTGGTTCCAGTTGTGTAACAGGAGTAACTACTATAAACACAGGAATAGTTTCAAAACATACACGTGTACTATTTTTCACCTCAGTGTTTCACAAATAGGAACATTCAGATTAGCACAATTTACATGCTTGTTGGCTAAGCCTTGAGTTAAGGATATTTCCCAACTCCAGTACTGAGACACCAAGTTCGTATAAAACACGAAGAAACATCTTCCAGGAGTGACACCACTGACCTATTTTAAGTGATCTGTAAACTCTTTCACAAGGATTTTTAAGGAATTCAGTCACAACAGGCAGTGAATCATTTAAGAGCCACTTTAAAGCATTAACAAAATTAATTGCAAAGCAGCTACCAATTCTGAAACAGCAGCCACTTTATTCTCTAAATTTATAATCCCCAATGTAAGTCAGTCTTTGGACAGCACAGAGGATGACAGCACACCACTTTCTTAAATGACATCTCTGAAAAATGACTAAAAATGCTGCTGAATGAACTGGAGTAATCTCTAAGGATGTTGTTTTGTATCAAAACAGTTGAAACTATCTGACAATCAGTTTCCAAACAGCACTTTACAGGTATTTTTTGGTCCTCACTGAACTATACAATAAAATAAAATACTCCAAGTATGAAAGAAAATTCCCCATGATTTTGTATAATATATTGAAACTTGTTCTGCAATAATTTCACAATATGGAATGCAGAACATTATTTACAGCCCCCTACTGATAACCAGAATTTTATTAAGGGGTCTCAAGAGCTTTACAAAGGAGGAGCATTACTGTCCCATCTAACAAGTGCTGTTTTAAGGACATAACTCTAAGCATTCGAGTTGGAGAACCTTAACCAAAAGATCCCTTTGAAATGGGAGTTTTCTATTTGAGAAGGACAAATTTAAAGTATATTCCCATGACTTTAAAAGCTTTTCCAATCATTTCCTTAGTAGCACAGAGTATTGCAAAGGACAGCAAAGATACAGCTGGACAGCTTCCACTTTGCATAATCTTTTTTTCTCTATAGCTTTCAACAATGCTTTCCTTTTTAGGAACTTTGTCCATGCTTGCTACTGCTCAAATAAAATCAAAGTAACATAAACAACCTCCAAAATTAAACATAGCTAGGAAACATTCTTTCTGATGTTACTCTGTTGACAAAGGGAGGCTGTATTCTAATTTTCATCTTCTTTTTTTCTCCTTTTGCCCAAGATGGATTACATTTGGTCTGTATAGCACAATGGAAAACATGTTAGTTGGGTTATGCCACAAGACGCTCCATGAATAAAAACCAATCTGCCTGGAATTAATCAATACATGACCCAGTGGATTGCTAACCCCTTCCCAAAGTGCCTACAGAAAATATATGACAAAAAGAATGTCTGCTTGTCTGCAATGTAGATGCTATTACTGGCAGCATTCCACAGAGAGAAATTACTTTCTTTATTCTTCAACTGGTATTTCCAAAGATTCAACTCTGGGTGTCTTTATACAGGAGGGTGCAAGTGTAGATGAGATTTACTTTTGCTTTAGCACATTTCCTATTGAACACACTTGAGTATGGACAGGTAAATAGAGATGTGCACCGCACTTAATACCAGTGTGTCCAGCTCTTAACATAATGTAATATTGCTCCTTAACATCACCAAATACCATCATTACCTCTAAAAAAAGTTGTAGGAGCTGGGGGGAAAGCAGCCATGAAACCAATCTTTAGGGGGCATCAACAAAATAAACATACTCCAGTTATTCACATTCTTTACGTGTAACCCTGGGAGAAGCTTTATTTCTCAACACCAAATATACACCCCTCTTGAATAATAAATACAGTGCTGTGCTTGCCTGAGTTCATATCAACAATTGGCACAGCTAAGCTGCAACTGAGCATCACAAACAGAATGCTGTGCCGTCAGAGGTTATATTTAATTTCCAAGTGTCCTTTATACCGGCAAGCAGTTTCCCACAGGGCAACAGCATGTGTTGGTGTGGACATAAGGAACTTTTTAGTTTTCCCAATGAGCTTCCAGTTGGCTCTAACAACAGAAAAGCTTCATTTTCTGCTTTCTTTCCCTACTCTTCTGCCCCACATTTTCTGCAAGACACAGAACATGAGACACAGAGCAGAGTTAGTGGATTTACGGTTTTATTTCACTAAACTTAAAAAGAAATTATTTAAAATTCTTTAGAAAGATGGAATTTAAGTATCCAGTGGTCACTAGCAATCCCCTGATAATGCTTGTCTCCATTAGAACCATTTCTGATAGTTACTTGCCAGGGAAGGAACTACAGTGTGTGACTTTATCTCCCACACATAACAATGGAAAAAGGTTTTCACAAAAAAAGGCTGTGGGTAGCATACCAAGGATAAAAAAATCTCATGAAAAATCCCAATAAAAACTAAATCAATCTTTCTTTAAAAAAAATAAATAAAGCCTTAAAAATGACGGCACTGCAATATTCAAGCAACTGTTTTGTTTTGTATTGGAAGAGGGAGTATTTTGCACAAATGTCCAGATTCTGGCCAAAACTTTAAAATAACCTAACAGCTTTGGCATGCTGTGGTTAAGATGTTACCGTAAGTGGGACTTGGAAGACTAAAATGTTTCTTTTTTAACTTTTTCAAAGAGAAAAAAAAAATCTGTGACTTTATTTGAAGCTTTTGAAATATGTACCTATCTCTTTCCTTCACAATGTGCTTTTCTGCAGATCCTGGCTTTGATTTACAGAAAACTACCAACATCCTGACAGACTTTATCTTCTCTCTCCAGCAAATCTTATGGCATCAAGAAAAAGCAAAACAAACCTATTAGGCAAATATCGTATGGACCACGGAAGACTCATTTTCTTCCAGGAATGAGACCTTCAGAGGAGAAAAAAAAATAGAAGAAAAGCAAATCTTGCTTAAGTTGAAAACAGGAGAAAAAAACCCAGAAGGTCAGCACTTCTCAGTTTTATGACTGGCTATGAAGTTGAAGCACTGTCTAGGCTGAGGATCACAAGTTCTATCTGTGCTGCTTTGCTGAGAACAGAGACACAAAGGCTGGGATTGCTGCTCAGCCTCTTTCAAACCAGGGCTCCTTTTACTTCATTCAAAATAATCCAACACCACACTCTCATCATTTCACCAAACATACAACATGACTGGCTGGAACATCCATCTGAAATATCTGACTCCTTTTTCCTTTGACTTCCACACCAAGTTTACCCTCATTACTTGAGGCCAGCATGTAACCCATGGGGATTTAAGTGTGCAGGTATCTTATGCCTGGTTTGGCACTTGATCTTAATTTTACCTGTGTTTTTAGGCACAGTGGAGGAAAATGAACAGACCATTAACACACAGCCTGAATGGAGGGTGAGGCATGGTGCTTCCTGTGTTTTCTCTCCCCTTTCTCAGTGAAGAAGGGGCTGAAGACAGCCCGGCAATACACGAGCCTTGCTGCTCCCCGCAAGTGAGACAAACTGCAAAGGTAGGCTGGATGTGCCAAAGTGTCTTCATGCTGAACACAGCCCTGAGCCATAGCACAACAAACCCAGTCCCTAAAATATGCCACCAGCTGTCTGCAGCTTATTCATTTCCACCTGTTTGAAGTGTTCACATTACTTCAGATTTGCACAGACTCCTCCCTGCAGCAGCACTGTCAGTCTATCACGCCAATAATGATCACAGAGCAGTTCTTCTCTTGATGCTTCTGTATCAACACTGATTGTTTCATTCAGTGTGGAACTAAAAAAGCTGAACACTGGCCACAGACAATGCAATTCAACCCAGAAAGAGAAATACCAAGTGCTAAACAAATGAGACTAAGTACAGATTAAGAGCATTTGATAATATTTCTTCTTTTGCTTATGAAAGTACACTTTATATTTTATATTAGCTATATAATGCACATGCCACACTGCATGCTTAGAAAGAAAAGGATCTGGAGTTTATACTAGAGTGTCCACTTGGCAATTGAAAAATAAATGAAAATTATCTTCTCAATCACTGAATTTTTAAACAGCTGTGATTTAGCACCAGCCCATTTTTTCCCAAGAATCCAGAGACCACAAAGGGCTTGCTGATTTGAGCAAAGTAATTTTATTACAGGGTCGAGAAGCCTTGGCAAATTCCATTACTGCTGTAGTTATCTCATTTGCTTTGCAGATTATGGTTGGATTACCACTGGAAATGAGAACAAATGCAGTGATGTTGTCAGTTATTTACTCAAACATGTAGGGGAACAATTCAGCCCATGGATATTCCCATTCAACTTTGAAAGTCAATGCATGTATGACAATCACCCATACAAAGCAGGGAAGACTGGGAGGGCAAATAAACACTCATAAAAAAGGCCTGGATTCAGTTCTGTGTGCCTTGAAAAAGGCACTCAGACATGACTAATAGGAGTAACAATTTGGATGGTAACATAAAAGACCAATGAAATTCCACATAAGGCTGTTAAAATCAAAAACATCCCTTAGGATTGTGCTATAGTTTGGAGGCATTAACTTTGTGGAGGAGTACTGGGATATCATAAGGGAGCACCATGTGATTTTGAGGAGTGGAGTAATAGAAATGGGATAAAATTCAACATTACTAAATGCATAAGCATGTACTTGGGGAACAGTAACAGTCATAAACTAAAGCAACAGAAATAGGATGGAACTTGATATTACTAATTGAAACATCACAAAATTCAAAGCAAGAAGATTTGCAAGTGAAAAAAAGGCAGCCTGGAAGATATATAAATTTATATCAGATGTCTTAGGATGCCTGCAGGATGCACCACACAAAAGAGAAGGATGCTGTATCCTACACTGCCAGGCAAGACAGGAAATACTGTTTGTGTTATCCATCACTACAATCTCATCTGAAAGAGGAATGTATGGTGCCAGTGACCTACATTTTGAGAAGTGAAGTGAAAACACGAACAACTGCAGAGAAAAGTCACAAGGGTAAAGGGAATGCATTGTGAGAATGGAAAGTAGAAGTAGGCTGGATTGTCTTTGCAAACTCCAGGCTGGCAGGATATAACCCCCTTCTGGAAAGACACCAGAACACTGGGGAGACACAGAGGCACAAGGCAGTAAAACTCCCACTTGACCTTCAGTGAAATAAAAACTTCCCATAAAGTAATGAAGATCAAAAATTAAAGAGGTTGTTAGGCATGGGAAAACAGGGAGGTTTTGGAAGAGCTGAGATGGGGAAAAGACCTCACTAATGCCAACTGGGATTTGCAATGTGATTGATACCTGACCACTGGGCACTCAAAGATCCAGAAGATCCTTTTAATCCCATGCTCCTGTGCTGCAGAACTGGTGGCTGAAGGGCACACACTGCCAACGTCAGGACCCAGTGCTGCCATGAATTCTTGCATCTGCGGCTCTGCATCAGCAACACACACCCCTGAAGAGTCAGATCTCTTTAAACATCCCAGAAGACGTGGCAAGATTCTCATTCAAGCTAAACAAAATCTAATTTAACTTACACCTTCCTGAGGAGACATCCCGTATATCAAGGTCGAATTCAATTACATTTAGAATTACCAATAGAAAAGTAAATCTTTTTGTAGATGAAAACAAAACAGGAAAAAAGCATCCATTTTCAGAGCACTTTACAGACACTGTAAGCTCTCACACTTTTGAGATAGAAGCAAAATTGAAACATCTTGACTCCTATTAAATCCTATTAGCAACAAGAGGGGCAGTTTTCCTCTGCTTCCAAATCAGCATTTCAGCAGAAAATCAACAAGTTCACATCTGCATGCTGGTGTCTGCACACCACTGCACATATTTGGTACAAACCACCTCTTAGGACCCATAATCCCTGGATCAATGTGATTTATGGCCATGGTGTACAACCACAAAAGGGCAGGACAGCTCCTGGTTTGATTCATGCCAGCAGGCGCTGTCACATTGCAAACAACCTCTTCAACTCCTGCAAACGCCAAGGTCAAGTAACCCCCTCATAATGAGGGGATGGATGAGCTCCACTGGCTCCTCTTGGAATTTTTCAAAGGTAAATATTCCCATATGTAATACTGAGTTCCAGCAGGTAAGTGTTTTTCTCCGTAGATCAAAGCAATATGCCAAGACTTGATTCCCAGAAAAACAGTCTCAAAACAGAATTTATCACAAATACTGAACGTTCTTGAGTAACACCATTACTGAGAACATCCATGTGTCTAAAGTGAAATTACACATTTTCATACATAGGTTCTTGCATTTCAATTTTATACTTAAGTATAAAAGCATTAACTGGTGTTTTCTAGAGGTACACATCCTTTGCATCCACCTTCTTAAAATCAGACAATTTTTATGCTGGTTTATCAACATAAGTTGAAAACTTTTGGCCCCAGTTTCTGGAATCCTGCATTACTGGCAATTCCTACAGGTGTTCTGTGACAATGAAATTGAGAAGGCTGTCACACAGAAAAATGTGATGTCCTGTGTAACAACAGCCAACTTCTTCTTATCGAAAGCTTCTCAAGACGAGCTTTAATTGGTTACCCCAGTAAAATTCTCCCTGTTTTTCTTGCAGCAAGGAAACCTGACCCAGGTTTCCAGCTGTCCTAAGGACAGTTTGGTGCACACTGCCTTCCACAAGGGATACAAACCTGCTGGTGGCCAAGCCTTGATATAGCCAGTGCAATGAACAACAGCATACTGTGCTTCACCTTCTTTCACTGGGCCCAGGCCATTCCTGAATGAATAAGAAACACAAAAACATCACACTGACTGACATGCAGAATAGCTTTATGCTTTCAAACTATGACTACTAATGATTTACCAGTGTTTGTAAGTTATTTTGGAAACACCCAAGCAGCAGCCTAGGGCTCTGTACACTGCCAGCTCTGTTATGTTGCTATTCAAACTGTACCTGTTTTCTGTAGTATTTCTCTGAGAAAGATATTGAAAATTAATTCAGAGATGGAACTGGTGTAAGACAAAGAATTTGAGTGACACATGCAAAGAGATTTTGTTTGCAAAAAGATCCAGTGTGTGCAGGAACCAGGTAACACTCCTGGAGTGGGCATTAACCCAGTGACAAATGAGAGGGTTTAGGGCAACTACAGCTGCTTTGTGGTTAATTAATAGTACCTGTATCTTTTTCTCATGGTGGTTATCCTGTTCAGAGGTAAATGATCCAGAGGAGCATTTCCACACCTAGAAGCAAATTAATATTTTAAAGGGCACAAAAATGAATATAAATACACATGATGAAAATGCATTTTGAGATCTTTATTACCGTATATAAGTAGACAAAAATGGATACTTCTTTCTGGTAAAAAGTTGTATATTCATGTTACTTAGAATGTATGGCTTCCACAGGCTGAGCTTTTTAGGTGTGCTATAAAAATCTTCTTTAATTTAGAAAAATAAAAGAGAATTGAAAAAGATTCCCTTCCATGTTCCCCCAGCATAAAGACTATTTGAAATTTATATCCCAAGGGTGGCTAAAGAACAGACACACTTCAAAATGCCATAAAACAGGGATGAAAACTAAAGACAAATACGTCAGCCATATTTATCCACACAAACCAATCTCAGTGTTCCTGTAGCTTCCCTGGACAGAAAAATTCCACTGCCATACACCAGCTACAATGTCTGTAGACATTAAGATAATGTTTGCAAGATCAAACTACTTACACTGTCAAGTAACTTTGTTTAACACTTGTTCATGTGTATTTTGTGATATTTATAAGTATGCCTAACTGTGTAATTTCAACAATCCGTCTGAAGCTGAGTAAATAGTTTGAAGGGTAAAAGCAGTTCACTTTTAATGGAAAAATAGTAACAACAATGAAAGAAGCAACCACAAGGAAAGTTCACATTATCTGAGGCTCATTCTTCCCAGAAGGTTTTCTTTTTATTCCTTTAATTTTTTTTTTCTTATCAGTCACTGCCAAGGAGAAGAAATGAACAACTAAAATAAGATTTAGAAATACAAAAACAGTGGGGTTACTGGCATGTGTACACTCATGCACTGGAGTTTACAGAATCAGGGTGCTAGGAAATAACTGCAATCTGAACTGTTTTGAAAGCTGGGGAACAACTGCAAACAGGACACTAGGCCCAGTTTTCTTTGCACAAACAAGCCCTCCTAACATGATGTGCAGCTTAGGGGGAAGAAAAAGCAGTGTTCTCAGTGCTGATCTGCTGGGCTGTATTTCTTCCCTCCCAGTTAAGGGGGGAAAAGGTTCTATAGCTCTGAAGTCTGATCTTGCAGGTATAAAGTCTATAAATACCTTACAAAGGCACCCAAGATCCATATCCAGCATCATCACAGGACTGGAAAAAATACACTACATAACCAAAGTACAGGTATCTGTACTTCAATATGTCAAATATTTCGCTTAGTCTGTTTCATTCTGTAATGAATTTTGCATTTGCTGTTTTCAGCATTTATACTGGACATGGACTAAAAATGCAATTATGTACTTTCCCCTCCTAACCACAGACAAAAATTTATTGCAATAGCAACAGGCATTTAAGTCTGTTAGCACTAAAACAAGAGAAGTGCTCACAAGCCCCCAGAAATGCACTGGGCAGTCAAATCTCTTTAAAGAAGCCCAAACAATGCAGGAGAAGTTGGAAAATTGCAAATCAAAACCCTCTAACAATTACTCATTTATGCAGCTTCAGCCAGCTGACATCTGGTTAATTCATACCAGGCTTAGGTTAATTCCTACATAGCTGGCAGGTTTGCAACTGAATTCCTGTTTATCTTCAAGATTCTTTTAATATTCTTGGTTTGCTGAAAAAATACACAGAGCTGGGTGTTCATTACACTTGCGAAAGCTCTGTTCCCAAAGTATCGATTTGAGTAACTTTACAAAGAAAGACAATGGCCAAAATTCCAGGGGTGAAGCTGTCATGAGATTCTCTGGAAAAAGGAACCTACACCACACACTGGTAAGAGTAACTAAAACAGAAATGAGGTGCTGTTTTCTCATTTATTGTTAAGGAAGACTAGTTTCAGTTTCACCCCAGTTCCTAAAGCAAGTATTCTAGAAATACTTCATGGGAGTGTGGCATTACAGCTTTAGTTTGTAATCAAGGTCAAATTAGTGCAACAAAATGTCTGAAGTCTAATCTGAGACAGGACTGGAACCATAATGGGAATACAAGGTAAGTGCATACCTCATCCTGCAAATGAAAGAGCGCCTGGATCCCATGCACATTCTCATCGAGGACTGCTGACCCTCTTTCTTTACTGTCCCCGTCTTCAAGTCCAGGATTCGTCCTAGAAATGCCAGGGAGAGCAACTGGTGTTGAGTACATAAATTTAATTCCACTTACTGGAAACTAAGAGAGCAAGAAATTCATGAGCTGAATGCCATTAGCCCAGTTTGGAGAAAAAATACCAACAAAAAAAATCTTGATCCTGGTCTCACAGGAGAGGATCAGCTATGTGCTGGTTTAACTAAGGATTTCAGCAAAGCTGACTCTGAGTCACAAGAGTGATGGCTCTTTTCTTGGCTGGCCCAAGACCAACTTCCAGAGCAGAGTCAAATGCCTGGAGGCAAACAAGGCAATGACAGCAGGCATAGCTTTTGACTTGTTCTGCTTGCTCCACTCTTTACCAGAACTGTGGATAAAGCAACATTTATCAGTCCCCTGACAGCTGCTCCTCTTTCCTGTGCTTGTGCCTATCCAGAACACTCTCACCACAGCACCACCACAGAGTCAGAGCTTTCAAGATGGTGAGATGTACAAAAGACCACATTTTTCTCCTTGATGATGAGGTGCAGAGTTTGTCACAATGGCCCTTTTGCTGGGGCCCTTTCAAAGCTGGTAAAAAACTGACATGTCAAGAGCATCTCTAAAGTTTCTTTTCAGACAGAGCAGTGAGATGATCTGATTCACCACACAGTTACACAAGCCTGTGCAAGGTCCAGGGCCAGACCCTGCTCTCTACAACCCTCAGAATCACACACCACAGGCACAGCTCAGAAAAGGGATGACAGCCACCAAGTCAATTCAAGAGAGGACAGGACAGAGGGAATGCAAAGGTAGGAAGGGGCTAACATTTATTTTTTCATTTAAAACAGAAGACTGGTTACGACAGACAAGTTCAGATCAGGGACTGCAAGACACTGGGTATCACCCAGAATCCTTCTGCTTATCACCAAAGAACTAACAAAATGGATTTTCACATCTACAGCTCAAGTGCTAAGAGATGACTACAAAACCTAGCACAGACTAGAAATGAATCACTGGCCCAGATCCACAATGCCCAAAGGCTGGATGCAGCCACAAAAGTGACAGTGGGCAAGAGAAATGCAGTGGAACAGCTGCCAGGCAATTAAATGACAGTCACCAGTGCTGACAACACATGGCCATGAGCAAACCCACATGTTTAAAGTGGGTATCTTTCAGTAACTGAAACTTTACAAGCCTAAGTCTTTACTGTGATATTCGTAGCCAGGTTTACAGCAATATAAGGCACCTATTCTGTCTCTATGGAACTGAAGAAAACATGCAGAATACATTCAAAGTCTCCCTCACCAGACTGACCTAAAAGTCTCTGTCCAAAAATTAAGTTCTGAAATAAACCTACTGCCAAACACTAAGTTCAGAATTACTCTACATCTAAATATTTACTTCCATCCATGAATGGGAACAAAATCATTACATAGTAGTTCCAAGATAAGGAACTAGGCAGCAGCATTTTAGTTTTAAGGTACACTCCAGGTAACTCCTTTTGGAGGAAAGCCACCCCTGCCAACAGAAGGTCAGACCTCATTTGGTGTTATCTCCAAGGTGTATCTCAAATTGTTAAGAAGTCAGCAAGCTTGGGAAACAATTCCTAAAGGTGCTTCAATTTAAAGCACTGGGCTATATATTAATCCTGGTCTAGGACTCAGGTGTGAGCTGAGATGAAATCACACCACATCTGCCAGCTCAGCTGTGTTGACCCCATGATGTAGGACAGATCTGAAGTTCTAACACACTTCCCTTCCCTGCACTGAACATTTCTCTCTGTCTCATTTTCTATAGCCAAAGTCATAGTCTATTTCCCCATCCCCTCAACTAGTCAGACAATTTGAAATAAAGAAGAAATAAAATACCATCAGGCAGGAGACAAACTTGTTCACAAATGAAGGCACTATATGATAAAGAACATAAAGACAGAATATATGTGCAGAACCCAATGGCTGTCCATGTGAGGAGGCCAGTGAAATCAAACCACTAAAAGCAATTTTCTCTTACAGCACAATAACTGCTATACACACAAACAAAAGTTGTTTTCTGTGCACTTTATTTCTTCATTCCAATACTAATTCTTGAAGAGACACTAATATTAATCAAAAAGCAGTGACAGTAAATGTAATTCAATCAGCTAATAGAAATTTCTCTGGTTCTATCATCCAAGAACATCTATTGGAAAAAAAAAAAAAAAAAGGATATTTCACAATTACGTGGCCACTAAGCCTAAAATTGCTGACACGTGTTCCTTTGGCATGTCTGGAACCCCCAACAACAAAAGTCAGAGTTTTTAAATTTAGCTTTTTGTTTGGCAGTGTCTTTGAAATATGTACCACATAACAAATAAGAGTTCTAAATTTTGCCCTGACTTACAAAATCACTGCAGGAGGTATGTGAGTCAGAGAAATGTTTGCTGTCCTGATACTATGACAAAGCTCTCTCAGCAGCTTGTTTCAATAGTGCAGTGTGCCTGTGTCAACCTTGCAGAGCTCTAACAATATACTACAGATTTTGATATAGAACAAGCAGTTTGTGTCTCATTTGTTAGGAGACACAAACTGCTTGTTCTATATCAAAATCTGAATCTTATGATTAAATTCTATTAAGAAGAGGAAGAATTATAATGATAGCTAAATATAGATATATAAAATAAGAATTAATTATAAATTAATAGACTAAATCAAGCAAACTGGCATAAATTGCACTTCAGTCACACAGGCAGCTCAGTTCAGGGAGGTGGCATGTCCTGATGATAGCTCTGACAGAGAAGCATAAATATTCCTATCTCTGTTTGTTCCAGCATCCTCGGTGATAAACCTTCATTTAGGTTTCTCCATGGGACAAACACAAAGCACATCTGATGTTAAACTTGGAAATTATATTCTCATTAATAAGAAATATTCCAGGATGCTCTAACAGCTTCTGTTAAATGAACAGAGCATGTGTATATTATTTTAATTTCTCCTTCTAATTTCTTCAGAAGAGACATTTTACAGCCCAGTGCCACCACCAGCTGGATCCCTTATGAGCTTCCCCATAAACTGTTAATTGCATGTAGCTCATTTTCATGTTAAACTTTTCCCCTCTCCAGCTCCAGACACAACCCTGGGATGCAGCAAGTGCAGGAGCACTGCTGTCTTATTGCCCTTTACAGCAGCTGCACAACTCAGAGGAAACCAGAGTTTGCTCTGCTGAGAAGGAAAAAGCAAACAAATGAGCACAATGCTGATAAAAACGGGCACATCAACCTCTCTGGCTCATCTGGGTATAATTGATAATTTGTTGAAATCTCCCTACCACAGTCCCCATCCAGAAGGCAGTATTGCTTCAACCTGTAATAAACCAGTTGTTCTCTGAGCAGGAAACCACTGTGTGATCCAGGAACCTGATGTGAGCTGCTGTGACAAGAAAGGGCTGGCACACAGGGACACGGAGGTGAGGACAATGGGCACGTTCATTATTTGGGTAGAATTGGAGAAGCCACATAAAGCTCTTACCAGTAAAGGGATAAGCTGGTAGCAGATTCAAGTACTGAGGACACGTGCCAGAAACATTCCCTGCAGGGTGTTTTCAAAGATGCTCTAAAAACATTCTCATGATGATCAAGGGGGCAAATGTTCATGTTGGCACTGATGTGCCCCTAACGTGTGCAAACAGCAACTAGATTATGCACAAACCTTCCCCTTTTGGATCTGCAATTGCTGCTGACAATGTTCAAACTTGTTTTCTGTGCTTGCAATGTTTTGAGATGAACCTAGGCCAAGGATTGGCCTGGGCCTATTGAAGTTCATGGGGTTTCAAATCTGGGAGTTTGGCTCAAATCCATCTTCCCACAATAGCACCAGCCTGTTAGAAAATTTGTTCCTCCACGTTTGCACACTGCATGCTAAGGTTTATAGCCTGGTAATCAAACACAGTCTGTGCTTTTTACTTTTTTCAGTTCCTTTTTTTTTTTTTTTGTGGATTCAAAACTCCATAAACTTCAACACCGAATTCTACCACAAATGCTTTCTCTGCTGGCTTCCCAAGAATGCTGCAGTCTGTAACCAGATAGACGGGTTGTTATGTAAGGGCATTCTTCTGCAAAAATTTCAGTGCAAGTTGAAATTGTGGGGTCTAAAACAACCACACAGTGCTCACATCCAGTTTGCAGCATGGAAACACCCAGCTCAGAGATCTCAAAAGAAATTTGGTTTGGCCTCCTGTGTGCAAAAATACTGTTGGCAAAGCACGGGATACAATTTTCCATTTTCCTCTAACCCATCAGTAGATGGACTCCTGTCTTGCACAGAATCCTGGACCTGATAGGGAAACAATCTGAATTAATATATGGACTCTCACCTTGACCTCAATACCTTCAGCAACCCAGCAAGTTTCACCAAGATGATAACGTCCTGTCTTACAAAGACAAAGTTAGATATTTCATAATTATTCTCAGCCACCAATTGTCCACGTATTTCTTTCCAGGCAAAATAAAATAAAGGATAAACTAAGTTTGGTTTGGACAAGATAACAAAAGATGACTTTGTGCTCATTAAAAATACTCCACAGGCTGCTCAAGGAAGACAAACAGAACACAGGAATACGGCACCCAAAAATCCTTATGAAAACTAAAACCATCTTTATCTTACTATAAAACCGGAAAAAGCAAGACTGGAATGGAGGAAAGCAAGAGGAAATAATTAGAAATAAAAACAAAGTGATGGTCAAGGTACTGTTGCTGCTGAACACAGCTCCAAATGTAAGTTTGCCCTCAAAATGAAGGGTCAGAGAACAAAGCATTGCTGTGCTGATGCTCCGTATTAGGACATGAAGTCTTTAGAAATTAGCAGAAAAGATCAGCTTAAAAATCTTTGAGTGTTCTACAGTTTGCAGAGAATCAAGATACAGGTCACTGCTTGGGATAAACAGTCAAGTTCAAGAAAACAAGGTGAAACTCTTCTTGAAATTGCCATTTATCAGTTTACACATGTGCACTGACTACAGCTGAGGTGCTCAGCTGACAGAGTTCCTCTTCAAAACAACAGATGCATTACAAATGCATAAACAAAATGTCTCCAATAAGACTAAACAGCCTAAAGTTGATCAATTTATATTAAATTACTCTTGATAAGCTTATGCTAGAGTAATTATTCTGCAATAATTTAACAACTAAAACAAAATAAAAAAACTTTACAATGTACGCCTCACAACAGTAAGGGATACAATTTTATCTTGTGTTTAGTGCAGCTCAGCAAGTGCTTTAAGCTCTATTAAGTGTAATAAATATACATCCACCCTGTGGATTCCAATATAAAAAAAATAATAGAACACATGAAGAATCACAATTGCCATGCAAACACAGTATTTGAAGATTCTCCTTCCAGGAACTCCCATTTACATAAACCAGAAGAAGTCTGCAATATACAAATAGAACAATATACAAATTTTAAAACCCCCAAAACATGGATAGTCTTTTTTTAGCCTTCTGGGGTTTATTATTTACATAAAGGCAAGGCTGATAAAAACAAAGACTTACTTACCATGCACATACCCATATCAGAGTACACATCAAACAATACAATCCTAATAAAAAAACTACTGACAAAAAGTGCATCTCTCTGCCCCCTCATCAAGAGGAAAGCAAACACATGAGGAAGAGGAACAGCATCAATACTCAAAACACAGGTGAATTTAAGATCATCCTAACTTAAAATTACAAACTAAGGGCAGAACCACAAGACTGGTGTAAGTTACCCAATGCACCCAGAACCAGGGCTGATTTTTACAGCCTGCCTTTCTCACTCACATCAAGGTTACAGTGCAGCTCCCAAGGCAATACCCACTAAGCTGCTGTTTCTGTAACATCCCTCCTCCACATTTGTCAAAGACTGAACTGTCCTCCTGACTGTCTCCCCTGTGATGCAGGAGCCCCTGGTTCTGCCTGGAAGGTGTCTGGTAGCACAGGTCATCCCTCACTGGTACCACAGCCTTTCTGGACCAGAATCACCAGCTCCATCCCTGGCTTATGGGAAACTGAGGACAAGGCAGGGGGCAAGGTGAGGGGACAATGACAAAAATGGACATGTTCCTATCATGTGGAGATAGGTGATGCAATCTAAATCTTCCATGATATTAAAATCGTGATCCTTTCAGAAGTTTCAAGGACCAAAAAGCACTGCAGGTGGAAATAAGGTCTCCCTATGCACACTTCCCACTCTCGCTTGCCAGGTGGCCTGACTGTACAGAGGATGGAACCTGCCCACATGGGACTGCTCCCTACCAGCAGCACAACATTTATACCTCTGCTTTGCCACAGAGGATTTTGTGCCTGGCAAATTCTGCACAAGAACAAAGCCAAGGGGATTGGTATACTAACATCCCTTGAGAATACAGCAGAACTGTAAAATCAGGCAGCCTTACAGAGCCTGGAACAACATCAGGGACCACACAGGACTCCCCAGCTGTGATTATACTGCACACATACCAACCAAGGAACTTGTGGGATGGCAGGGATAACATGGAGCTGCTCTTGCTCCAGAGCTGGCACTGCCCTCCACCCAAATGTTACGAGACTGCTTTAGCTCTCCCAGGCTGAGGATTCCCTGCCCTCATGTGCTTGTTTTATCCTGCAGCAGGAAGCAGCCCCATAGCCCTCCCCCCACTGCACACACCACCACATGCAAAGCACTGCTAATACACAGATAAATAAATGTATTGACATACAAAATAAATAACTGGCTTGGAGTATTTGCTGTCAGCAGACATCACAGCAACTTCCAAAGGACTTCTACACCTTTTCTGTTATTTTAACAGTATGAGGACACTGAACCCAAAGGAATGATTTCTCTTGCCAGCAGTCAGTCAGCAGTGGAGGTGCAGCAGGAACACAGTCCAAGCTCACATGACTAATATGAGTTCTCAACATGCTGTAGCTGTAGATAAAAATACTCAATAATATAATGCACAGTGATTCTCAATATGTCCATATAAATCTCATGACACCTATATGCTTAACGGGGCACAATCAGCTTAAATTTATGCTTCCAAGAGAAGACTACAGGCTGAATGTCCTATTTATCTTTATATGCAGTGGTAGCCTCTGGATATATCAGTTTAAAACCTGAAACAGATTAGCCCACAGGCCACAAAGATGCTCAGAGGGCAGGAGCACCTTTGCTATGGAGACAGACTGGTAGAGCTGGATTGTTCAGCCTGGAGAAGAGAAGGCTCTGCAGTGACCTTAAAGCCCCTTCCAGTACCTAAAGGGAGCCTCCAGGAGAGATGGAGAGAGATTTTTTACAGGGGCATGGAGTGAAAGGACAAAGATGAAAGGCCTTAAGCTGAAAAACAGCAGGTTTAGATTAGACATGAGGAAAAAAATTCTTCACTCAGAGGGTGCTGAGGCCTGGCACAGGTTGTCCAGAGAAGCTGTGGATGCCCCTTTCCTGGAAGTGTTCAAGGCCAGGTTGGATGGAGCTCTGAGAAACTTGGTCTAAGGGAAGGTGTCCCTGCCCACAGCAGGGGGGAAGTGTGGAACGAGATGATTTTTAAGGTCCTTTCCAAGCAAAACTATTCCATGATTATAAATATAAACCATCAAAGCTCACGCTTCTCACTAGCCCAGCTTCTCAGGGGGATTACTTGAACCTCTCTAAATATGTTAGGGTTTACATCATCTAATTGCAAAAGGCGTTGTATAAGCATTAGAGTCAAGTTATGACATTCCTACAATAGAATGAAGAGTTGGTCCAATCAACAGCAAAGTTAAAAAAATAAAAAAAGAAGTAATGCAATTGAAATGCACCTATTTTTAAATATCTGTCTGTTCCCTACTTACCAACTGGAGACACTGACCCACAAGGGGGAAATTGAAAAGCTTTCTCACCCCCTCTTGTTTTTCAATAAGAAACCCCTCATGTTACACAGTTGTTTGCTTAATACAACTTATTATTATAAGGCTCACAAGGCCAAAAGGTCCCTGCTGTGCCTGCCTTCATGTTTTACTAACTAGTCTGCATCATGTCATTCTCCACAGTGTCAGGCAAATATGCATCATTTTAATTAAATTAAAAAGAAAACTATGTGGGCTTTTGAGCCTTGCTATTCAGTTAATTTTAAGGGACTATCTGAAGGGATAGTGTTACAGATCACATGCAAGTCTCTCTGCTGATGGACCTGGAAAAACTGGACTTGAAACTGGAGCCAATAATTCAAAGCATATGTTGAAAGTTAAGTTATGACACAAAAAACCCCCCAAAAAAATCAACCCGCAAAAGACTCTAACTAAGTGTATTTTGAACTCTCAAGAATGTATTTTGAACTCTCTGAATGGGACACATTCAGAATATTAAATAAAATAGCTTATAGAAGCCCATACAGTTGTGTAAGCTCTCAGTAGACAAAAATACACAGCACCTATCAGTGATCTCTGCAGGTGTTTTCATTCCCAAAACAAGTACCTATGACAAAGTTCATGGTTCCAAAATTTGGGCAGCTGGGGTAGCCCTTCTGTCAGAAATATCAGATGTACCTGATGAGCTGAAGAAAATGATCATAGTAAGGCCTGCCAGTGATCCAAGGTACAAACAACCCCTCAAAAGATAGTTGGACTTTCTGTAACTAAAAAAAGGGATGGAAATCCCAGAAATCCCAAAGCACCATCAGCAGATACTCCCAGGACAGAACAGTTATCCAAAATAACTCAGGAATACATACTTTATTCTTTTACCATTCACAGCTGCATAATAAATCCATACATAAAGGTTGTAAGTAGCTTCTAACCTAACCTATTTGTTTCACTTGGATGCTCAGCAAGAAGCTTTACTGAAAAGCCCTTTTGCCAAAAAAGCTTCAGCTCCTGGCATTCTATACTATTTGTACTTCATTATCAAACTCAAGTAACTGGGATTTATGCTTTGTTAGTAAATACTAGTATTGTCTGGTTCTGAAATCTGGCTGTGGTGACACACCATGGAACAGTCCATTAGAGGAAATAAATAATGACCACAAGATGACCTTGTAAGATATTTTGCTGTGGTCAGAATTAAATTTAAACACATGAGGAGGGAAATAGAGGGAGGAGAAAAAGGCTCAAGGATGCTGTCTGGTTGTTTTTATAGGCTACTTCTTTAGTTAAATTAAAATAAGGTGTGTGAGGCAAAACATCACTATAGGTTTTAATTCTCTTTTTGAAGACTCAAGACACTTAAAAATCACATGCAAAACTCTCCATACTATGAAAGCAGAAAGATGATCATATAAGTTCCCATCCCAGTAAGCGCAATAAAACAGATCAAACTAAAGAACACTGCCTGTGGGGCCATGTTCCCACTCTGGTCATGAGCTGCCACACAGGAGGCTTTTCCCTCCACGCAGCTCCATGCGGGGTATCAGAGAGGACCAAGTGGGAGCTGTGATCTCAGCAGCTGCTGGAAGGCCAGGGAAGGATCCAAGACCAAGAAGTGCTGTCTTTGCTGCACCAGAGCTGAGCCTCAGCTAAGGATGGAGAGATGACAGCAGCATGGGATAAAGCAATTACGGGTGGGGTACCACTACCCACAAGGCACCCCTCCTCCCCACACCTCTCTAGGCTACTACAACTCCTCACCAATAACAAAATATTTTAGTGCTTTGTATTGCCTTCATTGAGACAACACAGCCTTCAAAGCTCCTGTTCCACAAGGCAGAGATGTTAAGGCTGCATTCTCCCAGCATCTGCTGCCATCAAAGCACCAAAGCACCTGAAAGGGTTGCAAGTTTGCCAGTGCCAAAACCCTTCAAGAGGCACACTTGGACTGTTTTATGGCCAATGTGTTAACTAATGAAGTTGTTCAGGTATTTGGAACAAACCAGTATTTTTGAAAGGGGAGAAAACCCCCACTAACTCCATATATCTCATAGTGTTTAACAAAACAGAGCAGGTTGAACAAATATTGAACATTAAAGAAGTACCCACCACTCTTGCAACCCAGCAAGTGAAAGTGATCCAGACCAACATCTGTGATAACAGACCCAAGAATGCAGCAGTTTCCAACTAAGAAACCTAAGGTGAAGACTGAAAAGAAATAGCAACCATAAAACCCACTTGCATGTGCATGTCCAAACACCTGAAAATTCTCCCTAAAAGCATTCCCTAATGCTAATCAGGTGTAGTAAGTTTGTCTCAGGAGTACTAGGCTAAAGCTGTTTCCTTGTTTTGGTAAAAGCATGTACTGACCTCTTTAAACCACCACTATAATTACCAAAATAATTTTTAAAAAATGCAATTTATTATCACCAGTTTTCCTTCCAGTGCTATCCACCCAAATGGAATGTGTCAGCAGCAGGGAGACCACTGGGTCACTGTGTTTGTGTAGGAGTTGCTTTTGAACTGCTTTATACATAGTTGGCTTCTCCCAACATTTGGGATTTTTTTCCCCTCAGAAAGAAGTCCTAGAGACCAAAGGAAAACAAAATTCTCTTGGAATGTTTGAGAGATTAAATGTACCATACATTTAAAATACGATCATTTGAAAGTACCGATTTTTTGAGAGCAGACTGTCTTTTCTTATTTCTATGTTACTGCCCAGTGTGTCAAAGGACAGGAATGGCACTCTATGATGCCCTACAGTCACAGGTTCCTTGCTTCCTGCACTAATTCATTTACTTGCAAACAGAATGGGGATGGAAGAAGCAGGACGTTCATTTCCCCCATCCTACACGTAAAAATCCTGTGGGTTAATGCTGAAAATCCAGGAATTCCTATGCCTGGCACTGCCCAAGTTCGAAGGCCATCTCTGGCTGGCACTGTGACCTTCCTGCTACAAGAACAAGCAGTCCACAAAAATGTGGGCAGGTCTTTTTTTCTTTGGAACAAGGGCACAGCAATGGGCTGTTGTGGATGGAAAGTCTCACATCTGAAACATCCTCTTCACTCTCCGCAATGCCAGTGGGACCACATAACTCTACTGAAAAACAGGTATCACATGATGATCTGGTAGTTGTCAACAACAAGGAAAATCTCTTTCCAGATTTCACACTTAAAAGACAAAAAGTTTTCTTGCCAAAATGGGATTTTTCTACAGTAAAAACAACCTGAAATATGCTGTTCACATCAATCACTCATATATATTCTATACATGGCAGTACGTTTCAAGAATTGTAAGAATTGTTTCTTCTTTTTCAGGGCAACCACAGTGTCAAAGCATCTATTTTCAAAATACTTCTCTGTTATCTTCCACTTCAGGTACAATAATCCTGACAGCTGTCTCCAGCCTCCACCCTTTGAAGGAATAAAGGGGGGGCTGTGTGGGTGGGTGGAAAATCCCATAAAATATTGAGTCAAGTCTTGGACAGTTCTGCAGAGACATAAAAGAATTCAGGACATATCATGTCCATGGAAAGTTTCTCTCCTCCCTGTCCCACCAGCTATGTTGTGTGTTGTTTACTGGGTGCCTGATTGTCTTCACTCTACAGGTTGTGATGCTTTGTGGACATTCAGTGAAAACAGCTGATGAGGAAACCCTGTTTTATCCTGGGATAAAAAGCACAAGTAGCTATTAACTCTCTATAAACAAAATATTATACAACTCATTCCCTACCTGCCCAGAGGCAACAGTCTTATTAGGTCAGTCATCCTGTGCTAAGATGTTAAAATCAAAAGTACTGGGATCTGGTTTTAATTCTCTGTTCTCTGACTTCCTAATCTGCTGGGTTGGGCACGTTTCACAGACAGATGGTTCTTCAGGGTTCATGTACTTAAAAGCGCTCACAGACAGAAGTAAAAAGAATAATAATAATAAAGAAATCAAGTGCTGCCAGTGGAAACAGCCCTTCACACACAGAGTACCTTTCTGATGCAGAAACCTCTGATAAATGTGCTCTTCAGAACCAAAGGCTAAAGAACAAAGTCCCAAAGGAGTGCTATGACAGCTTCTTGTTTAGTAACTGCCTCAGCAAGAATACACTTCTATGGATATAGGGAGTTTTTATTTATTTTCTTTTTTTTTTTTTTTTCAAGGAGTGTTAAAATGTCTGAGTAGAAAAGTATCAATCTTTGACAAGTATCTTAATGTCTACAATAGAGGAAAGACAGACCTGACAATGCATTTTTGGTATAGACCTTTTGGCACAAATACCTATAATAGACTTTTGTACCTTTTGTTTTTTAATAAATAGGCTGATCCAATTTTTAGGTGGATGTGGAGAAAATAATACAGTGATTTGCCAATAGAGTACAGAACTCAACTCATACATTGTTTTGATAATATATTACTTTTCCACTAGACATGAGTTTTACTATTACTGATGATGACGTTTAAGGCAGGATAGAATTGTATTTGCCAGGACTGTGTTTCTTGTCATGCCTCAAATCAGTTTTTGAATTTCTTTGGAGGATTTTATCTGTGAAGCCAAATAGGAGTCTCATCCAGCTCTTCTCTGTATCAGCTGGAGTTCTAAACAATTCATGGAAAGTCAGAGTTCAATACACATTTGCATTCCCTTGGCTGGTTGTCAATATGAGAACCACCCCCTTTCTTCTAAGAAAGCTCATGCAGAAATTAGAGCTGGAAAACAGACATGGCACGATAAGGCAGCCCACAGCACAAAAAATCCTGATTTTCAGGAAGAATATGTGTTGAGGAGAAAAGTTATCCCTAATCTTCTCTTTTGCATGGCTATTTATCATCTGTTCACTGCTATGGAATGCCTTACTCTGCTTCTCCACTGGTGAGCCTCTGGTCCCTGGCACTTCTCTCTTTTGAGCTGAACACTAATTTTCTCATTTTTACAATTTGACTCTATCTACAACATCTGGATTTTGTGGCTGTGTCTACAAAATTCTTGGTAACAAGGGTTTGCAGCTGGACAGAAAACTGCCTAAGCTGAAATCATCACTACAACACAAAGTGTTATTAGCAGGTTCTGTGAGAAGGTTCCCCTGTCCAAATCTCCGCTTGTATAACATGGAGTAATGATTCCACCACATACACGAACCACAGAAAATTGTCACACAATGCTCTTTTCTTCTCAAGGGATACCTATCAGCTCAACTTTTGCTGTGGTCAGTCACCATTTCCATCATAAAGTTCTACTTTGTTGCACTTAGGAAATATGGCAATAAAAGATCACGCCAAGACTAAACTTGGCATACAAGTTCTGCCCAAAAGTAACCTCAACTAATCTTTTTCAGCTAGCAAGTGAAGTGACTTAGTCATTTTTAAATCACTGGAAAATGAAAGCTGTAGAGGTTCTGGTTCTCATTTTCTTACAGTTGCTGCTCTGCACTTTCAGCACCCCTTAACTATTCAGCTGGAACGGTTTGCAAGGACTCCTGAGGAACCTGACTGTCCTGAAGAGCCTTTGTCATGGGTGGGATTACATGCCTAAGCAGAGAGGGTGAGGCTGAAGGGAGATGTTATAGCTGGATTTCTAGGTGCTGTGCTGCCTGCAGCTCAGAATTGAAGATAACAAACCTGGGTGTTTCCCATTTGCACCACTGGAGATGCTGGGTGCAGGAACAGGGATCTTACAGCCCTGACAAGCACATCTCAGACACGTCATGGAATCACTGGGAGTATTTCCAGACAACCATACAGAGGAGTCTGTGTTCATCACTCTACTCTTTCATTAACTACTTATGGAGAATTAGATTTGTAAAAATCAGTCTTGCCAAGTGCTGTGGAACACTGTACTTCAACAGAAGGACAGTCTACTACAATACTTGCTCGGTCATTTTTTGAAAGCCAATATAACAGAGGAATTCTTCACAAGTGGTTTTTCTCTGCACTTAAAGTTCTGTCTGTTCCCTGCACCATTAGAGATTTGCTGTCTGCAACTGAGAGGCTCTCACTGGTGCTAGGACTGAGCCTGCACACGAACCCAACATCCACCAAGTCCCACCAGTGCACCCTGAGTGCAAAGAGGTCTCTGCTAATGGATCCTCCTGTGGGATCTGATCTCCATCCATATTTGAAGTGATTTATTTTGACATCTGCAGATTTTCAAGAACAAAGAGGCAAAATGAATTATCCCTCTGAATATCTGCCCCATTCTGATTAAACATGCACACAATGCACATGAAGACTTTTTGGGAGCTCATTTTGTTGCCATCATCACGGCTGAGCTGCTCTTTTCTAGATCATTTCAGACCGTTCATACACTTCACAGTTCAGCTTTCCTGTTGCTACAATGTGTTAGCAATTAACGCACAATAAACAAGCAGACAATTGTTCCATTTCCAGGGAATAAAAACTCCAAGGACACAAAATGAAATAGAAATTATCCATCCTTCCCCTTATCCTAAGAATTCAAGGAAAAACTCCCCAAACACACCACGTGGTTGAAGCCATGGTTAGCAGGCACTTCAATTTGAAATACATGTTACAGCTCCCAATGTCCTGTCTCCTCCTAACTATTCACTGCCTGCTTCTCCTTGGTATTAGCACTCAGAAGAGTTCAAGAAACCTCATGATAAGGTGGGCCAAAGAGTTGTCTCTAGCAAAACCAAGGGGTTTTAGCTTAGTTTAGATTTCAGCAGGTCAGCCCCTTGATGTGACTCATATGTAGTACCACAGAAATGCCAAAGGAGGAGAGGGTGAAATGAGGTGAGGATTGCATAAGCTGTGTGACTGCCAAAGAAACGCTCATGTGAGCACAGTCCCAGTCCCAGCCTTATTCCTGGGGGCAGAAATGTGAGCGGGAGCCTGCTTCCTCCACTGGCTTGTTCTCTGTCCCTCCCCTTTGGCAGTGGCAGCTTCCCAGGTTCTCAGGGTCTGGAGCAGCATCTCTGGGCAGCAGGACTGCTAAGAGGGGCTGGGAAAATCCCAGCAACACAGCACTAATGATCAGCACTTGGAACAACAGAAATACAAGCAAAGGACACTGCTTGGATCTGCTGCAGGGCAAGTGAAGTTTGTCCTTTGTCAAGATGCTGTCACTGCTTCCTCAGCTCAGGGGCTGAAGGGGGAGGTTACAGCATTGAGAAAATGGACCCTGGGAAAATGAGGAAGAGAAAAAAATTAAAAATCATAACATACTGTTACACTTCCATTTGAAAATCTCCTCTTTTCCCTAGGCAGATCCTGTGCTCAACAGCCAGAGGTCACTGAAAGATGAGGATGCTCCTGATGCCTGAAGTGAACTTCACTTTGAGCAAAAAAGCTTCAACTGCAGCTCACTGGCTTGTGGTTTTCATCACTTTCAAGCTCTACATTGCCCTTTGTTCTGAAGGAAACATGCCTTTGGAAAGCCAAGGAAAACTTGGTTTAATAAGCACTGAAGTAGAGGAAATGCATTTGCCTCCTTGACATCTTTTAAAATGTCACTAAGGCACACATTATTTCAGGTCACTGCAATACTTTGTTCAGTACTTGTTACAAAGCTGCTACTCTCAATATGGCCTGTGTTACAGCAAGGGAAATGTAACTGGCTGAATGGACTCTAGAATCACCTTTCTCCTAGAAAGATATCGCAAAGGAGCAAGAGTGATGGTGCTGAAGTCCTGCTGCTTATAAACCAATTGAAGCTGGACTGACAGTCCTTATAAAAGACTGCTTTTCTTATTAAATGGTACCTTATGGAGTCAAGGAAATACAAGTTTAAAATAATAAATCTAGAGCTTTCTGGTTATCTGTATGCTCCAGAGACTGAGAGAACTACTTGTATACAAAATAACTGTACTTCACCAAGTACTCAAAAAGCTGAGCAGGCAACCCTGCTTTCCACACCCTGGGAAAATGTTCAGCTGTCCACGTACACCAGATTTACAGGCCTTCTGTGTCAATCTGACAACTCCAAGAGACTCAGGCAGGGAAAAGATTTAGCTCTATAAATACTATTGAACTTCTCTTTCCACTGGCTATAGATCAATTCAGTGCAGAAGAAAAGCCTATATCTAAAGCTGGAAAAAATTCAGAGTTGGGTTTTCAGAAGTGCTCTGCATTTGTCTAGTCCAGCTCTAGTTTGAGCAGGTTAAGTCCCATAACTGAGCAATTTTGGAAGTCAAAACGTAACTGTTTACTGAGGCTCTGGAGTAATTGCTTCTTGGACAAGATGGTAGGTATGTTAAAATGTATTACAGGCTACATAATAAAAACAGAGTTTGTATTCTTTTTCAAGTCTCGTGGTATGAAACTCAGCTGTTTTGCCCTGCACAGGTTCCCCTAACTGTTCACTTGGTTTCTATCCATCTGGATTTTCACCACAGAATTTTGCTTTGCACTTCCAATTTGAATACATGAAAGCTCTGCCAAAACCACATCACATTCAAACCACAGGAAATCATGAATTTGGCACAGTTTTGACATGGAAGCTGTAAACAGTATGCAGGTTCACTCAAAACTGGATCACTGTTCTTTGGGTTATGAAACACAACAAAACTTCCAGCAAACCAGGTCACAAATCTTAACTACTAAAGCAAAGAGAAATTATGTGACTTTTTTCAAGGATCAGGATTTTGTTGAGTATTATCCCTTACATTTTTTCCTTTAGCTATAAACATAGTATGTGAAGAATAAAAAGAGAAGTTGAGTTTCCTCCTTTTCCAGTTTGAGTTCCAACAGGATTTAGCTAATTCTCACAGCTCTAACATAGGCATATCCTATTAAAGACAAGGTAGTTTCCTATTGGCAGCTTTGAGCATGAAGAACTGTAAAAGCCAGAGTTGTAGAAGAAATATGAATATGGTTTAGTTTTATGTGCAACATGATAGGTAATCAGCTTAGAGGTAACTTACACTACTGCACAGGAGCCTCATGATTAAAATCCAGTATATTTTCAGTTGCCAAACACTGGATATTTTCCCCTCAAGATTCCAATTAGCAAACCACAAGGAACTTGTATGAAAACAGAAAAGTCTGAAGTACAATTTCTGACTTCAAATTAAACACTGCCCTAAAGAAACATGTACTTGCAAAGAAGTCACAAGTTCATTGAGGATGAAATGAAAACAATCTAGATTTCCAGACCAAACCTGAGAACAATCCAGATTCCAAACCAGAGTTTGAATGCAGAGCTACAATGAAGGTGGTTTGACTGAAGTCAAATGAATAGGAAGCAAAATGCAGATTTATATTACTGCACTGCCTGCAAGAAAACAGTTTAATCTTGCCGAGTTCCACTTTAACCAGATTTTTAAACCAGGCATTCTGAATGTCAGAAAAAGCTCTCCAGGGATCCTGAACACACAGAACCATACATCAGACATATCTGACCTGTCATAGAGTTTTCAGATGTGCACAGTTGTTCTCGCAGCTTTTCCACGTCGTCGGGATGAACCTGTTCATACAAAGTGCTGCCAAACCACTCTGACTGAGGCTGGTTCAGCACAGGAGTCACAGAATCTGATACGTAGATCACTCTTCCTGTCTCAGCTGCCACTACAAACAGGAACCCATCTGCAGCCTCCAGGATAAGGTGTTTCAGTTCCTTCCAAAGAAAGGATTTGATTAGAATGGCAGCAAGGAAAAGGAATTAAATATAATGTCTGTCACTGTCAGAGAATATTGTTTTCTTGGGATCTTAGTAGCTGATCAAAACCTAGGCAGAAATTTTCACTGATGTAATAATACAACCAAACTTGCAGCAAGGCATAAATTCCCCATCTCAATAACAAACAACATTTTCTTTTTCTTTATTGCCTTTCATCTGGTGATCTCCATGCACTTTAGGAAAATAAACAACTACTACTCACTCCATATTCTGTGATAGGCATCTAACATTAAAAAATAAAAAGATATTTCAGAGTACAAACAGAGGAAATGAACAGCTCTAACTCACAGTAAACTCATCCCTTAATTAAATGTTCTGAATAATTTAATTGGAAAGAAACCAATAAGATTTTCTAGTTTGGTTCCCCCTGGCCCTGCTCAGGATGAGCTCTGTTTGTAAATTAAACAGTCACTGGATAAAAGGCAGAAAGCATAATGGGAACAAGGAAAGAATCCCCAGCCTCTTCTTCCATTAGGGGCCCTGAGCCACTACACAAGAAGGATCCATTACTTTTTGCTTTCTTTTTCCAGCCTGTGAGTATGAAGCCTCAGCACCACCCAGAAATACTCCCTTTCCTTAACAGAGCTTGAAAACCTCTCATGGCAAAAGGATGACAACCACCACTCCAGTTCCTGGAAAAGAAGCTTGAACAGCCTTTGGTGGCTCCAGTGACCACCAGAGCTTGTTAAGACACTGCACCTGGAACTCAAATACAGAGCTCAGGACAACCTGAGTCCCATTCCAGGTGAGACAGCTCAGCAGGGTTAGTGTGCAAGTGGTACGTATTAGCTGATAAGGCGAGGATAAAAATCTGGCAGAATACTAAGAAATTAATAACTCATCTCAAGAAACACTCAACAGACTTCTGCTGCTGTGTTATAGAGAAAGCACATTGATCCTGAACCACTGACTAAACAAAAAAACTAATAGCACAGCTGGCCACACTATACTGAGGACAATCTAACCAATTTTGCACATTATTAAAAAAGATGAAAATAAACTCTGTAACTCTGCAAGATTTAAAAAAAAAAAACCAAATTGCAATGAGAAGCGAGTAGGCTGTGCCACCATCAGAATGGCACAGTCCCTCCATAAACACACTTCAGGAGAGCTGGAATAAGCAGTCCTGAGCACTGAGGGGTCAACAGCAGCTGCTGTTTATCTAAGAAAAAGAAGTATTGCCTCCAGCCATAATTTCCATGTGTAAGTGCTTAAATCGCTTCAGACCACAAAAATGAACACTACACTCATAGGACTTCAAAAACAATGGAGGTGGTAGGAACTTTCAATGCACTCAGTAAACACAGTTGTCCTTCAAGCACTGGGTGCATCTTCCTTCTTCCATCAAAAATGTAACCAAGGAGGTACCTCAGCCAGTACAGATGGGATTCATCTCTGCCCAGTTCAGCTGCTGGGAACTCCAGTATTAAGACTAAACAATGTTTTTAATCTTCCTCTAATCCCCAGAGGGAGAGGCAGGTCTTCCCAGACTAACTTTTTAATTTTAGAGAATCTTTGTTAGAATGAGAAGAACACAGATCTGGAGGTGAAAATTCCTTTCTG
Organism: Chaetops frenatus; assembly: GCA_013400775.1. Classification (NCBI taxonomy): domain Eukaryota; kingdom Metazoa; phylum Chordata; class Aves; order Passeriformes; family Picathartidae; genus Chaetops; species Chaetops frenatus. Next base: position 159,886 of record VZTR01020648.1, on the reverse strand, counting down.
CAAGGCAGTGAGTGACTCATTCTTCAGGTGGACAGACCTCAGTGGTAAGAATGCCAACTTGCTTCTCCAAAAAGAAAGATCTGTCATAGTGTTAAGATCAAGCCAAACTGTCATAAAAAGCTGTCTGTATTCACACTTTATATATGTAACTGGTACCAACTGCTACATAACAGTAAAGGATCAAGTTGAGGCTCCACTCCTCTCAGCATTTCTTCATATCTTTTAAGGCCAAGAAACAACATTTTTGTAGATTCTACCTGTTCTGTAAGAAAGGAAGGCTTGTAAGCTCCATCAGTAGATTTGTTTCCAGTGCCCCTCATGGATTTCATGTGGGAGACAGCCATGCGAAGAATGGTCAGCTTGTCAGGCTTGCGAGCCAGGGCGCTGCACGTGGGCACCATGTCCGACAGCTCCGTGATGTACTGGGTCATCTTATTTCTCCTGCGCCTCTCGATCTCACTGTGATTCTCCCTGAGCATTTACAGAAACACCAAAGCAACAGAAAAGAGACATGAGCAGGGTAAGAATCTGAATTGGAGGTAAGGAATCGTAATACTTTGCATTTGCTTTGCTGTTTGCACCCCAGGAGAGCAAAGTGCTTTACAAAGCCAACCACTGTTATCCCTCAGATTACAGACAGAAAATCCAGGCCACAGACAGATAAATATGATTTGCCCTTAGCTGTGAAAAGAACCTATATTTCTACTTATTGGCTTGTGGCCTTAATCTCTTCACCAGTTCAATCTCCTTTGATTTAAGGACAAAAATGAAGTAGAAATATGTGAGGAGCTGATGTCTGCCAACTCCAGTCAACCTCACAAACTTGCTATGATGCATCTCTCAGCTGCTTATAAAAGGTATCCTTTAGAGGAAATCTCTCACTAACTAACTGGATCAGGTCAGCAGGAAGCATCAGCACTGACTTACCAAAAAAACCCCGCACTCAATGACAACACAGATCCCAAACAATGCTGTTTGGAACACCCCACATCCCTGCATGTCACTAAATGCCTGCAGAATCAGACTGCAGCACTGTGACCAGATATATATGGGATAACAGTACATACCAAAAAAAAAAAAAAAGAAAAAAAAATCCCAATAAATAAATAAAATGAGTACGAAAGACAGGAAGTAAACATCTGGCTTGTCAGACATACACCGAAATTTATGTTAAGGGACAATTTAGCACAGCAGGGAAGCAACAATGACAGTACTTGATGCTGCCCCAAGTTGGGCTGGGCTGCAATGTTCTCATCCTTTAGAGGAATCATGTGGCTGGGGTGGTGAGTCAAATTTGAGAAATCCCAGAATGGATACCCACCAAAATCTTTCAGAAATAAAGAACTCAGAGTTCAGTTTTCCCATTCTGCAAATCACTGTTGCTTGAGCAGCATTAAGGAATCACACCAATATGTACATCAGAAATGGTCCAAAGGGACCTAGAATGCTTCAGTGCCCAGCACTTAATCTTCTCATACTGTACCTGTCAGGTGGCAGCTAAATACAAGTACACGACAGGTAGATGATGCTTCAGTTGTCAAAGCAGCATCTTCCACTGATTTCAATGAGCTGTGCATGGCATTGTCTTGTGGGATCGCTGGCTGATCCAACAAGATGTGAGAGGTGATCACTTGGAGAGTCCACCAGCATTGACTGATGTGATAACACAACATTAGAAGGAACTGCAACATTCTTTGGAGCTGACGGCTATGAAGACTGACCATGAAAGCAGAAGCTAGGCTTGGCACGTTTTTTGGATACATTTAGGAATGAAGCCATTTCTTAAAATGCAGGAAAGAATTGTGTGCTGCTTCCTGAAACAGAGGAATGCATGGGCTTGCCCTGCTTTGGGTATCCTGCCCCTGCACCTACAGGTGTTACACGCATGAGGCACTGTCTCCAGAAATACCACTTGTTAGGGCTACATGCAGAGTTATTATTCCTATGCTTACTGTGTGATATGCAGAAAATTCAGCTATGGCAGCCCATGGCAGCTTAGTAAATTACAGCCAAGCCTTGCCTGAGGTCACTGTCTGTGACTCTGTAGTAGTGAATCTTTCGTTTCACCTGGCTGAGGAACAGCCCTTGTGGGGGTCTGCACAGATGTAGGAGGGAACAGGGGCACTTGGATCATACACACACCAAGCAGAGCGGCTGGTGTGGCAGTGCACATGTACACAGAGCACACGTGTGTACATGCCAGCTGGCACATGCTGATAAATATGGACATGGGGAAGAAAAAAGCTTTTTTACATGATGAAAGCTTGCTCTAAGTTCAGCATTTTCACAGAAGCGGTGATTAAGAAAAAAAGAGAGAGACAAAGAACAGACATATTCAACATACATTTCACATTTTTAAGTACATATTACATTGTCTACCACTCAAGTATTTTAGTACTTCTGGACATTGAAAGCAACCATTATAGAGAGTAAACAAAGAGATTGTAAAACTTCCTCAGAGAAAAAGAGTATCCCAACAGTCTATCATTTATGATATTAAAAGCTATAAAGTTAAGCACATTAATCTACTGGCTGTGAAAATGTTCAAGCAGACAAAAGTGTCCTGAAACTAGTTCAAATTTAAATCCTTAAAAAAAAAGAGAGGCTGTGCTCCTCTTCCAAAGTGTGTGTCCTAGGAACCCTGGCATTCACAAACTCGTACAGAATGATGTCCTAATTCTGTCATTTCTAACTTTGTTTTTATATGGAAATTACAGAGGGACATTAAATTTTAGGATACTGGGGAGCTGATCCAAAACCACTTAGTGTTTGTGTTTCTGACTGCAAGCAGTTTTGGGACAGCCAAAAGATCAGTATGAATGGCATAATATAAAAGAAAAATGGGGGCAAACCGTATTTGACTTCCTTTTTTCCTACCTTTCCCTTCTGTGTCAGCAGTACTTTGAACATCATCCCAGCTAAAACAAAATAACCATCTCTCTAAGCTAAGGCACACGTACTGAGATTTATTGGACACGAACATCCCCCTCTTTTCTCTCAGCAGCAGAGCTCTACAGGACACGCCTACCTGGCAAACTTTTCCTTATCACCAGTGATTTGATCACCATCATACCTAGAAACAAAAGACAGTATATCAATCAACAAGGGTTATGCATTGCATGATAGCCAACATACAGCAGAAAGCAAAAAAATTCACAACTGCAAACCATTACAAAGAACAGCAAGAAAAACGAGGGAATGAGAATGATACAGCAAAGAAAACACAGAATCTGAAGATGCTTCCAAGCCATGCCAATTCAGAAGCTTCATTTGTACATTTAAAAAAATAGAAGACACATTTCAGTGGATTTAGGCTGACATACACTGATTTCTTGGGAAACTTAACAAGCAACACCAGGTACAGAAAACACCAGTGAGCTTTTATCCACAGCAGGCCATGAAATATTCATTGCTGTGCTGGAAGTGAACGGGCTGTATTTGTTCCAGCTTGCAACCACAGCTCCCTCCATTCAGCAGAGGGCACTGATGGTCTACAGATAACACGGGAGGGCAGAGACACGGCTGAAGGGCGATGCCTTATGTAAGGGAGCCTTCAGGAATAAGTTCTGTAGGTACAGACACTGTACTGGCTGTTCTGGAGGCTGGCAAAAGGCAGGCAGGCAGCTGAAACTGCTGGGTAAATAGAAGTGAAATTTAATCTGGCTTAATTCCCTAGAAGTAAACAGGTACCTCATTCCTACACAAATCAACAGAAGTTGGATGCCCAGCCAGGTAAGTGTGGTGTTTGAGCAGCACCTTTAGGGAGGAAATCCAGACCAATGGGACTTTTGTCCTGTGGGACTAAAGCTTCACTGCTTCTGAAGCATTGTCCCAAAGACAGGCAGCAATGTGACATTTCAGTAAAAAATTACATGCTGCTCCTCTTTCCCTTTCCTAAAAAACACAGTAACCATTTGAAATTAGATTTTGTTAGCATAGTTACAGAAAGACTCACTTGTTTGAAACCAAACTGCTAGTTCCAAACACAAAATGTATGTTTTGGAAAACCCAAAAACAAGGTAATAGCTCTTCTAGAAGTGAAGAGCATAACTGTATAAAAACAGTTAAATAAGATTTTGTATTAGAATTACACCTTTCCAAAATGATGTAATTTATTACAACATACAGCCTATGAAGGTCCCACGTATTAGCTAAAAAAGTAATAGCCTAATATACGTTTGCCTCTCCTAACAAATCAATAATGAATTTTTTTCTGTCTCAAATGAACTAAAACTAATTTGGAGTAATCCAAATGCAAGTTCCTCATTCAAACACTGAAGACAAAGCTTAAGCAAGTCTTGAGCTCTATTTCTTTATGTTGTGTTCAATACCAGAACCCTAAAAACATTCAAGTGACAACACCACTTTATTCCCCTTGACTCTGCCTGGAGAACAGACTGAGTCTGAGTAATTTTCAGCAAAAAGACTGATTCAATGAGGAATGGGCACATTACAGGGGAAGCACATGCACAGGCTCTGTGTGAGGATGAGGTGCCATGCAGGGATACCTGAGCTCAGCTGGAAGCCCTGAGAAGCAGAGTGTGCTACCTCCCCCGGGGCACTGTGCTAACATCACCACTCCTGTGCTCCCACCAGCCTGGGGCTTGTCTACTCATCCTCCTCTGCTTCACTGGGCTGGAGATGATACTGCCTCCAACTACTGGGTTTTCCCTTCCAGTCTCCCAGCTGACCGCTGCACACATGCTCCTTCAGGCACTTCAGTCAAAGCCAGCTGGGTTAGCTTCAATATTTCAACAGCAGTTCTTTGATAACCAAGTAATTTTGACTGAAACAAGCTAGGAGTAAGTCATGGGAGCAATCTGGAGAAGGGAACAACTAGAAGAGGATGTCTGAATGCAGCCCCAGGGAGTCTCTGCATAGTTTTTCTGTACTCTCTAAAAACAGAACAGCATTTAAGACTCAAGTATCAGATTTGGATCTGACACCTAAAATCAACTGAGTCTAAGCACAGCACAGCATATCTCTCCATTAAAAGCAATGGAATTATTGGCTCAACCCACCACTGAACTTTGAAAGGCCAAAACCAGAACAGGGAAGGACCAACACACGTGTACCAGTGTGCCCAGAAACGCTGGTGCTTGTGCAAGCACTAATCAGGTCCCAATCCTCACGAATCTTGTTCCATTAACATGTGTCTACCAGCAAATAATAGGACTAAGCCCTCAAATCACCAGTTTTAACCCCAAGGATAGGAACAGCCTTTCTGTAAAGGGCATCAGCCAAACAGGAGCGCTGCTGGTCTGGTCCAGTAAATTATGATATGGTGTCACAGTGTATCTGCAGCTCACTTCTCTTTTGGACTGACTGGGATAACCCTGTTAAACCCTACAGTGACAGCTGTGTTTCAATGCGGCTGCTGCACAGAGCTGCAATTACAATTTGGATAATCAGCAGCTACCCACAGGCCTCAAAGCATCTACATCCCTCACTGCAGCTGCTTGGTTTCTAATGAAAAAATGCAAACAGTGTGACCAGGAAAAAAAATAAAGGAAGAGTGAGAAAATGGCAATGAGGCTTTACTATTTCTAGCTTTGAATATTCCATGTTAATTAACATTTTTTGTCAATTTGTACTATTCAGTTACACCTAATGGTACATAAGGTAAAGTTCATTAACTTTAGAAAAAACAATCCACCTCTAGGATCTGTCAAATTGTCTTAACAAGCAATTAACCATCTGAAATAAATTAGAAATGAAATTTCATTTTCAATGGCCGAAAGACAACTTCAGCAATGTCAAATAATCAAAGTTCATCAGTTGAAATAATAAACTAAAAATCACAAGTTTTCTCATTTGATATAGGTGCAGAGAGAAATTGTGACAAACATGCCGTGAGCTTTATAAGCCAATAGCTACATTAGGCAAATTTCTCCCAGAATCCCTAATTTTCAGAGGAAGTTGATAAAAAGAGTAACTAGTATTTAGGTCAAGTTGTTGGTAAGTTCTTCACCCTTATTTATACTGATTTAGAACATCAGTAATGAGACAGCTGTCTTTCCCCACTAAAAGAAGTCAGTGATTTGGCCAACTCTTTGCAAATGCTCACCTTGAAAATTTGCTGGGTCCTTCCCCATCTTCATCATCAAAGTCCATTCTGTAAAAACAAGATTTCCAAATCAGCAATCAAGTCGTTGGCAATGGTGGCATGGGCATTCAAGCCAGCTGTTCTCAATGTTGTTAGATCTGTGTTTTGCCTAGAGGTGTCAACAACAGTCTTGCTCATCCTCTCCAGACCTAGGAGCAGCTCATTAGCTGCTTTATGTCCCAGACCTTCTTAAGGCAGTGGAAGAGCTGAGTTCTTCCTTGGACCCAATCCCAGCCTGCCAGTTTGGCTCCTCCAGGGAACCACAAAAAGCAGGAACCTCTTTCTTCACTTCTTACCCAGACAGACTAGGAAGATTAGCTTTCTAATTTAGACATCTAACTTAAATTTCTGTGTTAGGCAGTGTGATTTTCTCATTCTTAGAGATATAATCACTACACAGTTATACAACAGCATAATTTACAAAGCATTTCAGACATTTTTATACCTCGAAAAAGAGGTGGATAAATATATATATTCCCTATTATAACACTGTAGCTCTGTTATTAGACAATCAAGCTGATATAAAACTATCATATACAATTATTGTGTTACTGTATTTATTTTAATAAAAATATTAGGATAATATACAGACCTTGATCAATCACCTCTAATTTCTGTAGCTAGGAAATTATAGTTTTGTTTTGCAAACATTTTCTCAGATTTCTTTAACACTCTAAGTTAACCTTTCAGTGTAATAAAACTTGATACAATTACAGATTCCAAGTCATACTAACAGGTGTAAATCGATTAAAGACAAAATCCTTTCAAAGTGACAATAATATTTATTTCAGTATTAAAAGAATTCCTATCAATTACAATTTGAGATCTGTACATCCAGAGTGTGGGAACCATAATGCAAAAACAGTCTCTAAAACTACATCAGCACAGAGAAGCACAAGTGCCAGTCAGGCACTGCCTTCCTTAAATTCTGACAACCAAGACAGGCTGGCCCATAAAAGATGTGTCTGAGTCACAGCAACCTCTGTACAATTGGGATGAGACCAGCAAGTCAGCACAGGAATTGGACATGGCATTAGAAAAGTTCCAATAATATTTTCCAGATGGTAACAGTGAGTATTCATTTCTGGAGGAAGCAAAGAGAAAACCATTTTCCCCGAAGAGCTTTAAGGAAAGCTGTGTATTTAGCTTGCTTAACTTTGATGCAATCGTCATTTTCCCTATAAATTACATCTTTGCTCACCTAATTACCACCAAATCCGGATCCAAGGTCCAGGACTGCTCAGCTGCCTTGTGCAGAACACCACCGACCCCCAGTGGCCAGTGCCCTCAGCTGTGCCACAGCTCAGACAGGACCCACCTACTGCTGGCACCCCAAATGTGGCCTTCAGGGCTGACACCAGCAGCCTGAATCCCCCTTGACCTGCAGCACACCCAGAAATTTAACATTTACACACCGTGGTCTAGCCCAGAGTCTCCTCTCACCTACCTGCTTCCTCTCCACATGTAATAATGTGCCTGCAGGTGACATTCCAGAACAACCTTCCCAGTTATTTTAATTGGAATGTTTCTACCTGCACTGAAAATACAGAAGTCAGTGTTACAGGAGAGCTGTTTGTTTACAAGTGGAGGGCAGCACTGCAATGGCTCCACCTGAAGCCACTCACTGAAGCACCACATCAGGCACATCCTTACTTGGTTTCACTGGCAGCTGAAACACATTTGAGAGAAACACCCAGTTTCAAACTGAGGGAAAAGGGCTGCAGAAAACATTATACACCTGTGGGGGAAAGCCTTTTCTTCAGGGATTTTGAGAGACACGCTTTAATCTGGGACAGATTAATTTTGTAACTCTTGTCCTTCCTCTCCAGTTCACTGAGATCTCCTGCCTTGGTGGATCTGATTCTATGATTTACTTAGCTTCCAGCCAAATACTCCAGCTGAGTGCTACGGGATGGATTTTCCCCCCAATCAAATACTAGCTGTTCTGCATTTAATCTAGTTTATTATTACTGGAATACAATGCAGAGAATTAGAGAAGATGATGACAGTTTAAGGCTTGATCCTGATGCCTACACTGTATCCCCACCTCTGAAGGAGTAAGGGAGACTAACACATTTATTTAAATGGCTGGATATCAGCCTCTCACTTTAGGAGATTCTTGATGGGTTAATATCCACAGGTAACACCTCTGACATTTACAGTGGGCTCATCACAGCAGAGTCTGAGTGCACAGGGTAGGACACCAGCCTGCACCAGACTAAGTCTTTAAATAATGCCTTTGCTTTGTTAAACTACCCAAACACCTTTATTCTATGTGGAAAGTGAACATAGATTTCATTTAAAATATCAATACTTCTAAAAAATGCAACAGCAAATGTATCTCTGTCCTATCTTTGTTAATAAACATATTTCCTAATTTCACTGTGCAAAATCAAAAAAACCCTTTGAAGCATTAAAAAAAAACAAAAACCAAACACCTTCAGGTATAAAATCATTGATTCCAATGTCCTGCCTGATCCACCATGTCTGCTTTACAGTGAGGCAGAGGGAAAGACAGTGAATCAGCTTTAACCTTTACCAGAACACATAAAAATAATATTCTATCAACCTCCTCATACCCTGACAGATAAGATCTTCTGTTTAGATAGAATATACTGCACATTAGCAAAACAGGAGAAGCAGCCTCTAAGAAGACAAATGACATAATTTCAGAAGATTCAGAAAGACTATCTTTTATCTTCATTTAAAATTCCCATTAAAAAGAGGCTTTAAAAAAGAGCTGCACTATGCTCTTTTGTTTTGAAGAGACAGCATAAATCTTGTTTTCCTCTTTCATACTGTTCACATCAATCGTGAAAAGGCCTGATGCATGAGGTACTTATTAAAATGTGTTTTCCTTAGAAGATGTGGGGCTACCATAAATGCAGTGATAAAAATATTTTTTAAAATTTAATTATTCTCAATTAGAAACATTTTCATTAAAAAAAAAAAAAAAAAACAACAAACCAAAATGCCTCCAAAAAGGTGGACCTGCACAGATTTAAAAAATTGACACGCAAGAGGATTTCAACACTACAAAAAAATTACTAAGTGAAATTCCCAAGAAATGGCAAAAGATGCTGGCCATGATTACACAGCATAGGAGGAGGGCAGGCAGGAATGGTCAGGAGCAAGTGCAGCTGAGAAGCAGATGGGGATCTGTATTACAGCCTTTTATTCAGCACAATATTGGGGGGTAGAATGATGGGATCTGGCCTCTATTCCCCAAATCTTAATAGTTCTGTTTCAGAGAAAAGGCAAGACTGTACAGTAAACCAAAAAAAAAAAAATGCAACTGAAACCAACTCAACAAAAAACCCCCAACCCTCCCTGCCCAAGTACAGATAGCCTTGGAAGGTGAAAGAGCCCCTTATCCTCTAATACAGCAAAACCGAAATTAAAACCACATTAAACAAAGAACTGAGGGTGCATTAATCTAAGGTAGTCATTGACCACTGCAGTGCATTATTTTATGCTGTCACTTTTTTTCTGTGAAGTAGCTGGTATAATTTATAGAAAGGAAAAGTATTTTTCCAAGCTGTCAATGAAGCCAAATGCCGACACGGCAGAAACAGCTTCTGGATAGCCAATGAGTTTAAACTGATCTACATTCAAGTCCACACAGCAATTATTCTGCCAGCTTGCCTCAGCAATTATGAGAAAAGAAACAATTTTCAGAGATAACCAAAACTGGGAAAGCTGGCTGTGTACACTAGCTCCACTCCTTTATGTCTGACATAAAACACTCACTTCTAAAACGCCCAAGGATTGAGGTGTACAAAGATGTATCACCAGAGCAGCGATGAAAGGACCAAGTGTTAGTTGCAACTTTGTTCAAAGAGAAGCCCGGAGGAATTGACACAGCAGGCATTCTTTCCCTCAAGGTCTGAATACACACACACTGAACATTTAAAAAAAAAAAAAAAAAAAAAGGCACTCAGCTCAGGCTTGGAGAAGGGCTTTTAGTTCAGGGCTATGGTGCACAGATGAAATACCACCATCTGGGTATTAAAGTGAAGCTATACTAATTTACTTGCTGAATTTACATGTCAAATACATTTAAAATAATTTGATTTTATGTTCCTCCCACCCTCCCCTCACTTCACCTGCTTACAAGTAGATGACAATACTTAAAATGCAACAGTTAAAGCATTTCAATTAGTATCAAGTCTGTATTTAATATAATCAGAATATTTCACAGTCAGCAGCATCAACACTTCACAGCAGTAAACTGCAAACTGATATTCAGAGCTGACATGGTTTATGATCAGAAAAGAGACCAAATATTCTGCAACTCAAGTACAAAACCTTATCTTAGGTAGCAATAAAAAGATGTTAACGCTTTGTCTTTTCTTTTGAGTGCAAGTTTAAAAAGGTTTTCTCATTGAGCAGCTTGAAAATAAAAATGAGATGCCTGTCAAATACAGATTTTAGGAGTTTCCCATACAGCATAAGAAGGGCACTCGGTGAAGGGAAATACTCAAACTGTTCTGTTCAAAGGAACCAACGACCCAGAGTGTTCACGTCACACCAACCTCGCCCCGCATCTGAGGCAGGGTCAGCCTTCTCCCTTGTTAATTCACTCCAAGATTGAGACTCCAGCACTGCTACTGGAGCAGACACAGAAAACTGGCAACGTACCTTGGTGAACAACCCTTACAGTAGCTCTTGCAAGGAATAATGTCTTCCTTAGGTGTTCACCTGTGGAAGGTTTTACTCACACTGTCGACCCTGTTAAGCCCCACCAGTGTCTTATTTAGGGCTAAATATGAGACCAATCAGTCTCTTCTCAAGACTCAGGTCAGGTACCTCTGAGAAAGCATCACCCAAAGATGATTATTATTTGTGACCAACCTTTGATAAAAACAGAGGGAGTTGTCAAAACTAGAGAGTAGCCTTCTGCTCTTCTCAAGCTCTTGCTACACTTTTCTTCTAATACAGAGAATTACTATGAGTTGCCACACAGCAATCTGATGTGGGAAACTACGCCTATACCACATCAACCTCTGAAGCTAGATAAAACATATTTTCTTCTTTAGCAGCTTGTGTAAGGACTGAATTTGATTCAAGCCTTTCTCCCAGAAGAAGACTGTGCTGCACTTCCAGTGATATCTAGAATATTGTAGTCCACAGTCTCCGAAGAGTGACTGCTCATGCTATTTCTGTACCTGGAACTATAAAGAAAACATCTTTAACTAACAGGCCTCTCTTTAAGAGATTCCAAGTGTAACCTTCAGGTGACGTTGAATAAGTTGGCATGTGCAATCTTGCTACCTTCATTCACATGATAAATCACTGTGAGATTAAACAGATATAGGCAACATGCATTCATTATATCTACAACAGTCACAGGATCCAAACTCTTTTCTGGATGCATTGCCAAAGCTGAAAGTCTTTTGAAACAAGCAAAACAACAAGCCATACACTTATCAGCAAGTTTGATCTTGCAGGAAGAACAGATTCATTGAAGAGAAAAAACAAAACATCCGTGACTAATGTCATAATGCAGTTTACATAAATAAAACATTACATAATAAATGTACACATATATACAGGTACATTTTGAGTTTTACAATACAAGTAAATTCCAGTCTCAGACTGGAAAAAAAACCAAAAAGAGATGGCTTACCCAGAGCGACGCTTTCCTCCTCTGGAAGGCATGGATCCTGCCATCCTCACTTGTCCACTCGCCATTGGAGCCACTGGCAAGGCCACGGAACCAGGAATATCTGATGCCATTTCTGTAAGGCAGAGATAAGGAAAGAGGTGGGGGAAATCCCTTAATCCATTACCTTCAAGGAGAAGCCTCTGTTGATAACACTAGAGACAGGCAATTCCCAAAACAAACAGAGAATGCTTTCCTTTTTATTTCTAAGGAAAAGTAAAGCTCTCCTACTAAAACCCAGGAGATTCACAGATCCTTTACAAGAAGCCCTGTTGGGTCAATAGCCATTACAGTGTCTGGAAGACAGACAGAATTGCAGGTAGGTACCTCTGTAATTCCACTGAGCTAACAGTTCTCATTTTAAGTCTCAAAGGGGCTGTCAGATGAAGGCCAACAACCTTCTAAAACAGTTTATGTGCCCCATATAGAAATGCAGAGCTGAATTCCCAAGACAAATGAAGCTGCAGATCATGGTACCAGGATACTAAGAAAAATACAAATTCAAAAACTCAGTTTGCCAGAAAGGCCAAGAGTTGAGAGCAGAGATGAATTATCAGGTGATACTAGTTTTTTATTGTTTATATTCTTGAGGCATTCAGAGGGCCAGACTGAACTTAGAAGAGCTCAAAGGCTTCCTGCATTTCTGTATGGTGTCTTGAAGAGCAGAACTGAGCCCAAAATCCAGGCTGATATTCATCCCTCTGCCAGGGCTCAAGGTATACCCACAGGTTAATGAGATACTCAAACCTCAAAACTTTGATGTGAGAAACTGCAAAAGCTCACCTTATGCAAAGTTTTTCAGAGCACTAATGGCAAGTACTTCTAAAGTCTATTAATAACAGTTCATTACACTTCAAAAAAGAAAAGCAGAATATAACATATTTATACCCTTTTCTTCTATCCCATTATTAAACAGAGGATTAAGAATGTTTTTCCTCTGTATAAACTCTTAATATAACTCTGTATAACTCTTATAAACTATATGAGCAATTAAAACTTTTTTCTAATGCACATATACTTTATTCACTCTGGAGGCATAATCTACAGTCAAAACATTTAATTATCTTGAAAGAAAATGCATCTTCCTTCCAACTTGAAAAAAATATTGGCAAGGTATCTGCAGCTACAGCTAAATATAATTACTAATGGAAAGTAAATCTGTTTAAAAAATCCTGCTGTTTTTTCCCCAACAGATAAGTATGAAATAACTTCAATTACAGAAACAGGAATCCATGTTCTTTCATTATGTCTGGAGAGCACTTCCATCTCTGCAACACGTTATATATATCCATTATGCAACATTATGCATTTCAAATAATAACATTTTATCTGTTCACTGATTTCATGAATTTCTTCTAGTACATTTAGTTTTATTAACTGCTTTTCAACTAAAAAGCAACAGAGCAATCCAGTACTTTTTAACAAAATCTGCAAGGCCAAACAATGAGACCTCTGCCTACACCCCCATGCCACAGAAAGTTACACAGTGGCTAAAGCTGCAGCTATGTGGAAACACAACATTAATGCACATTAGCATACCTCCAGACAAATAAAAGCATCAGCATGCAAACAACTGGTAAATCACTCTTTCCAGAATAAGTACCCTTAGCTGTCTGACGCCCATAATTCACTCAGAACATTCAAACTCATCTCTATGGATAGAACCGAAGGTCATTTTGAAATGCTCTGCTCACTCATTTATTAAAGCAGATGGTAAAAACCATAATAAATCTACCTGCAAAGCATCCCAGTCACACAGAAACACATTTCAGTATAGATCATCATGGAGATCAGATTTTTTTAAAGTAGTAAGACCATTTCAGATCATCTCTGAGCAGTATTTTAAGAGCAAGAACAATCCTGTATTTGATACTGTGATGAGAAATTCTTGTAATCTAAAAGATGATGAAGGCCAAGGGTTGGATTCATCTACTCTTACAAGTCCAAGAGCCAGAGTTAATTATTCAAGGTAACTTTACAGCTCACCAAAAGAAGGAAACCAAGCCCCCTTGCACTCCTTTATGCATATGCTTAGAGGTGCATCCAAAACAGGTTGAGCAAACCTCTTTCTGAAGAGCCCATGCTCTTCCCACTGACAAGTCAGGGAGACCTAGACAGAGAGTTTTGGTCATTGTCCAATTTAGGTGGTTGTGGATAGGCAGAATGAGTTGTTTTTCTGCACCTACATTCAGCCTTACATGTATGAAAATATAAGAGGCAAGGGCAGCCAGCAAGATTGAAGTAGAAAGGACAAAAAGAACTGTGTATTTTTTATAAGGGGGGAAAAGAAGGTTAAAGGAATGGCCAAACCAGAGGTTCAGTTATGTCGTGTCCAAAAATACATGAAAGAAAACATTTTACAGCAAACAGATCATCTGTCTGTCAGGGTATAAGCTAAAGAATTACTGTGTAGATACCTTGATTCTACAGAATGGCACATCAAAAACAGAGCAATACAGAAAGTAACTTCTTAGACAAACCAGCCTTCTAATATTTCATCACAGTCCTGGGAGAATGCAACCAAGCATTCTGACTGCTGACTGCCCTACAACGAAGTCTTCAAAAATTTCCATTTCCAAGATATGAGCACAAGAAGAAAAAAAAATTCATCAGGGGATGCACTGACACTCATCCACATGAAAGCTCAGCTAAGAGGGAGGAAAGGCTCAGGCCCTTCAAACCACAAGACTTTCCATTATGCAGCAGTGTGGTGAAGTTGTGACAGTCCTGCACATGTATCAGTGTGTAAGACACCCAATTTATCCTCCCATTTCAGAGCTTCCTATGTCAGACACATCACCCATTGTGTGAGCTATTGCAGCTCCTCTGAGGTGCTCGAGGTGCACACACACTGCTGAGAAAAGCAGTCAGCTTTCCAGGATCTCTCTCCTGACACAACAGAAAAGAGTTCTGCAGATGGAGAAGCCAAGAGGCTTTGGTCTCTTTCCAGCCACACAGAAAAGAAAGCAATTCCAAGGGCAACAGCCCCATGGAGCACGGAACACCCTGAACCGGAGCCAGCCAGGGCAGCAGTGGAGCTCCTCACACAGTCTTGGTGTACCAACAGTGACACCTGAGCACTACAGGGGCACTTCAGGGACAGAAATAGTGACCTCAGTGCTCAGCTGCAGCCAGCTGGGTGTCAGGAGCCCTATCCAAGCTGCATGGTTGTGCAGAAATGTAAGCAATAGATCATGGCTGTAAAAACTTAACTCACAAGAGCTGAAGGCTGCAAGAACATCTGGACAGACAAAGGAGTGGATCTGAACTGCTTCCCAAATTACCTTCATCTCTACTCATTCATGACAATATAAAAAAAGAAGCAGATCTTGACAATATGTTTACATTTTTAAAATGTAAAATCCCTGGTGAGAAAAGTAAAAAGCTTTGATGTTATCTCAAAAACAAGGGCCAACCTGGGAAGGCAGAGCCAAAAGCAAAACCTGATGGAACAATCAACTACTTCACTGACTGTGAAGTTACCTGCCTATGTATGCTCTGGAAAGAAAACGAGAGAAAAGAAAAATTACACCCATAAACTGGAGTCTCAGACAGAAATACTGTGGTAGAGAAGCATTCCAAGGAGCCTATTAGCATAAACAACAACAACAAGAAAAAAGGAGCATCTGACACAGACCAAAAGAAAAACAGTAACATAAGAAAGTCTTAGGAGTAGCCCACAATTGTGCATAGTTACATAAAGAAGCCCAGACCTGCAGCATCAATTTGGTTACAGATATACCTTAAAAAAAAAAAGAAAAGACATGCTGGGTCAAGCATCATAAATATCAGGTTTTCAGGCTTATCTAAACCCATGTCCAGATACATGTTAACACTGATGTTCATAGAAGTGTTTCAGCAGCAACAAGTGTTGGGAAACAAGGTGTTCTCTTTCTGAGACTGAACGTTCAGAGAGTGGACTTCCCTGCTGCCAATGGAAATAAAACAAGTGTTGCTTACTATATCCAAAATTAAAAGACAAACGTAATGGTGTAAGTCTCATGAAGTAAAATAAGATCAGGCTGAACATTCATGAAAACCATCTGTAACCATCAAGGCAACGCTCTGAATAAATTTCTTTAAAATCATTAAAAGGTGTTCCTTAGTGTCAAATAGAAATCATTTTTTTTGCTGAAAAAATGCATGCAGTATTTCATTTGGAGGTTAGAGAGTTCCTAGAGACCTGCCAAAGAACACAGAAATGTTATTAGAGCAAAACCCAGCACAACACTTGCAATCTTTAGTGAACATTCCTCCAACTGGACAACAATTAGCAGCTGTTGTCTTATCACTGTCATGTCTGGGAGCAGGCCAGATCCTGCCACTAACATTTATATTCATCTTGGGGATCCTTGAGGAGCCATATTAATCCAGGAACAATGTCAGTGCTCAATGTAAAAGCAGAATTAGTCCCTCCATTTCTGTCCAGACTTAATTTCACTCATGAACATTCCAGTATTGGACATTACACTTTATTTTAGTGCCACACATAGGTCAAACCCAAAAAATATTCAGGGATGTTTCTGATATAAAAGACAATCTGCAAATGCACATAAAAATACTGGGATAAAATACAGGGATTTATTCCCTCCAAATTCCATGCTAATCTCAAGCTTTCGCATAGATCTGCAAAAGAAATAACTGCTGTGCACTTCACAAAGCAAAGCACAAAGAGCAAGCTAAATGCTGCACAAGGATACCATGAAAGTGCACAGGAACCCAAATCATGGCAAGAATTACTGAAAAGTGCAGCATGTCAGGATGAACCTGGACTTCTCTTTTTTGCCAGGGAATTATTAAATCCCAGGTCTTAAGCCCAAACTTTAAATCTTGAGCCCCACCCCAGATCCACCACCTGAAATGCAGCTCTATCTTGTCTCTGACATAAATTTGTGACTTGCTAAAGCATCCCCCAGAGAAGGGCAGCTCTTTGGCCACGTATCCTCACAGGGAGCATCACACAGCTCCAGAGAAGGTGGCCCCAGCTCTGCTCCTCTCCATAGACCACGGCCATGCATCCTGCTGGGAAGCTTTGAAACGCTGTGCATGACAAGACTTTCTAAGTCCACCTTACAAAAGGTCCTGTTAACTACACTATTTTCAGCCACTTGAGCAATACTCCCCTTGCCTAAATACAGCAGACACGGACAGGGCCAGGTTGAAATCCAAAGTCTACTGAAGAAATGGTTTTGCTGACTCCCAGAGACTTTGGATCCCTGACACTGACTGTAAGCACCAGTTCCAGGTCTGCTATTGCATGTCAGGTATCACTGAGCATGCTCTCCACAGGGCTCTTTTATCATTCAGCATCTACTGTAATAAACAGGATTAAAGTCAGATACCAGCATCTGACTAAACAAGAGGAAATTCTACTTTTATCAATACAAATGCGACAGATTTCCAGCCACTAATCCATAGAATGGCTGAGATGTCAATCACCTCCAAGCAAATATGGATCTAAGGCTAAACACAGAATTACGAACATGCCCAATCCCATCAACAGCATTGTACACAGTGATTTCAAAATGTTCTTTTAAATATTCTAAGAAAGCAGATCTCAAAAACTTCTTTAGAAACTGTATTTTTCATTACCCTGAAGTCATATGGGAGTTAGATGCATTTCAGCTAAATGGTTTTGATTGCAGTCAAGTGCAAGGGGGATTTTCTGCCTAGCACAGAGACATTTAAGAATAAACTATATCATAGCTCTTACTTTAGAATATGCCAACAAAAATACAAAGCCATCATGTAGTCAAAAATATTTCACAGAAACACTAATACTAAAAATCTAGCTGTATATTTAGTCATTGCTTTTACATGTTAACTACAGAGATTATAAAACAGAGCTCACTCTAAAAGAATATTAAAAAAAACCCAACATTTCATTGTTCCCGATAACTCTGGTAATACTGTTTTACTTGCATTCCATTGCCAGACACTTTAAATAGACTCCACATCAAAAACATCTACTGTACAGAAAGGATATGCAGAAAAGCAAAAACATTCCTTTCCATGCTCTCGACAGAATTACGATTACAAATAAATCACAAAATAGAAGAAATCCCACCTTTAAGGAAGACTCTTACAAAGATGCTATTTCTTTCCTGTGAACAAAACCTTCTTGGGAGAGAAATTTTATCCGCATATAAGAAGAGTCAGAAACCTCTGGGAAGAAATGTAGCAGCATTGGTATTCCGCTCAGAAAATGTCATCACAGATCTGTTTACCTTAACTGTGGACCATGATTCAGCCGGTGACAACCGTCTTGCATACTGATCAATTTATTTGCAGCAAAATTACTAACATTTTCTACTTTAACCATTTAGGTTCTGGAAAGAGCTACTAAGATAGGAATAATATAAAAATCCTAATTAATTAAAAACTTTCCTCTCCACCACAATGCCCTGTGCTTTGGGGTATGTGCAGGGGGCCCACCCCTAATCTTGAAAGTAAAAATTAGGGCATATGGTAAGCAGTTACTAGAGAAACATTCTCTTTTTTAAAATGAAAATCAGAGCTCTATCTTCTGTCTGCATCACAGGTGAATGTTAAGCATACTCAGAGCGGGGGAGATGATGAGACTGAGCTGCTCATTTGAAGGGGCACTGTCTGTTCAGCAGAGATGGGGACCAAGCATTTAATAGAGTGGCCTAACTGGTGTTCCAGAGGCCAAATCCAGTTACCTTGCTCCCTGCCTTGTCTGCTGTGACTCTGGAGGAGATGCCAGAGTCAGTGACACATGTAAGAGGCACCTACCATTTGACTCAACAGGAGAGTGGCAGAACAAGTTTTGAACTCAAAGAGGTGAAATCCTCTACGGTGCTTCCACACTCAACTGTTGTGTTCACACAAGCCACCCATGTGGGATGCCCTGGGATCTCACTGCAATCCACACCTTTTTGTGTGCCCCATAGTTCAACAACACCACCTGGATGTGCAAAAGAAGGTGGGATGCAGACACAGAATTGGAAGTATACTGTGACAAAAGAGAGCCTTGGTCTACTTTAGGGGAATTCTTGTTGCAAGTGCTCATCTTGAGGGACAACGTGAGACCAATCACTGCAGGATGAACAGCCAACGCTAAAAACCAGGATCCTCTAAAGCATCCAAAATTAGACATGCTATGCAGAAACCACAGTACCCAAAAAACCCACAGTGGAAACATCAATCTTTTGATTTGTAAAACCAAATAAATATTTCATACATTACTATGTGATTTTGAATGCTATTTTGACAGTTCTTATTTTTATTTCCAATTTTCACGTTAATCACCTTACTCATTCCACTTATCTTGGTAATTCCATTCATCCATATCTACCCTGTGGACAAGGCACAAAAATTTCCAGGACATCATGGAGTAAGGAAAGGATGTGGACCACATCTATATCCACTGCCTAAATGACCAACACAACCCATATACAACTGAAAAAAACTCTGAATGCTCTTTAGCACAATCCAGAAGAAGACCTGAAGTCACACTTCTGCACCTACTGCAGAGAACGTTATAGACTAAAAAGTAAACTAGAAGCACGACAGAAGATGCACTTTGCTACCTAAAGTTAGGCTGGGAAGAAGGGAAAGGGTAGCTGCTTCTTCATTCCTCCTATCTTCCTGACAAATGCCATGGGACCTATGTCCCTGCATTTTTCTCTGGCTATTTTTCCACTTCTTATTCATAATTCCTTGTTATCTCCTCTTGACCTATCCAGCCTCTGACTGAGGAGAACTATTTCTTGTACTCTCTTTAATAAGCCAGTACATCCAACTGCTGACAAATCTCGTCAAACTATGACCATTTCCCTCAAAAGAGGCTACTGAAATTCAAAACAGGGAGGAAAGGTTAAAAGAGAAGCCTTAATGGCTCCTGTTCTGAAAGCATGTCTCTAGTCTTGGAAAACAATAAACCCTCTCAGAATTAAAGCAAGGCTTGTACCTGCACTGCAGAGTGAACATGGAAACCCACCTGAACCTAAGCACCTGGCCTGCCTCTAAAATTTGATAATCTTTCCCACTGCAGAAGTGGGGACTTTAACTCAAGCAGAAGATCACTCAGGTCTCCACCGTGATTATGATAGACTGATGCATTAGAGGAAAAGTACTTCTCACATCCAAAGTCTGGAGGTGCATGAAGGAGTGAGCCAGAAGCAAATCCAAGGACCTGGGGTAGACTCACACTGAAAACACAACCTGGGCTTCCAACACTTGGCAAATGTCTCAGGTATAAATAGTTACAAGTGGGAAAGTGCATATGCAAATTGGGCAGGGAAGTAGGGCAACCACTGTAAAAGGCCAGTTTAGAGAGAGGATGAAAATCTGACTTTGAAAGGCTGTTTCAGGATTGATGTAAACATATTAAAAGGAGAGAGACAGGTGCTTAGCTTAAATGAAGGGTTGCAGTAAAACAGCAGACAACAGCAGCAGGACCATTTAAGATGTTTTAGTGTGGCCCTACCTGGTCTTTGGCCATTATAGACACGATAATGCAATCATACAACAGAATTCCACACTTAATTGTCTCTGCATCAATCTGCCCTGGTTTTATTGACATTATTTCAGCTGATATTACTGACATGAGGTGACAGCGCTAAACAAATCACCAAAAAACAAGGCTCCCCAAACTTTGCATCATTTCCATTTCAAATGAATGGTGATTCTCCCTCCTTCTCTGACATTTTGTATTTGCCAAAAGTAACTGCATAATTATAAGTTATGTGCAAGAAACAGAAGGTAACATTCAGTGTTACTTTCCATACTTTTTACTTAGCATCAGACCAGCAAATAGCATATATGGCTGTTCTGTTATGTACAACTGTCCACAGCTGACCCATTAACGAACTCACAAAACCTATGCAAGCACACGCCCAGCCTGGGCAAACAAACACCAGGAAAAAATAATAAACTTGTAGGACTTGCTTTTAAGTTTCTCAGAGACAGATCATGCTCAGTCCATTAATTCTTCATTTAACAAGTCTGTTTCATTTAGCTTGTTTTGGTTGGCATTCAATTAGAAAGTCATGTACAGGACAATTTTTCCCCTTTTTAAAACAGAACACTTGTTGTATTTCATCCAGTAAAATATCAGGAGGTAAAGTGGAAGCTGCAAGACCAGCTAAAGCTACACTAAATCCAGGCACGATAATCCTGAATTAGGCAAAACACAGGTACATGGCCCTGTCCACAGGATTATCACTAATTGTAAAAAGGGCCTGGTAAGATTTGTTGCTCAGTAAATAAGCAAAGAGAACAAATTGAGAGCCACACAGTTGGCAAGTGCAAGTTAAAAAAGCAATAACCCACATGGCCATGCTATCAGCTTTACTGTGATTTCAGCTATGATGTGTTTTGTCATATCTGCCTCTACATTCTTAAGATTTATTAAGATTGGACTTCTGTCTACACAGAAAGAAAAGCCCTCTCATTCAACCACTCCTCATTTCCTGCCTTGCACAGCATGCCATCTTTTGCTGGCTGCCCTCTTGACTACATGTACATACAAACATATATCTATACATACATATTTATACACATACATAAATATATATACACATGCACACACAGATTTAGATATACATAAAAACCCATAAAAACCAGAAGAGTTAAGCCTGGATTCCTCCTCCCACTGGAAGGGAGAGTCCCCTCTTGGAAGTCACCCCAAGCCAGTCCATTCTTCAAAGGCAATGTCAAAGTGTCTCAGCCACTGTCACACTATCCCATAGCTTCCCCTTTCTCATCTTTCTTACCTTCCTACACCCTTATTCTTTTTGCCAAGCTTTCCTGACCAATCACAACTATCCCTGGATGCCCCAAACTCCCTGCAGTGGGCATCTGTGGATGCCAAAAAACTGTATGGCTTTTATGTAGAGCCTATCCAAACCTGAGGACAAGAAATTCACTGAGCTCTATAAATCAAACTGGCTCAAGAAGCCTTTAAGTCACACATGGCTGGAGGGTGGGACAGTAGCCAGGGGAAGCACCACATATCCTTATTCTGATTTAATACTCCTTCAAGCACCTGCTTTTGGTCAGTGCTAGAAAAGATATGCTGGGCTTGAAAAATTTTACTTTCAGGACAAGGCAGTATGTTTTTACATTAGGAGCAGCAGACACAGTATTTCTGTATTGTGTTTCTTCTACAAAGGTAAGAAAGATAGGAAATTAGCCAATTACTGCTATTATTTTATTTTATTAACAATGAAATCAAGCATTTTCCATTGTATGCCCTTGCTCTGGATCACTGATTATTAGTTTTATACCATCACTGCTATTTGTTCATTCCTAAACTCGTTTCCTTTCCCTCTTCTATAATCGTCAAAAAATATTTGAAAGCAAATTTCCTTTTATAAATTCCTATTTGTAACTGTTTTATGATACAGAAATAATAACAACAGTAACTGCTCAACAGTTTATCTGCACTATATCATCATTTGAGGCTTCATTTTTGTTCATTCATCTATTTCTTTTAAAATAATATTGCCACAATCTTCTATCAAGTAGTCTGGCTTTTTACTATCTATCTAGCAATTATTTTCCAGCAACAGAAGCGGGTTTAGATTTCAAGCAGTTTCAGTGCTTGATCACAAATCTATTTTGTTCATGTACAAGTTCAACTGCCAATTTGTGGAAATTATTTTGAAACTGCTATTAAAATACTTGCAATGGCATACATAAGGAAAAAACCCACTGAGATCAATACTGTGGTTCTCCAGAATTTACATCACAACAAGATGCCAGCGCTCTAAACTCCTATCAACTACATAAAACATAGTCAATAGCTGTATAAATGCAAAAAAAAATAAAGCTAATTGGTATTAAAGCTGTCCAGAACAGTCACCAAAATGGATTTTAACTAAATGCAGATCAGGGGCAGCCTAGCTTGCCCAGAAATCCAATGTTTTCTCTCAACTATTTCATTTTTTCCTCTACCCAGAGATGCACAGAATTCACATGAAAGTCATTGCCAACATCACTTGTTCATATTTTCTGTTAATTACAGGAGAAATCAGCTATCTGATTTCATGAGCATGCGAGGCAGTATTTATGACTATAACTTTTGGTTCACATTAGAAGAAATTTGACAAGATATTTCTTAAATAATGAGCAGAAACGTTCATGTGAGTTAATAAATTGTTGCTCTCCTCTTACAATTGTTTGAGAAAAATATTCTTCTAATGCATTTTCACTGAGAAAGCATTCTAAGTTCACAGGTGCAAGAAGTTACATAATTTATCCTAAATGTAAAAATTTGAAAATCCATGGAGCCAGACCAAAACAGAGGAGTTATTCTGCCCCTGACCTGTCTACTACAACAGAGAACAGGGCAATCACCTGAGGAATCTTCTCTGCAGTCACTTCACTGAGCCAAATCACCGAGGGGCTGGCAAGGAAAACCACGAAGGCTTCGTACATCCTCCCTCTGGGGACACAGTGCCTGTCAAACCCCATTACACCAAACCCAGCCCTGCTGCTCTGGTGGTGGCCCACGAGCTGCCCTGCGAGCCCTGACCACGCCAGGGTCACAGACCTGAGGTCTTTGTGGTGCTCCCACCACACCAGACCCAGACATCCACTCCCCACCAGCCGCAGAAAGCTCAGGAACCACAGTCCAACTACAAAGATGCAAAATATGGACCATTCTGATTCCAATTATTCATTGAAAATTACTGACTCGTGTCCTTCAAATGCCTTTACTGTTTATTACAAACATTTTTAAGTGTGCCTCAGAAGGGTACGTTAATTTTAAATTTCATTCAGCATAGCAACTTGCATTACCAAATACTTAATTATCAGTAAATTTACAGTGTCCTTGGGCACTGTTGGGTAATCAGAATGCTATTGTTTTCATTAAACAGCATTCTATTGATAGCACTAATGACTTCAGTTCTGCTTGATCAACAAGCAAATGATGCTTATTTGATGTTATGATAATTAATTGGCCTTTCAGGTGTTTTCACACCCCAATTCATTACTAAGAAAAAGATTTTTTTATGTGAAACACCTTAAAAAGAATATCAGTATTCGTCAAAAACACATTCTAAAAATAGGGTGTGCTTTAGTACTTCTTCCTTTTCTCACGATTTGTAATACAACATTCTTTGCCTAAAAACTGTGAGGGGAAAAAACTGCATTTGAAAACCCCAGGCTGAGCCTGAGGATTGTAAAAATTCAGTTCATTTTATGCCTGTCTGAAATTCCAATAAGTCTAAGGAAATTTTCTGATTAAAATTTCCCTTTTTTTTTTCTCTCTCCTCTGAAGATGGGAGGAAACAGCCAACACCACTTTTCCATAGTAGCAACAAGGATCAAAAAATACAACTCAAATGGGGTGTACAAGTGAATAGGCTGGTCATGTAATCCAGTCATTGCTTCTCCAAACTCCATACCCAGTTTATGAAATATTGAAGTCCAGCCTTCAGACCAGGGAAGAGGGATACAGATAAGAAAATTCCAGATTCAAACTGAACTGAATCTTGAAAAGCCACTTGAAAAGAGTGCACCAGTCTTCCCACAATGTTCATCTGGCACCTGTCACCAATCCGGATGTGTTCAGTTTAACCTCCCAACAAGGACAACCTTCAGAACATCTTCTGATGTCTTAACTAATCTGATACACCAACCCACACTAGCACTTACCCTCCTCTTTGCAGACAAGTTTCCCAAACCCTGAATTTTTCTGCAAGCAAAAAAACCCCCAACATTTCAAATAAAGGTGTTAGTGATTTTTCTACTTTTCACTGCCCCTTCACTAAATGTTTTTTAGAACATTCTTCCTTTTAGGTAATTTCACATATTGTATCTTTCATGCCTGGAAATAACAACAAAAAAATAGCTCACAAGCTTCTGGGTGCTCAAAGGTAATAGCATTTGCTGTTGTTGTTACTTTCTAGAATTTTTCATTCCCACAAATGTTCCAAATGGCACACCCCAATGATATGGCATTAGGGAAACCTTCATAGGTATGTGGAAAATACACAATACTACTAAGCTCTGCTGCAAAATATTCCTTAGGGTTACTTTAAGTTTACTACTCTCCCAAGAATTTGTCATGAATTTTTGGAGAACTTTTTTCTGCTTAACTTCTTCCCAGAGCTACTTCCTGAACATATTTCATAAAATTGAAGCTCATGCTTTGCTTTTAAAAACTACCAGTTTTAATGTAAGAGAGAAAACACTGTCTCCAAGTAGGCTGTGCTAGACTTTCTGAAGTGATCAGCACTAATGGCCATGCTCTTACTTGCCACTTCAGAACTACAGAGTACATGATTCGTCGGATGTTCCAACAGTGAACTACTAAACAAGAAAAAAAAAGCATATAACAACAAGGCATTATTTTTCTATGTCCCTATATTCATATTAACCATGATTTGACACCCATTACAAGCCACTTGTTCCCAAAAGCATACAGACAGTTCTGTGGATATATCGAATGCAGAAGTGAGGAATGATACTGAAAAAAACCTCACTGTAAACAAACTCGATGTTTGTCAAAAAACAAGCTGATTGTTTGTCTGTAAATATTGACCAAACTAAGGTTTTAGCTTTGCTATTTGCTGACTGAAGAGCAGCACAGGCAAGCACACAGGACACACAAGATTAGTCTGAATTCCAAACCTGGCAATCAGGTTCCAGCTACTACAGGGACTCTACACAACAAAGCAAACAACCAGTGGCAGCCACATGCATTTACCAAGAAATCACTACAAATACTTCATCATTACATTTCAACATTAGAAAGAATCATGATTTAATTTCTGAAAATTTATTTACTTCCAGGGACAGCTCACAGATTTGATTTAAGGAGCAGTTTGAGTTACCCACTAACCAAATACCCACCTCTAATACATTTTCCTACTTTTTAAATTTAACTTGCAAAAGCACATCAAACACATGAAAACTACCTCATAATTTTCACTCAGTGCAACTGTGTTTTCCATATAATTTGATCATCTCTTTGTTGTATGCAGCAATGTACATTTTGCTTTCAATCTTAATACAAACTGTAACTGGATGAGAATAAACTAATGCATTTTCAAAGGCAAATTTAAGTGTCAGAAGCAACCTTAAGACAAAAAGACATAAGTTGTAAAACCTATATTAATACTTTAAAGACAGGTGGATTGTTGCTAGTTCAGCACTGAAATAACTATCTATCATGTATACGTTCTGCCAAGACACTCAAAAAGCACATTATCCAAATATCCTACCTACTCTGTAAAGAAAATACAAATTAATGGTTATTCATGTGCCTGGAATAAATAATAACTGCTGTTTCCAGAGATAAAGAAGCTGTATATTTTCCTTTTCTCTGTTTCTTCCCAAAGGGAGAAAAATTTTTTGCTAATCCAACATAAACGTGGTTGCAATAAAAGTCTATTAATAAAACGTTATCAATTAGTACATCACAATGAAACAAATTCTCTGCTTGTCCCACCATAGGCATTTTACAGTCTCTCACAAATATGTCATTTTTACAAAAGACACACATGAAAAGAGCATCTCAAACTATGCGGTCTTATAAACAGGACTTGCAAACTGGTGGTAAGATAAATTAAAACAAAAGTCAGATGACTTAATTGTGGCATGTGAATGTTATTTGTCAGAGTCTCAGTAGAAAGCCTGTAGTAAAGTTGAACCCTGTCCAGGGCCTGTACCATGAGCCTGCCTTCTTGCCCTGGTTGATTTTCAGACATCAGGCAGTCAGCCAGTGATACACAAAAAATATGCAGCCAGAGTGCAATAGCCAGGAATTTTCCTGCACAGTGACAATTTACTGGTCTCTGAAATTCTTACTCATAATTACCACACTGATTTTAAATTTAGCAATGACGAAAGAGTATTTTGTCCTTAGGACCATCCTGAAAAACCAAGAGAAGGGCATAGGTGGGCACACAGTGAACCCCAGAGCAGAACTTGGATACAACATCATGAACCTCCACATGTAACGCTCAGAGATGGAGCCGCAGCTCCTCAAACCCTGAACCATTTACCACATGCATGCCCTTCCTAGAGCAAAGTGAGGCTTGGCATGCTGCCTGTGTCTCACTCAGCTCTGCCAAGGGCAGAAAGGCTTCTGCACATCAGTAGATGAGGCAGAACCAATTCCTTAATGTCATATCAACCTTTTCATCAAAGTCGTCAGATACTACTTTAGAGAAGGAATAAAGAGGCATGTGCCAGCTATGAGACTAATGAATAGCTTTCCTCCAGCAAAACATAATTCAGCATGAACTTCACATTACTGTTCCTTCCACCCACTCACACATCTCCAGCTGATAGTACTCAACCAAAATGCTGACAAGTAAAACCACACACCTTTTAATTCAGCTACTGTACACCAGCACTAAGATTTCATTTTACATTGCCATCCTACAGCTGCCTAACCTCAAACATTATTTACATATTTACGTGCCTCCTTTTTTTAAAACATGCATGGAACCTGGAGGGAGAAACACAAGTGACAAAAGGGAACACTTTGGAGAGAAAAGATATTGAGACTGGCAGCTTCCTCTAAAACATTAAAGACCATTATAATCCTCAGTCCCATTTACAGTTCAGAACCGAAGAGTTCTGAAGCAGAAGGAGGACACTAAAACAAAATATGATTACATCTTGAGTCAGGAAAGAGTTTGGAAATGTATAATGTTAGCTTGTCTGAAGATTGAAAGAGTATCAAGATATATTTAAGCAAAAGACTAATACATCTCAGAAAGGCACATGTTCATTGAGTGTATCAGGAAGAGATCACAGAGCACAGAAAGTCCAGGAACACTCGGGCTTTATTTAGAAGAAAAACAACCCAGCATCTGTGATCATTTGAGAACCAAGTCTCATGAATAAACTACAAGGAGCCCAAAGACTCATATCCTTCAAGTAGTTCACAGTAATCATCAACAACAAAGAAGGAAGAAAATTCCCTATTGCTGTCTTATTCTGGAAGTATCCATAATGTGAACTTTATACTTAAAGTGTCTGTTATGGGCTATTTTTGCTAGGGGTTCCATGTAGTCTGATCTAGAGTGTTTTGTTAGTGAGAATCCAGTTTCAGAGAAATAGTTTCAGTTGGACCAGCCCTAACTCATAGATGGCAGGGAATCTCCAGAGAAATTACACATTTTTAAGGACTTGGTTTGGAAAACCGAGAAATTTGGATTCTCACACATGACATTTGGGGAAGATTGTTATGTTCACTTGAGACAGTCTTAATTCCAGCAGTCCACTGTCCCCTTTGCTAGAGATGCAGCTAGAAAGTATTCTTATTTTCCAGTCTGTGTATGAGAGTTTGAAAATGTTCCTCTACTTTTCTTAGTGATGGTTCATTTACTTTAATTTCAACAATGAAAATGCGTATTTCAAACCTTCACTGGTAAGCAAAAACACACTGCAACTGCTTTTCCCATAAATCTGATTGCACAGCAAAATAAACTTACTTTCTTTTTCTTTTTTCCCTTAAACCAGAAATATTGCCCATTTAAGATGAAAACATAAAAAACTTAGCAGAGGAGCTCTTATGTCTGAAACACTGAAATCTTGACATAGCTCCAATAATTTGTCATTATATTCCTACAATTAAAATCTCATTACAATAAAAGGAAGTTTTATTTTAACTGCTTTGTTTTCTACTGGTCAAACCACCACTTATTACAGAAAGTGCAAAAAATTTTCAGGGTAAGACATCTATATGCAGGGGGACAGGGTATTTCTTAAAGATGCTTTAAAAAAAAATGACTTATATCCAAGGAAAACATTAGTGTCCCCATATATGGTGACATGAACATGACTCAGGAGTAGGTTACAAACCAATCACTCTTTTCCCAAACTCTCTCACAGGGCAACCTCCAAGGACTGATGCTAAATGAGCCACCTCTCAGTGACTGTGAACAAGAGAATTTATCATTTCAAACTAAGCTTCTCTAGCTATCACTACTTTAAGTGTTTAAAGCTGGGCTCAAAATCGAGCTAGGAACTTTGCTAGCAACTTCACTGGACACGACACAATGGAAATCCAGCTCAGCCATGGCCCTGTAGTACCAACAGCAATACAATTTTTCGTCCATCAAAAGATGAAACATGATGCAGAGGGGAGTGATACACAGTAGCTAGTGCCTTTTAATAGCTAATTTTATGGCTATAATCCACTTCCCACAGCTACCCTTACAATCAGCACCTCATTTCAGGGGCAGACTTCTGACACGTGTTGAGGGTCACTGAGTGTTGGGCTGATTAACCACTTTCCATGTGCCAGGAGCTCGGCAAATTAAAATACCAGCCTCATGCTCACATGCTGGTCACAGCAAGCTTGCCACATAACTTCACATAACTTCAGCAGCCTGGCCCTCTTCAGGACACTACTGATGAACTGGAGACATAGCAGTCTGCAGAGCACAGTCCAGAAAACAATCTCTGTTCTCAAAAGAATTAAACAGTAAATTGAGATCCGAGACTACTGCTGTGATCTAGTCATAAGAAGTTACTTTAACTCTTCTTGAATTTAAAATAATCAGTTCTATCCCAAGTTTTAAAAGCATTTCCAGTTCAGTTTGAATTTTCCATCCAGATATGGCAAGCAATAGAGTTTTAAAATGTATGCATTTCAAGGACATTTAACAGCACCCAGATGTCCCCCTACCTTCACTAATAGAAACAGCCAGCAGTAACAAGTTCCTAAAATTACGTACTTGCATGGAACAGAGTTCTGCATTAGTATTGGTAAAGTATTAGAGACCATTTTTCAAAATCAGGCCTGCAGGGTCCTCAGAAACAGGTTTTGCTTTTACCTCTGAGGAATACAAATATGCACTGTTTTTGTTCTTTGCAGCTCAGTGATTTACTGGCATGCCTCTTCCCATAAAATATTTGCATATATCTGAGAGTCAAACTGTTCTGATACACTCTGTATTTGCCAGGAAGTGAACGCTTCAGTTCAGTGTAACTGAACATTTAAAGAACGACAGGCACCAGGACAAATGGCAGCGTAATTAACATACCAATGAAGAGCCAGTTGTTAATTACTATCCATTTTAAGCATTTTGTATGAGCAACTTACCTGAAAAGCCTTTCCATCTGCATGCTGGCAAAGCCAGTAATTAAACAATTCAACACTCCTTTTGCTTGATTAGAGAAAAAATTACAATTATTTTATATTATTCTACTTGTCACATGCAGTTGACATTTAGATGAGAAAAACCTGCAGCAGCCCAGATCTAAGCATTTGAAATAAACACTATGAGCTGTCCTTGAACAAAACAGCAACAAATACACATCCAGGGCAGATGCAAGCTAATAGAGGCTCCTAATTTGACCCAGCTGATTACACCTCCCAGTACCTGCTGGGCTGCAGGGAAGGCAGCACGGCTGCTACTCGTAACAGAAAAAGTACCACTTTTCTCTAAGGGGGACTTCAGATGCTCCCCACAGAACGGAATCTGAATTTATAAGCTGTTGAAAGACTTGCGAGCAGCACCAGCACAAAGCCAGGATTCATTTACATTTCAACACCACTAACTGAGAAGTCGATACAAAGCTCAGCACAGCTCCACAGAGAAAGTACCGTGGTTACAGGAGCTGTGAGAAAGGTAGAGGCACCTAAGTGTGAAAAGCAGGATTGAAACCATAGGACAGAAATACTAAAGATAAGCAAAATGGAAACAAAAGCTGACAAAAAAAAGAGAGAGGAAGCAGAAAGTTTAGAAACATTCATCAATATGTAGAGTACCCAAAAGAAAGGGTTTCTCTTTCTCCCTGTGCAGATGGCTTTGCTCAAGGAAGACCAGCGTGCTTTGGGTACAAAAAAAAAGGAAATTACATCTATCTTGAAAACAGCTCCTAATTCATTACACATCACATGACTACGGCCACTAATCCATGTAAACAATAAAACTGAGATCCATTTGAAATTCTGACTATCCAAAATAAACTCTGAATCAATTCTTGCTAAAAATTTGTCACTCTCCATTTCATCCTGCATTTTCAAACCATGTAATTTCTGCACATTAAAGGCCAGATCTTGCCAAGATCCTGTAGTATTTTAGGAGAAAGTAGTTCTTCCTGGAACAGACAGAAACTGCATGGTCCGTGGGGGTTTATTAAATCTATTAATTTTCATGTGGATTTTTATTTGAAACAATGGAAGATGATGAATGATTATTTTTTGAAGTTTTTTCCTAATAACAATGTACATCTCTCTTACTTGGGTTCTAATCAGAAGGCAAATAAAGTGTACAAATGCAGCCTCATAAAATTTTTCTTTTCCTCACTTGACAGAATGATTGATACAGATGGGGTGACAGGAAATGCTTTAGAGCTGAACAAAGAATACACTGTTACAAGAAGTAAACTGTACCAATGGTTTCTAGAGCAAGCACCCACCCACGATTTCTGGAATGTCACATTTTTGCCTTTGTCGTCCAGCAGATGTAATGTTTTGCACGAAATATGTTACAGAATGGTGAAGGAGCACCTCTGACTTTGCAGGTTTCTTTCCCACATAACCTTTACTAAGCGCACCCCTGCAGTCAGAGAAGCAGCTTGGGTTGGTATCTGCACACTTCTGCACCCAGGGCAGCATCTCTGCTCTCCCTAGAACTGGAAGACAGAACAGCTCATCCTGAGCTGATTCATCCGTCTCTAAACACTGCTGGCCAGCCAAAGAATCTTTGCTATAGATAGACTGGAAAATCTGCCAGAGATCTACAACAGGAGCTGTGATCTAAATTCTCATCTCTTAAACTCAAGACCTCTCTTTCTCTTTTCTACTGCAAATTTTAATAACATTATAATTTCTGCAGGTAGCACCGAATTAACGCATTTTCCATTCCTGCTTGTCAGTTATGAAGCAGTAAGCTCCCCAAAATTACTCTGAACGACACACATATCTGATCTTCACAACCATTTAAGCATAATTTCTGAATACATCTTCATAATGACAGCCCCATTTCTGTCCTCTTAATAACAATAATCACTACATCAACAGGGTTATTTTGCCTTGACTATTTTGAAAAGGCTATTTTTTTCTTTTCTACCTAATCTCTATAGCAATTTTCCTTACTGCTAAGAAATACCAGCAACACCATATGATATTACAGAAATCAGCAAGATCTCTTTTGTTTTTTGTTTTTATTAGAGGCATTGGGAAACATTATTCTTTTGCAAAAAATATTTGGAACTAACCACAAACTACATATGCAAATTTTAAATTACTATTTTGTGATAGAAGAGATGAAATCTTCTGTATGCCCTATACCTATATATTAGAAATACAAAAAATAAAGACATTTCTTCAATGCCAGTTACTGTTCAGTTCACAGTCCTGAAGGACAAAACATTATCACAGAACAATTCAAGAGGCATTGGCACCTCATACTACAGTTTGACTGAATTAAGGACCAATTCTGCAGTACTACAGCTATGAAAACACAAGAAGAAAAAGATCTGCAATATAAACCTCCATTAGCTAATGAGTGTTCTAATTTTGAAACCTTTTTTTTAAACTTTATCTTAGAATGATGACTACTTTTTTGCATACCAGAAACATCAGAGCTCATTATAACCTCCATCACTACAACACTCCATTTACTCCCCAGGATGCTGTTAAATTGATTTTTTAGTTTACTGGATAGTCTGTATTGTAATGAAGGGCAAAGCAGCAGCAATAAAAACACAACTTTTGGGCTTTGAGTTGAATGATTTTGAAATCTAAAACTCTGAAGTAGATTCTTTTTTTTTAATCAATTCCAAAGCTGTATGAAATCTAAAGAAAAGAATGGCCAGATTGTCAGAAAGCCAGTTCCTTTTGGGAATATGAACTGGGCAGCATCAAAAAAATTCTCCCACAGCACTTAATATATTAGTAACTTCAGCCCAAATGTAAGATTGGGTAACAAATTATTTTGTTCTCAGAATATCTGGTTCAAATAGGAGAATGATTTATCTCCACTTAACTCCCAAGTCAAACAAACACATAAAAACCAAAACCCCTTCCCAGAACCCAATGCACTTGCCTAAAGCAAGAGCCCAGCTGCAGGGCTGAGTTACAAGCCTTCACAAATACGACAGAAAATTTGCTGTTAACTCATTAAAAATTGAAAGTAATGAGAGCTTATTTAACAATCTTTTTTAAAGTAAAAACACCAGGTTTTTTTATATTGAGGGTTAGCCATAGGCTGAAAGTATTCCTCATGAGCTGCTGTGGTTGCAGTAGTAATGTCCTAAGCACCAGCAACCCCTTCCTCTTGTGTCACATCATCTCTCTCTACACATTTCTAGTAGATGCCCTTTTGTGGACGTGTTGCTCTCCAGACCTTTGTATTTTGACCTCTCTGCTTAAAAAGAAATCACTAAAAGGAGCTTTAGAGATTACATGAACAACTCTGTGACTTTTTTTTTCCAATAAATATAAAAATACAACACTAAGGATTCATAAAATCTTAAAATGTAGCCAAAAATGGATCCTATGGGATCTTTCCTCTAAAATAACTCTACATAAACTCCAAAATCTCAAGATTTCTCGACTTGACTTGTGAGTTTGTGGCATTTTGGCAGTACATCTGTGTATCCATCTCGGGATATCTCACTGGGAAGAACTGAAAGGATGCCAACAGTTCATTTCACATCACCTGACCATGGCTGAAAGTTGCTGCTCAGACTGAGCCAGACTGGAACTCATCACCCAAACTCAGGTGATGCCTCAGGAAAAAAAATTCCTAAACTCATTAAGAGCTCGAACTTCAATTCCTGTACAATGATATCTCTATCCCATAGTTTTCCCACGTCTGCATGTTTCTTCTCAATGTTAGCATACAGATGAGCAAAACTATATGGATTTTCAATCTGACTCTGAGAATTCTCTACAAACCCACTCCTCACATCCCCACCCTGGCTAGTGCAAGAATCACCACTTCATGTATCACACTCAAGTTAAGTAAAATCTGCACCCAAAGCAGCAACAGTTATGGACAAAGTTTGCATTCCAAAAATAATACATGTAAAATAGACATGGCACTAAGTTACGTTGCTGCAAGAAGTAATTTACGAAATGCTTGTTACACCTCCACAGTTTTTTTTGTTCTTAAATCCCATTTAATATGCCAATCTTATTTCAGGAGGAAATAAATTAACTGTGATGCTTTGTGCCAATGCAGATGAGCTTCCCACACACCTGTATTGTGCTTCACACTTCAGTTCGTCATCCAGAGTACGAGAAACCAACAAAATACTCCTAACCAGACCCATTCCAAGGCTGAGAGTGCAGCAAGAGGAAGCAGCTTATCCCACACAGCCCCTCAGCTGTGTCAGGGGGATGTCCAGCTGCAGCTGGGCACAAACACCTTCACCAAAAAGAACTACCAGTGTACATCTAAGCCCAGGAAGTCCACAGAGGTGGCCTTACCCCACTACAAATTCGGTCCCTGACACTGCAGCTCCCGTGAGCCTCAGATGGGAAAGGATGCAAACTGCTCCCACTCCCATGAACTTCCCTAACTGAAACTCTCCATTAAAAAAAAAAAGTGGGAAAACAGATAAATCTGCATCTAACCCAAGAGAGAAGATGCTGCCACAGAGCAGTGCATGGTTCTGTAGCAGGCAATCCCACACTGAAAGACCTTCACATGGTTAGAGAACACCCAGCTTTTCTCTGCTAATCCCCATTCCACCATCTAGAATATGACTAAAACCACATGTATTTGTATTGTGGTAGCTGCAAATTAATGTCCTGCCTAAATTACCAACTGTTATTAGAACCCCAGACAATTGCTTAATAAAAATTTAATCATATTGTAATTTCTAATCATCATTAAAGATGCTTAACAAGTTAATCCTCTATTGTGCTCCCCTAACATTGCAGATCAGAAAGTCAACTGGCACAGGTGGCACAGCTTCACCAATACTAATAGGGCTACTTTCATGTTACTCCAGCTGAGGATCTGTCCCCAAGAGAAAACAACAGGATTAAAATAATTTCGCTGCAGATTTTGTCTATTTCTCTGCATTGCTTTGCAGTTACTTAAAAAAAAAAAAAAAAAAAAAAAAAAAAACAACAACTAAGAAAGGAGACAAATTATTATTTTAAAAAGCCACAGTACAAGTCAAGGCATTTCACACAGGTCTATCTTCTGCTGTCCATGGTAGAGCAAAGGCAGGACTATGCTACAGCTCGAGGGTCTCCTTTCCTCACAGCCCCCTACTTCGACTTGCCCCTGGTGTCTGACAAGAACGCCCACGCACAGAAAACGTGGGAAGATCATTAAGAGGCAGCGAGTTTGTCTTTCCGCTCAGATCCGCTCCACCCCCCCAGACAGGAGTGGAATCATTCTATGTAACCTCAGCCTTACAGAAGGTGATCTTGGTTCCCGTCAGGAAACAAACCCATTTCCTCATCCTTCCCAGGAACGAGCAATCTGTGCTTCCGAGAGTTTGAGGATCACACTGCAAGTCAACTTCCAAACTTCCACCGTGTCACATGCACACAGATGCACACAGACAACACATTCTTTCTCTTTTTTTTTTTTTTTTTTACGTTTCCTCAGTATTCCCATTACACTCTCTCAATTCACGAACTGGTCACACGAGAACAGTGGTGAAGCTCTTCTCAGAGTTAGCAGCAGTCCTTGCATGCCATACCTCCTGCACCCACATCTTTCTGTGGCTTCAGCCGCAGGCAGGTGGGTACAGAAAGTGGAAAAGTTTGGTGCAGAAGGGGCACTGGGCTCTGCTATAACTCAGCAGTTTCAGCACTGACCTCTAAGCGGACAGGGCTGTTCCTTCAGTGTGAGAAGTCTGCTTGGAGAGCAGACAGGAGAGTGGCAAACCAAACCCAAGTCAAAAAATGCTGTTTGTATCCTCCCCTGCCCGCAAAACTGATTGTAGCTGTGAGTGCACACAGCAAAACTCTCTGTTATCATGCACAACATGGTGCCATGGAAGCTAAATGGTATTAATTTAATAACCTTCCATTAAATATTGATTTTCATTTAATATCTAGCATTCTGATATTAAAACTTAATCTGACTGACAAATATCAGTTTCTGCTTACTGTATTGGCACTTACTGAACCAAATTCATTGTTTATATCATAATATTTACTTTCAGCATGACAACTACACTACCAACTACAGCAGGATTTAATCTAATGAACAAGCTTTAAACATTAATTGGCATTTACTCAAGCAAGCTTTTAATTGTCAGAACTCAACTTGACTCTACAAAAAAATGACACAATGCAAGCACATATTAAAACAAGTAAAACTGGAATTGACCTTTAATAGCAATATTCTTCCTTAGTACTGAGCCCAGTGCAAGATCCTTTGTCCTGCTTATTTTTAATGTCAGATACTTGTTGATCCACACCAAGTTGACCCAAGTACATCTCCGAAATAATACTGTGTCCTTCCATCCAAACTCACTTTATTCCATCACGCACTGAACAAAATAGATGTTGCATCTCACAGACACATAACAAAATGTCGGGGCATGCCTGCCCTCACGAAAAATTCAATGGGAAAATGTTTTGTAAGTTTCTTTTGTCAATAACTCTAGTACTAACAGCAAATATTTATTGCATCCTTTGGAAGGAAAACAAACACTGGGCACATGCCGAGGTGCCCTTGGTCAGTTTCAACACCGTTTTGGCTTCACAAGCCGACAATAAAGATGACAAACGCAGGGGCAGGGAAAGCCAATGTTCCTACTCATCCCCAGGGCAGGCACGGGTCAGCACTGCCCGTCCCCGCTGCTCTGCTGCCCTATGCCCGCGAATGCTTATGCACAACTGTTCATTTCTGCAGGGCTGCACCGAGCGCCGGCAGCCGGGCCGAGAGGAGGGGCGGAGTGTCCCGAGGAACCCCCACGGGCTCCCGGCTCCGCTGGCCCGGCTCTGCCCGGCCCGGGGCCCCGCGGGAGCGGCGGGAGGAGCGGTGGGACCGCCCCGGGGCTGCGGGAACCGCGCCGAGCCGGGCGGGGGGAGCCGGCGGCGGGGGC
>VZTR01020648.1:89533-122900 GCA_013400775.1 Chaetops frenatus | reverse complement strand
GGCGGCGGCGCGGGGCCGTGGGTGGGTGCGGCCCGACGCCCCCAAAAGCAGCGGGGGAGCGGCGTGCTGCCCGTGACCTCCGGCACTGAGGGGGAAGGCCGGGTGCTCTCTGTCACCCGTAAATTGAGGGGAGAGGTTGAGGTGCTGTGCGTGGCCTCCTAAACTAAAAGGGAGGATTGAGGTGCAGGTCACCACCAACCAAAACTAAAGGGATGCCAAAGGGGAGCCGTAGAACGACGTTACTCCCATCCGTGTTGTCCCCAGACAATGACATCTCTCCTCCCTTGAGGTGACAGTGTCCTCTGGAAGGTGCAAGCGGGATGGAACCCCATGAGCTCACACTTAGCAAATGTACAGAAGTATCCAGGAGTTCAGGCATTCTGTGCTCCTCCAGGTGGAATATATGAATGGTATCATATTCCTCTAAAAACCTTAGTTTGCCTCACACTGCTCTTGCTGTCACACTAAGTAGTGCACTGAACAAATGATCCTTTGTAACTCAGCTCACATTTCAAGGCTTTGCATTACAAACACAAGGACAAAAAAAAATACACTTTCAATGAAATTGGAGATTTTTCTCATAATCTCACAACTCAGATCTTCAAGGGGAAAAACCCCCAGTATCCCAGAATTAAACTGCAAGATTTCTGAAAAGCCACCGGTGTAATAACTGCAGCAGTCACATGTCATGTGTGTGAAATACTGGGGAAAAAATAATGAATTTTGATGGCTTTGTCATCCCCCTGGAATGCCACAAGGGCCTGTTAATCTTTAAATGCCTGCCCATGGCTGTGCTCAGTTGCCCTGAACAGCCCTGCAGAAGCTGATGGGAACAGTCAAAATGAAAAGTTGCAAATCAATCCCTTGCTTTGCCAAATGAGTAACCTGAACCAGTTTATCCATTAAGATGTAAATTGGCAGAAAGAAAGGGAAAGCATGGAGGCTGTGTTTACTCATTTCCTGTAGAGGAGTTTAATCAGAACGGCACTAAACGCTCCTGGTTATCTAGAAAGTTTACTTCATCTTTGATTTATTGTGCTTTTCCGTATCAGATGTGGAGCTGTTTTTCTAAGCATCTTACTGCTTTAGTGCCTGCTGATGCTGTAGAGTTTTGGAGGCTCAGCAGGCAATCTTAATTCTTATCTCAAGGCATTTACCCTGCTAATACTAGACTGTTAATATCAGCAATTTTGTAAATGCAACTTATTTCTGTTCAGATAAAACATGGTGATTTGAGGGAATCTTGGTCACAGTTTCTCTAGACCCTTACCTTTTATGAGGAAGGCAAAATTTGGAGTGACTTACCCTGCTGCACAGTCATAGCTCAATTTCTTTAGGTTTCTGCAAAGTCTGGTGTTCAGACTGCACAGGTAATGCTGGTCGTGAAAGCTTTTCCATGAGCTTCCATTATGTCAGGTTACATATATGCATAAAGGTTAAAAGGTCAAACTCCTAATACTATAATGATAGTAAAATACCTTATAAAACCAGAATTTATAGCATTAGCCACTTTCTGAAGTGTCCTCTGAAGACCTTTACAAGTGTTCAGAGGTTAAACCTTATCTCTCTCTTACCAGAAAAGCACTAATATTTCTTATTTCATTCCTATTTTAGAGATAAGGCACCCACCCTAAAAAAGCTGGAGAGATCTGACAGTTCACTATTGTAGCTTTCAACAGACAGATGGAATAAGTCTTAAAAGGACTGAATATAAACCAACAAAACCACTCAACTGCCTGTGCTGTCCCCTTGCATGATATCTCGTGAGATGTTAGATTAGCCCAGAAAAAAACACATCACAGGGTGTTGGATATTGCGTTCTGCCTAAATAAGACCTTGGGGCTTAAAATGGAACAGGTTCTGTCAAATCTTCTGTGATTCAGACACAATTATGCAAAATAAAGCTGCTTTTCTTTTTTTGTTTGGTGTGAGCTTTGTCGGCTCGCTCTGTTCGGCTTCACACACAATTCTTTGTTCCCCTCAATAGGTTGAGAAATTAATTGATTTTCTTCCCTCCACATCTTCTCTATCTTAATAGCCAGTATTAGTGGAGTCTTTCAGAATCCCTGAAACAATCCATAAATGAATGGAATTATTCTCCATTTATCTGTAATACACTACTTCCTTGCTATCTCATCCTGAGCCTTTCCAGATCTGTGGGGAGATCCATAGCACTGGCAACTGGAGAGAAAAACCATCGCTGCTCTTCAAATTGTGTTCTAGTTATGGTGAAAATGCACACTCCGTGTTTTACTTTCACTGTAATTTGAGGAACACGTACACAGTAAAGTAGGAAATCAATTTAGTTGCTGAATTAATTCATGTTTTGTTAAGTTTGTGCTGAGCTATGTACCTTGAAAGCCTAAATTCTATGGGATGGGGCTCCTCACAACAAAAGCAGGGACTCTACCCTGGCACTTGCAGAGATCA
Organism: Chaetops frenatus; assembly: GCA_013400775.1. Taxonomy (NCBI): domain Eukaryota; kingdom Metazoa; phylum Chordata; class Aves; order Passeriformes; family Picathartidae; genus Chaetops; species Chaetops frenatus. The sequence goes on along the minus strand of VZTR01020648.1, from coordinate 120,470 downwards.
ATCAGGGCTGTATCAATACCAAGCACAAAATATGATGGATATGCAAGATAGCAATGTGCAAACTTTTCACTGTTCCTGCATCACAGCAGGGGTTGTGTCACCATTTAAACAAAATTATAAACAAGTGTTGACATCATGTGTAGCAACAGGAAAGTAAATGAATTAAGAGAAGTGATTTTTATCTCAGTCTTGTTGTTACGTAGCAGAGAATGTCTGTTAGGTGTCTTTGCAATGATTGTTTCCAATTTAAAGGCCTATTACCACTGATAGCAGTGCTCAGCATACATGTGTATTCTGTTTCTTGGCTGGAGAGGCAGAAATAGATCAAGTGAACACTGCAGCACACAGAAACCACTCCTCATTAATGCCTTTCCTTGGAAAGCTCAGCACTGCTCTGCCAGTTGGAAAAAAACAGATTTTGTACCTTCCTCTGTGTTCATCCCATGACATAAACTTGTAATTTCTAAATGGTTTAATTTCTTTTAAATAAAGGAAAACTAGGGGTTTTTTAGTATTACTTCCTTTGAAAAACTGAAATCTTTCCAAGATGGATGCAAATGAGTAAGAGCCAGAAACAAAAATCACAAAACAAACAAAAAAAGGAAATAAATTGAAGCAAATGAGATTATATATTCAGTGTCAAAAATGGATAAAAAAGACCTTTGGTGTTTTTTACGAAGTTATGAAAAGTCCACTTTAATAACAACACTGAGAAACAAGGTCTGAAACCTTGAACTTACAGTTACCCAGTAGAAGTTTCTTTTCTGGGGATGTGAAGAAGTTAAGTGAAATTTCAGACACTTTAATCCAGTACAATCAAAACCAGTGTCATTTTAATGAAGTCTCATACTTTAATAAGACCTCCCAGCTACATTCTTTGATCTGTGTTTCCATTGTAATTGAGTTAATATATTGCATCCAATTCATCCAAAGGTCTTTGATAGTTTGGAAGAGTATGATATATGTATATTAAGCAACCCCATCCACCCAAGTACTTGAAACTGGAACATTATGTGCCCTTTTTAATATGTTTCGTCACATATGGGTGGCCACACTTGCCTAAATAAGCTATAGAGAAAATGATGAAATTTAAAACATGAACTATCATAGAAAGGTCTTAAAAGCATTTGTTAAGGAAATTACAACCTCGTTCTTTAAACTATCCCATATAATTTAAGAGAAAATTGTATTCTTCCTATAAAATGCAATAAAACACCTCAATAGGAACGTGTAAGTTATATTAATCTCTATTCAGTCCTGCAGATATAGAAATGTAATTTCTATGATGTTCTCTACAGCTATTGCTGTTAAATTTTGCAGTGGTTTTCCTTTAGGGAAAATGACATTGAGTATTAAAGAAACCCTTCTAAAGGTGAAATTGTGTGGCATGTGTCTCTTACCTAAGAAATGTAACTGAGATCAGACAATTGTTCCTGTGCTAGTGGAAGTATGGACTGGGAGCCAAACACCTGACAGACATCTTTTATCTCAACTTCAGCTCTATCATTTTGAGCTTCTTCAAAGCTTATATAAATTTAACCACATGTGAACAACCAAAATTTAAACAATGAAACTTGAAGATAAAGCTTCAGAGAGGACTAGCTGGTACAAGCACATTAACACATAACCTGTTTTCTTTACAGAGTTTAGTAAGCTGATTTTATTTTATTTCCTGACATTAACCTCACTCTCTGGCAGAAGCACTGCCAACATTAGACATCATTAAGCTGATAGAGGCTGTTGGTGGTTACCTTAGGCAGAGCTGACCACAAAGCATCTGGGAATACACTTTTCACAGTGCATACCTAATTATATCCCTGAAACCATTCTGTAGAATGGTAAAACCCCAAAGTGTTATAAACAACACTGGTCTACTTACAGAAACTCAAGACATGAGCAAAAAGATATATCCTGGAAACAGCACTGAATCAGCAACCAAGATCAGAACAATGCAAGTCAAGCCTTTTTTCCCCAAATGCCACATAGCTCATGTTGAACTAAAAGCTTTTTCGTCTGAAGGGATGTGTTGCTGGTATATTTTAATCGGGATATAATGATTTAGAGCATGGAGGCCTGCTGGATTGGAGACACAGAAATGGAGTTCCACATCAGTAGAGTCCTGAATATCTTTATCTCTTTTGACCTTCAGAAATAAGAAACTAAATTCTGCAGAAACAAACATGCACATCACTGGTAGTTCCAATAGGTGTAGGCTTTTTCTTTAACAAGACATCACCCTACTCACTAGTGCTATAATACTAACTGGAATAAAAGGTCAGTAAGTTTAGGAAAAATGAGCAGTAAAACTAGAACTGGGCTTTTGCAGTGAAAAGGGCCTTTTTCTCTCACTGCTCAGTGTGGGACTAAATTGCCATTTTCCAAGATTCCTGGTGCCCCTTCTGCTCTATTGCAAAGTCTATGAATGTAGCAAAATACAAAGAATCAAGTAATACAACATCCACACTACACATCTTGAGAAAAGTATTTCAGTTCTTGGTTTGTGATTTCTAGTTTTATAATATTTCTAGACTTGACCTATTTGTAACCAACAAAAGATTGATATGTTCTGACATACAATAAAAGTAGTGGTAGGACCAGGACACGTTTAAATTTATGGCAATGCATTTTGAAAAGCATACTTTAAGAACATGGTACATGAAAAAAAAATAGTGCTGCTGACTTAAGGGATGCCTTTGCCTTGTTTGAAGTGAGAATTTATGGAGAGTGTTTAGGTAAGTTTTATAAACAACATTCTATCCTCTTTACAGGGTTTTCTTTACCTCATCAGAGAGATTTACTAAGTATCATAAGCTGCAAAGAGACTAAAATGGCAGAAAATCTCTCACAGTTAATTGCAGCAAAACCATCTGAGTCTCATGAGACACAGAAAACAACCTCTGTCCTAAGGAAAATAAGAAATTCTGAGGAATGTGGAGCATGCTGTGCTATTTCAGTTGAGCTCAGGACAGCTAAAAACCACAAATATGTGAAGGAAGTGACCGTCTGATATTTGCCCTCTGTTCTAATGCTAATTCTAATCTAATTCTTCTCTGCTTTCTTTAGCCCCTCTTTCTCCAGCTACACAAGATAATGATTTCCAAGAACCATAAAAGAGAACAGAAACACATGCATTTAATTGTCTTATAAATTGAGTTATGATTTATGACAGTTTTTATATTTCTCAAGTAAGATATTATTCAAATTTTCAGCAGGCTCTTTCATTTAAAGACCTTGCACAAAATATTTTTGGTAGCTTGCTACTTGATTTTATTTCTGAAATAGACAAACTGAACGCATGTACCTGTGTCTCAAAGACCAGCCAGTACATGCTTAATTATGTTAAAAAATCTAATCCTTGAATTATGGAATGCAGCATAATTAATTTCTACATTAGCTGAAGTGTTCTTTAAAAGTGATGGAGCATCCCTTACCATATGCTTTATGGTTCTTGCATTTGCATTAACAAGAAGGAACAACCATCTTGAATAGCTGGATATATAGCCATAGATAATTTTTCTTTCTTATCTGTCCTTCCAGATCACCTTGAATATAATAAAATTATTTTACCATATCTGCTAATACATAAAAATAAGATTGTATTGGTATATACTTGCCAACATATAACAACCAATCAGACCAAAGGTCCAGCTGAATGGGCATTTTATTTCTGACAGTGTCCACTAATTCTGCAACAGCAGAGGAAAGAAGGCAGAGACAAGGCAAATACTGAGCTATACTTCCCTCTACTGTACTCTTGCAGCTTCCAGCAAACTGCAACTACAAGAATTCATGCAGTAGGAGGTTTCATTTGCAAAACAGATCCACTCTGATCATTAGCCCAGTGCTCTGAATTCATTGTGAAATGTCACATCAATTCATTTCTATCCATCCAGGCCAGATCATGTATTGATTCCCCTCAAACAGGAGGCTGAGTGTCAGGATTTTAAACAGTGGAATGATAGAGCTGGCACGCAGATTCCTGTTTGGTAGCTGCACCTTTTGGGGTAGGAAGTAATGTTACAGTGCAAATAGTACTGCAAGGCAACTGAGATGAATGCTTATAAAGAAAAGACTATGGAACAGCAATGTCTGAGGTGTGTGCTTTGAACTGCATAAAATAGTGAAAAAATTTTGTCACTAAATATCCTGGGTATCCAGAGGCTGAAATGCATTTTTACTGTGTTCATCTCATCTGAATTCACAACATCGGAGCTTTCACAGCCACAGAGTTTTGAGGATAAGGCTCCAAGAAAATATTAGCAAATGAATTTTGGGTGTTTGGAAACTGGAAAATCAGCATCTTCTTTTCCCACTCATCCCAGTCTAAGAAAACAAGAATAAAATGTAGTTAGCTGTTTCACAATTGTCTCCATACTGCAAAATGGAATGTGATGGGGGCTGGGTTGTTATGTTGGGCTTCTCCTCTTTGGCTCAAGGGACAATTCACACTTCTGGAAGATCCACTTACTGACACTCCAGAGCAACATTTTTCCCTGAGTGCACACGGATTTCACTCCAGGACTACATGCTCACAGCTAAGTAGGAGAGCTTTGTTGGTAGGGGGTAAGCAGGACTCTGGTTTTTTTCATACTTCCTCTTTCATGATGTATTTTATTCAGCCCATTGGTGTGAGGCAGAAACACAAAGCCAAAAAGACCAGAAAAATGGTGGGTTGGGGACTGATTCCTCAGAGCCCAAGCAACCCTTTTGTAATGGGATGTTTACAGGTTTTGTCAGGGATTTCCCATTCTAAGCACGTTGTGCTTCACCTCAAAGTTACCGTCTATCAATTAGAGTATTGAACGGTGATGGAAGGCAAAATCAGGGAACAGGATTTTCCAGAAATGCCCTTGGTGCACTAGGGCTACAGAGGACCACAGGGATTATGCTAATTCCCAACCCCTAGGAGGGAGGATGTTAAGGCTCTGCAGCTCTGTCTGGGCAGGGCCAGACATTTCCCCCATGTCACAATCTCATAGGCAGAGCCTGTGGCAGTGGCTGTGCACGATGGAGACAGAGCACAGCACTGAGCAGGTGCAGAGAGGAGCTGGGAAATGTGGTCAGTCAGGGCTTCAGCAAGAATATGGGATCACAGGAATGTAATCTCCACAGTGCTTCCAGCTGGAATGCTGCTGGTCCTTGTCTAAATTTGCCTTTAATCATGCTCAGCATCAGTCTAATGTTTCCTTCTGCTGCTCCTGTTGCCTGAAACAGATTATTTCCACAAGAACAGTGAGACTTCGCAGTCGTTATCTGACTGCCCAAAAACTGCTGAATGGGACAGAGGCACGAGGCTAAAGTCACCTCTGGAACAGTCAAGGTCTGGGAATGAAAAACATGTACACAGCTTAGACATTTTCCAATGCCAAAATGTGGATGGGATAAATTCTGCATCCCCCCATTTACCCTCAGACACTTTACTGAATTTAACATCTTCAAAAGGCCTGGCAAATCAGGTCTTTGAGAATCTCCTCCTGAAATGAAAGGCAGTCATTAAAAATAGGATTGAATACTCTGTGTCTCATTCCCAATGAACACATTCTTCAGTATGTGTTTGGGGTATTTGTTGTACCTCTCTCACTGCCTTATTCTTGAGCATGGGTGATTGAATAATAAGAATATGTCCTGAAGACCAGAATCTGCAAAATGCATCTTTTCTTGCAGTATTTTCCATGGAAAAAAAATACTGACCCAATTTTTTCATACTACCATGACTAATATCAACTACTGTTCTCAGACATTTTTCAAATACTTTAGAAAAAGAAATGAACTTTTATTGCTACCATATGGAATCAGATTAGCCCTCCTGTTAAGGTATTCACAAAGAAGGCAAATAGTTCTATTTTCTCCTGTCCAAAGCAATAGCAAAATAGAAATAAACTGTTTGATTACCAGTCTGTGGGTGATGCAATTCAAGGTCATGTTGTGTTACTAATCATTTAAGCATCACTTGGAACACAAAGCTGCACATGCAAAGCCAACTCTGCTGAGTTGTGCTACAACACCATGGGGGTAGCAGGGAAGAAAAAGAATTTTTTAAAATACCAATGATTTTTCTGGTACTCACATTATATGTACCCCACATTTTCATCTACAGATAAACTTTAAATTTTCTGGTTTTCTGCATTTTATCTTCAGAAACAAAATTCTGCCACTGACAAATGAAAGTTGAAGCACCCACAACTCAAAGGCATGATTCAGTGTTTTTAAATTCTTAAGTGTGATGCTGTGGGTCATGTCACAGGATTTAAATAGAGGAGAACTCATCAGTAACTGCTCATTTATTCCTGTCTTTACTGCCAGGCAGCAGAAATAATACTCAGAAAATTCCTGTCTTTCCCTCACCACGGGATCCCATGGGGTTGGAGCTTTGGTCCCAGATCACCTGACATCCATTGCACAGCTCACTGCATCCCTGTTTTCACCCCAAGGAGCACAGGAACACGTTCTCTACCCACCCGGGCTTTCTGCTAATGCTTGGGGCTGTTACAGTTCAAGGTTAATGAACTCTGAGCTTCTGTTCTACCAGGATTTGGATGTGAGACATGTGCCTCTTGCTAGTGAGGTGTGACCATTCATAGGAACGATTTTAAGGGACTCCTTTAGCAACCAGTCCTGCATAGAGCTTCCCTGGCTTCATCACTTTTCAGGCATACATGCTCACATAAAGAATGAGAATTTGAGTGCCAATTAACAGCCAATATCAAGTACTTGGCATGATGCCACAGATATCCTACAGTGTTAGAGTTCTAGTGTTTTCCAAAATTAATTTCCCTTTAAAAAATGTATCACTAGTCCTTCTTGATTACAAGTGTTAGCTTTTGTATTCATTAAATTGCCTGAATGAGCCCCAAGATAGAGGTTGATGACATTTCTTCAATGCAACAGCTTTTACCAGAATCTGCAATTTCATCTAAGTGTTCCTTTGGAACATCCTGCCTTTTTTTTTTTTTCACTCCCCCCAAGCCCCCCCAAAAAAAAGAAAAGAAAAAGGTTTTTGCAAAAAGGTGGAAGCAGTTGTTACCTACAAACTTTATTTCAGTCCTATCAAAAATCTTTAATTTCAAAAGTCAGCATCAAATGCTTCCATCCTGTTAAGTGAAGCAAGTCATGACAGCTTTCTGGACTTGAATGCATTGTTGCCACACCCTTACTGAAAAGTTAGGGGTTTTGAAGTGGTACCAAAGAAAGTCCTGAAGATGCTACAATGCCCTAAGTAACTGCAATTTTATTTTATGATCAGCTTTCTGAAAATAATATTTTGGCTATCTTTCCAAATGCCTGTATTTGGAAGTGATAGTGTTACTGAATTGTTGACAATATTGACATTTTTAATTAGTGCCGTTAGGTTTCAGAGTAAACAATTAAATTGCTGTTATTTTCAACAGGTCTGCCTGGCTGCTCTGCTTGTCCAAGGGTCCCAAGTGCCTCCAGCCTCTGTCTAATTGCAGAAGAACAACAGACGTACCTGAGACAGCAGCCAAAGGGTCTACAGAAATTATCAATATGAAGACCTGCACAATAATGAGATGCTGAGATTGTGGCTACAGCAGCAAAATATTTAAAAAGTAAAATGAAAGCAAATACAAATGCAGTATATGTATTACATCATTCATCTGCATTCAGTGAGACTCTCAGTTTTAAATATATATTAAGCTACTGCACAATTTTCTTTTTATCAGACCAGATTGTGAAAGAACATCTAAATTCTTCCACAAAATTTATGTTTCATTCTGCTGCAGAGCACAAAGTGCTCTAATGCACAGCACACAAATTGTCATGTTCTTGTCTGGGGAACAGTCTTGAACTCATTAGTCAGTTTGCCAGCATAAGGAACATAACACAGAACCTGTGAGATGCATATGGTAACAACTTAGAGTCTTATGACCAATCTGCTTTTTATAACAGTTTGTGAATACCTCTAAAGTAAATTAGATCTATTAATCTATCTGATTTTGGATGGTTTTTTTATCTCATGTCAAATGTTTCTTTGTAGATTTGGATGTTTTCCATTGTAAATATATATGCTGTGATTAGAATACCAGGGTGATGTGGATCATTAAAATAACATTTATCATCTTAAACTGTTATTGTTGGGTTTGGTACATATCTGGCCATTTTAGTGTGTTCTCCTTAAAGGGAAATAAATTACTTCATTTTCCTGGGATAGTCCAATCTGGTTTTTGGAAAGCCTTGCTTCAATGCTGCCTATACTGTCTGGTTGGTTCTCATCATGTTTATTATTGCTGTGTTTTGGTTTGGCAGTGTCCATCTCCAAGAAGCAAGATTTTCCTCTGGAAGAAGACTGACACGTGGCACACTGCAGGGAAATGTGCACCTTGCCAGAAAGGCCAAGTCCCACAAGAAAAATTGTTTGTGTAAAAGTGTTCAGCACAGCTTGCATTTGCTCTAATTAAAGCATAAATGTCATTGTTCTCAGGTCCTTTAAATTAGGTTTATTAAGGTCTATGCCACATTTTGGAATGCAATTAGTGTATGCCTAAGCTTTCCATTCCCTTTAATGTCACAGGGGATGTATTTGATATAATGTTATTTAATATTTTAACAGAAGCTAAAGAAACTGAGATTAGGCTAGTTTGTTATAAATTGAAAGCTAAATAGAACTCAGTGAATCAATCTTTTTTGTGGCAAGAGTCATTTCTTCTGCATGTTATATTCCTTCTATATATAACTTACATTTCAGAATCCTATCCCTGACATCAAGGATTTATACACAGTTCACCCAGTTTATGGGCAGGATAATTTTTGTTGGTAATTACATGAACACTAGCATTCACACAAGGGTTATGGGAGGTTATTTAAATTATACAGAAGTCATACAAGTGACTGCCCAGATACTGCTCAGCACTGCAATGGAGGTCTTGCTCAACACAAGGTGTAAATGCTGAAGAAGAATCAGGTCCCAGAAAATTGCTTAGATTTGTCATTTTAAAGGGTTAACTAAGAAGACTTTATAGACCAGTTTTAAAGCAGGTTAGCATGAGTACTTGCAGGATCCCATGCCAGGAAATGTTTTCATTAAAAATAAAATGTAAGGATGAAATGCCAAGCTGTAGCATGACAGGCTGGGGTGTGGCTCTCCCAAAGTTGCCACTCACCTGAGGCTGCAGCAGGATGGAACTGGAGTTCACAGAAGCACTGGGCAGACTCCAAGTCCCTCTCTGGTGTGAACAAGGAGGTCTGCAGGATTCATTCCTTTGGGCCTCTGGGAGTTCTGAGAAAACCAAATTACCCAAAGATAAAATTACATCAGTTTTGTACCCTTGGTACAAAGGATGAATACAGGGCAAATAAAAGAACTAAGATGGAAAGGTAAATACAGTCCCAGTGCCAAGATTTCTGATGGATCACTAATTCATATTTGGAATGAAAAAGAGTTTTGGATCCACAAAAGTAAATTCTGGCATTGGTTATGTCACCTCTCATATGCTTCTTGGGGACAAATAACAGCCTGTTAGTAAGAGCTTGATGAACCAGTGATCCCTAAATATGAGGAATGCAGAGACAATGGTGTTGTTGAACCACTGTCTTATCTGGAAAAAGAAATAATGTCTACCCAGACGTGAATTTGGCTTTGACACAGAACTGCACAAAGACAAAAGGTAATTTTTTCAGTCCAGTGGAATTATATCTGACCATCATTTCCAGAAATACCTTCTAAAAATCCCCTAATAAACTCAGTGGGTTATGAAGTAATGCTGGATAGCAGACACAGAACAGCAAGAAGTAATAATATAAGTTGTCAGATTTATTTACTTTTCACACAAGATTACTGAAATATGCGCTGAGAGAAAAAAAGGCAGGGACAGATACAGAGACACCATGTTTCCATCCTGTGGATCATGTTAGAACAATTTGGGGATAAAACAGGGAGCCACATTGTCAAAATAGTGTAAGTAAATGAAAACAATTGCTTTCTGTGGGTACCTTCTTTGAGAATGACTGTCAGGAGACAGAGCAAATACAATTTTACCTTGATATGCAGTGAGTGGGAGTAATATTAGATAACCATGTGAAAAGATATTTTAGAATTTCATGGGAGCAGCCTTCCATAGAACAGCCTTCCTTCTGTCCTGCAGAAAAAGTAGAGATCAAAAGGAAAAAAAAAAGTTGTTTCATACTAATCAAGCTATGTTTAGTGAGGCAAATAAACATAAAAGTAGACCCTTCTTATTATGAGCTGTCTCCTGGACAATATATTGTTGCTCTTGTCAAAATCTAAAATTAAATTTTGGAGTGGAATGAGAGTCTTAAATATCTTCAGCAAGCTGTTGTGAAGTTCCTGATGACTCACCCTACCTATTTAAGCATATTACCATTATTTTATCTACTCAGATAATTATTTAAGCTTTATCTCTGTCTCCCATGTTCTATGTCACTTTTCAACAAGGCACAGATTTTAAAAAAAATAAATGTATATTTAACCATTATGCACAACTTCCTGTCCTTTATCCAGCTACAAATGACACCAGTACCAATGGAAAGACTCCAAGTGACATCAGTCAGAGATGCTAAGCATTTTTGATAACTAAGACTATCTCGTGAACAATTCATTACATTTGAAAACAAAACACAATGCTTGGTCCTGTTATGCAGAATAAAAGTAGAAAAAAAGCAAGAGAATTCATGGGAAAGGGTCAAGATCTGGAACCAAGGCAAAATTGCCACAGAAATCCTGAAAATTACTATTGATAGAACACAATGAACTTCCCTGAAACCAGATGTGCTGCTCCCAGTTCCCACAGCCCTGAGCTGACACCCACTGGTGCTGCAGAGGACATTCCCATGTTTGCAGCCCCTGAACAAGTGTCTCTTTGTGTGAGCAAAGGTCCCTGAGCCTCATGGCTGCTTCAGGGCTTTTGAGTATTAAGGTACCAAAGTCAGAGGTGACTCCAGAGCCCCGCCACTCACAGGGCACGCTGGGCAGATGTCACAGCAGGCTCTCTCTGGGAACTGGGCAGAGCCACAGCCATTAACACAATCTCTTTTTCTCAGTCACACTTCAAGGCTCACTTCCCCAAAGTCCATGTTTCTTCCAGTGGGGATCCTGTGGAGTAACAAATCAAAGCTGTGAATCTGTGATGGTTTAAGACCTGGCCTCCCCGTGGGTTTTGGGAGGCTGTCAATGCCTGCAGTGTGATGGCAGTTTCTTGGGAGCAGCCTTTGAGGCTTCCTTTTCCCTGCCTTGGGCTGAGAAGATGCTTGGCCCTTGGCCAAGATGCAGAGAGCTGCTCAGGTGGGTGTTCATCCTGAGGAGGCAGATGAACACGGGTAGTGCACTGCTCTGAAAACTCAGTGGCACAGGATTTCTTGTAGATTTCCTAATCCCCTGCTGCACGAGCTGCATAGTTTTATCTTCAGTGGAAAGATTAGGCCAGTTCTCTACAGAGATGGGAAAACCCAAGCTCCTGCACTGCTCAGGATTCCATGCTAACATTAATCTGTGGATGGGCCTAAGCATGGAGACCACACTGGCACAAACTGGGGCAGATATTTAGCTCCAACACAATGTCCATGTCACTGGGGACAGAGAGAATGGACTCAGCTACACCATAAAGGCCTGCAAGCAACTGCACAGCAAACTGGGTATTGGTAAGGTCCACTGGCAGAATTTTAGGCACCCATAAAAATACAATATTTATTCTAATATTCATCAAATATTCAATATAAAATGCTGATCATTTGACACAATTTAGCAGCATAATATGGACGTCACTATGTAGTAGCCCCTGTTCTGCTGTGGGTTATGGCTGTTTACTGCAGAGGCATTTCCTCTCAGAAAATGCAATATTTTCCTGAAGATTTGAACAAGAAATTCCAAATTCAAAAGCAATAACTCAATACTTAAGTGGATACCACTTGGATGAGCTGTTATTATTGTTTTACAGCAAATATTTTTGTAGCATGTAGTGCCCAGCTCATTGAAAGATAATGACAATTCATGGAGCATGAAGCTTGGCTGACAAGCCAGAGCAGACAGAAGACACAAATCTGTGGGATGGGGTGGGAGGCAGGCATAGTGGAATTTAAAAAAAATCCCAAACAAACCCCAGTCAGGGAAACAGATTCTAAAATATTTATTAAGGTTTTCAAGGCTTCAAAGATAAAAGAGTCATTCCAAACATAATCTCTCATCCCACATAGACAGTGCTTGTACTTACATGCTTTTGTCTCAACAAGCTTTTGTTTTCAGTAGAAAACCTTATTGTTTCTGAAGATAATTGCCAGGAGATGAATTTGGAGATGTGACACTGAATGCAGGGAAGTGACTGCAGGGAACTGTGAATGATCACAATTTACCAAAGGACTGAGTGTGGCCTGTGTGGCATAGGAGCAGTGCTAGAAGAAGGAAAGAAGGAAAAAGAGAAAAAAGGGAGGGGAAAACAAAGTATGTCACCATCATGTGCAAACAAAATGTATTATCCAGAGAAGTTCAACTTAAAGGTACTTCCTTCCTAGACAGTTTCAAGTAAATATATTATTTTACTTACTTAATTTAAGCATATATTGAAGACTTGTTTTTCCAATAATGGGCACAAACACCAGCTATTACTGCAGCTCTGCCAACACGTGGTGGTTGATGAACATTCCTTGATGAACAAAGGTATCAGCACTCTACAGATTCTTTTCAGTAGAGTTGACAAGAAATTCCTCCACTGTGTGGGAAGAACAGTCTCACTAATTCAGTGAAATATTAGCACAAAAATGTGAATTCCAAACTGCAAGGGTAATTCAACTCCAAAGTCCATTTTTTTGGTTTTCTTCCACTGAAAACTGAACTCCATCAGACCCCTGGTTATCAGTGCAAATCCCTTTGGTAATCAGGTATTTCTAGTTACTGTGTGCCCAGGTGCACTAGGACTTACTTCCACCTGCTCCTGAGATAATTTCTCTGCAGGAGTGAGATTTCAGCCCACGTTTTCCCACTCTATTGAGTTATCTGCATCTTTAGGCTCAGTTGCATTCCCTTCCATTTTCAGACTCTTGCTCTCATCCCCAGGCAGCTGCTCACAACTCACTCCTCTCGTTCTTGTTCCAACTCAGTCCTTTTAAGATTCCTATTCTTTCTGATCTCCAGGCTCTCAGACTTGGCAAGCCAGCTGTGTATCTGCCTGGGGCCTGGAAAATAGCATTTTCCCAACTGATTATTGAATTATTGTTATTTTAACTCCCTTGAAGTTGTTTACCCCAGGTATCATGTCTCGATCACTGTTTTGTTGCCCATTGGGTTCCATCTTCTCCCAGACTAAACAGCTTTCTTGGACTTAACTCTATAAATAATCTTCACATGCACAGGCTGAAGCACATAAACTCTTCATGAAAGCAGTACACTTAATTCCCCTGGTTCTCCAAACCACAGGAGTTAGGATTGGCTATCTAGAATGTTATACTAACAATTCCCAGACTTATAGGTTAGGTCAGTGGTGGAAAAAAATTCTGTGCTGCAGAGTCTCCAACTCCTGAATTTGCTTTCCTTTGTAGGTTTTCTCAGGTATTCACGTGAACAGGGAGGTGAGGGAGTAGGTGAGTCGCCACCTTAGGTATTGCATGAACAAGTATCTTCCTTCCAAAAATTCCTAGCAACCAGATCTTTCATGTTTTGTACATTCACTTGCTAAAATTGTCCCTTTGTTTCAAATTTTCTAGTTTTCCAACCCTTCTGTTTCCTTATCTTTCTTTTCTCCTCCCCTCCAACTCGTATTTTCATACCACTTCTTTTTATAAACGATTTTATACAAAGAATGTTTTTGCAATATAGCCTGAGGTTTCTTAATTTGTTTGTATTCCTTTTAAAAAGTGAGAACTCCTAGGAGAAAATGAAAAATATTTTTCAAGACTTCCTAAAATATACTGTTTGTAGGTAGAGCAATGCACTGAAAACAGAAAACAATGCATGTTATTTTTTGCCCAATCCCCACTTCTGCTAGTTACAATTAAGATGGCATGCACTTAAAAACTAAGGAAATGAGCATAAATGCCTGGAAGAAGAAAAATAAATTAGAAATCTGTATCGATTTTTCTGGAAAAATTTAGTTTCAATCAGTGTGTATGTCATATTTGTCAGCTGTCACGTACCCACAGCCAGCTTGTGTGGTGAACACCTCTGACATGATGCACAGAAAGCTGCAGTGGGAATGAAAGAGGAGATAAGGCTGCACCAGCTGTCACTGATTCCATCCTGCCCAGGTCCACACAACACTGTATTAAAGTAAATAAATATAAAATAAATAAATATAAAGTATTAAAATATCTTTTGTGTCTTTGGAAACCTTGAGTATGCTTTTGTCCCCAGCCACTGCTGACAGGGTGACACTGAGGGAACGCTTTCCTTAAGTAGCCTGGATCCATCTGGAGTCAACTTCCTCTAATGCCTGGGGCTCTCTTCAGACTTGGTGCAAGGGTAAGAGTTTTCTCTATATTTAGCACAGAGGTGGAATTGCAACAGCAGGAGTTTTGTGGCACTTTGTAAGAAACTTTTGGAGCCATTGCAAAATCCACCCAGACAAAAAATCCAAGTGCTAGATAAAATGCAGTATCCCATTGCAGGATTAGGAAGTGTTCCTTTGCAATGCAGGAAAAGCATTCAACGTGCTGGTATTTGTAAACAGCCAGACATCACAGTCATGAGCTTCTGGAGAACACATTGTTTCCAAGAGGAATGTCAGTGTTAACCCACTGAGGAGCGAGTGGGTGAGTGTGAGACATGGTGTGACCCTCCTGGTGGAGAAGCAGTGGAGTTTGGCTACCACACAGTCAGCTGCCAGGACTTGCTCATCCTCTGGTCCCCATGAGGTCCAGCACTGAACCCCTGGCACTGGTACAGCTGGAAGCGTCAGGTGTTTGAATAACTGGGCTATTTGGTACAAAAGAGATGGATGAGAACTGCAGCACTTTTGGAGTTTCAGGACTATTTCTGTGCACTGGTTCTATGGCAAGGGAAAGTTGTTTTCCAGCCCTTGAAAGCTTTCTCTTGAGAAATCTTTGGGATAGGATGTGGAGACACATTTTGGGATGCCCTTAAGTCTGTCCTATGTCTTCAGATTATCCTAGACAATGGGACTCATTGAGAGGAATTCATTCTCTTTTCCCTGGCAGATGGTGAAAAAATCCATCAGTGTGGGTTGAGTAGCAGACAGAAAGTTGTCATTATCAATGGGAAAGCTCCTCAGGAAAGGTCTGAACAAGCTCTAATTCCCTTTTTAGCTGAATAGTGAATGAGAAAGCCTGTGAAGGTATTCCCATGAAGATTTCCATCAGTCCCATTGGGATAGCTACTGTGGTGCAGACAGGCTCACACTTACTAAGATAGGACTCAGATGTTCTGGAGTCTGTATTTTCCTTATACTGGAATATTTAGCAGCACTAAATAGATAACAACCATCACTTATATTTTCAAATGTGCAAAAGAGTTGCAGGTCACTAAAAAAACTAAAAGCTCAGAAGCCTAAAAAACATTGTATTACAATAACAAGGCTGAGTTCTAGGATTGTTTTTTGGTCTTTCAACTTGTGGCAGAGATCTAAAAGCTATTTTAGTAAAGGACAGATAATTCCAAAATGAGCAAAAATTAAAAGAAATTTGTTCAGTACAGAGCCATTCACAGACACTTGGTCATAAAACAGCAAACAACTCATCATTCTTAATGTTATTTTTCTCTAGGGAACTGCGTTTTTTGTTTGCTGTAATGAACTGTTATAATTGAGCTCAGTTTTACTGGAGTAGAACTTTTCTTCTAAAAGAGAAAAGAGAGATGGAGATTTATTTTGATTTAAAAAGATGGTTGCAGCAGAATAAATATACAGGCAATATAATCAGGACCTTCTAAGTATGTAAAAAACCCTACATTCAGTTATTTTGTTTTCTGTTTCATTTTTCAAGGAAAGGCATTTAATTTTCATTGCTGATATATGCTGGCATAGAAGATCATCTGGCAGATATTATAATGAAGTGTTCTTTGTTTACAGAAAAAAAAATTGTGTTCATGATTTTTTAATAATGTTTGACAGTCTCATCAGAAAGAAATGGAGGTCTCAACTGGAATTGTTGTTTGTCATACGCCTGAGGCCTGAGGTTGATTTATTTTGTCCCCAAGCTGAGCTGATTTTATTTGAACTAATAACTGAAAGTTTTCTTGCATCTTCTGCTATGACAGTGCAATGAATGAAGTCCTAATGAATGAGCTGCATTTCTCAGAAATCTCCTCATTATCTTAATGCAGCTCTCCCCTACACTGCCTGGTAATTTTTAAGGCTGTAATGTTTTATAAGAAGATACAGGTAATAGGTAAATCAAGACACAGAGGTAACTTTGCTCTTCCTTCTCCATCTGCAGCTCTAATCAGAGCTGATCATTTGTGCCAAATCAAGCACTGACTTATAGAACAGACTAATACATAATAGGTACAAGAGTGAAATAAAAATCCTATTCATGCAGCTTCATCTCAGGCCCACAGTGAGGTTTGTGATGTGGCTGGATAATAAGCCCACAGGTACAATTTAAATATCTTACCAAGCATGTCAGCTAGAAAACCTCAGAGATAATAGTTCTTATCTAAATTGGGCTTGGCATACTGTTTTACTGCACCCCTTGGAAATCACAGAGGATGAGCCTGGAAAATTATTTTGTCTAATGAAAAAAGCTGGGAGCATTAAGTGCTGCCTTTTATAGGACAGAAAAATGCTCTGCAGAAGAAACAGGACTATGAAAGCAAAACAGAGACATGTCCCACCCAAAGCCCAACACCTCTCAGCTCACTAACTCAAGGCCAGTTCATGGCTTCATCCCTTCCAGAGGAGCATCAGATCCACTGAAGGGCACTTCAAAACAACCAGTCAGTTTGAGGTTTATGGTTTCTCCATTTGGATTCTAGGATTTTAGACATTCCCTTTGGCAATAGGATGTACGGGAAGGTTCCTGTTTGAAGGTATTTTCCCTGCAGTTCTCTGAACTGCATCAAGGTGCCTGCTTCCTGCACAGAAACCCCAAAGCATCCATGGCAGAAATGCATGATTTGCTCTCTAGAAAAAAATAAAAAAACAAACAACTTTCGTTTGGCATGATGAACCGTTTTGTGTTCCAAGCCCATATTTTCATTTTGGTTCTCCCAGTCATAAATGTCTTGTGATGCTGAGTAACAGCAACATAATCTGAAAATTATGCAGAGCTGAATGAGATCGTTCATAGCAGTTATTCCTCATCCATGACTTACACATTCCAGATATGATGCATTTTTTACCTGCATACTGTTCCAAGGGACACATGCCATGGACACTTGAAGCCTAATGTATGGCCCTATTATCCACACTCATGATCCATCCTTTAATAACCAATTTTTGGTTTGAGATTCTTCCCATCTTTTAAGAAGGTCAAACTCGCTGTAATTATTTTTTTATTTAGTTTTGCTCCCTAGCCATCTTAATTCACAAGTTTTAAGCTGTTGCTTAATACAAATCATTAAAACTAGATTCCCACCCAACTATTAACTACTTGATATATTCAGACATTAGCTAATAAGCTAAAATTCATGTGTTGAAACAAATTCTAATAGTCAGTGTCTGCCCAGAGATGACAGATGAGTCCTGTAATATCAAGTAAGTCCCAGGTCACCAACCTCCCAGAGCAGGACCCACACTCATTTTGACTGTTCCACTGAGAGACTGAGCACATTTTCTGCAAAGCAGCAGGAGCTCTCTGCTTTCATGAGGGCTCATTAACTCTCTGCTCAGTGCTCCCAGCCCCACCACACACAGCTTGCAAAGACTCGAGCAGTCCAGTTCTGCCCTGGATCAACATAGGGTAGTGAATGTAACTCACAGGTGTTGCTTCTAAATATTTCTTAGCAGATTCTTCAAAGCATTACTGGCACAAGACCACCACCAGCCATGTCAGACAGCTTCAGAGAGAGTTATGGACCCTCAGACCTGAAATCCTCTCTCATCCCAGTTCCTGACTAAATTAAGTCAGGAGAACTTTAATGGGACAGCACAGGCACTGCACTTGCCTTTCTCTTTGTAGAAGCTGACTGCATAAAAGACCCATTTTGCTAACTCCTTCCTTTTCAGCCAGATTGCTTTCTCTGCTACTGCAATTCTTTTGACCGAGGCTTTTGAATGTTTGACTTCAGCTCTGAAGAGAATAAGAATAAAGATGCACAGACAAGGAGCTCATCAGATCATTCATTTCCCCAAAGACACAGGAGAAAGAGAAAAAAATAGTTCTCAGAAGATCCCATTCAGTTCTTGTTCTCTTGGAGGCTTTTGGGGACTGGCCACATAAAATAATTTGTTTTATTCCTCTGAATTTTCAATACCAAAGGAAACTTGATAGGTAGAATTAATACTGTTCAAATGGGAAAGAGACTTCATTTTCTCTCACTGCTTGGCAATGAATAACTATCACACAAGAACTGTAAGAGACCAGTGGCCTGTCCTGGCTTCATCCCATGACCTGGATCAGGCTGGAAATTCCCAGCCTCTGTCCTGGCATAGTCTGAGATAGTTTGGGTTTGTTCAGACTCCAGGTCTGACTTTCCTTTTTATTTCAGCATATCCAAAGGCTAAACCACCCTCTTCCACATCCCCAGCCCTCTCCTTCAGCTGCTGTTCAGGGCTCTCAGTCCTTGCCACCACCACCTCAAGTTCTCCTGCCCATGTTGGGAAAATCAACCCTGCACCACGTAACCCACCCTTCAGCCTAGGACTGTTTCTTTTCAAGTCAAAACCACCTCCAGAATGAACAGATGAGAGTCAGTTCCCCAAAAATTCCAGTGGCAAGATCCAAATGCAAAATGTGTTTGGAGAAAAGACATTCTCTGATCTCATGGGCAATCAGGGCTGTCTGCATACCTCCCTGTCCACATCATCTGCTTTCCTCAGTCAGACTCTGCTCTTTTCCCTCTCATCCTGAAACACAAAACCACAGCTTCCCATGGCTCCAGAGCACGTCCTCTCAGAGCACATGCCTTTGCCAAACTGAAAGATTTCTTAGGGCTGGGCCTGCCTTCTCATCAACTGTGAAGGGTCTAATGCATTTTTGGGCACAAGGACTGCAATTTACGTAAACTGATCTTTAATATTCTATTAGATCAAGTTAAAATTCCATGATCCTGCTTTCAGTTTGACTGGGGACATACCTGGATTTGTGTGACAGGAGGATTTCCCCTAATTCTTGACCTGAGAGAGAACAACTGTATAGAAAGTGTGAGGAAAGTAAATTTGAACTCATGGGTTCAATTGGAAAACATTATGGATGAAAGGTTGTGAATTAAATAATGCATTTTATTTGTACAGAAAGGGTAGGAGCACCCAGAGAAACTAATGAAGGAAAGCAGAAACAGGTTACAGAAGAATATGGAAACTGGTAATTTAAGAGAAAAACATCAGCTAATTAAGATATTGATCCCCACAGTTAAGTGTCCCATTAAATTAGAAAGCATGTCTCTAATTCAAATGAGATGCTTCCCTGGCTGTATACTCAGTTCCTTTTTCTCCTCATCTTGAAGAGCTGTAATATCTCAAATGGAATACAATGAAATCAGTTTAAGAAAGATTTGGGAATGTCCTGCTAGAAGAGAGGAGCATAATTCCCATGCATCTGCTTTTACAGGTTCTGACTATGTAGACATAATCAGGAAAATTCATCTGAACTAAGTAGATTCCTAAATGATTAGTTTGTAGCTACATGTTTATGTGGAAAATTAAGGTGTTTGTCATTCATCTTAGGTTAAATTATTCTGGAATAACACAATACAGATCATCAGCACTAAAGGTAGGAAACTGTGTCCCTCTCACACATTAAATACAATTTAACTGTGACAAGTTAATTCAGTGTGGATGCAAATCTGGTCTTACACATAAAAGAAACTAATATTGTCCTAACTCTTAATGTGCAAATGTTTATTTTTTTATAACTATTTTTCTTCTAGAACACAATATCAGGCAGGTTTTCCTCCAGTTACTGTCACGAGATGATGTGTAGTAAGGAAGTCCTTTTCCTAGACCTTGATTTCTATAGGTTGCAGTGAGCAGCTGACCACAGAGCCAGCTGAAAGATGATGAAGCAAGAGAATAATTCTAATTTGAATTACACTGTTTAAATATCTAAGGAAAAAGGATGATCTTTTGCCTAACTTTGGAAGGAGGCACAGAACACCCTTGCTTTTTGTAACCTGAAGTTGTGCTCTCTGAGTCCTCTGAAGGCTCAAGTGACTTGAGCAGCCTTTTCTCAGTCTCCTTCTCCCCATTTTTCTCTTGCCCAGCTGAAAGAGGAGTGACAAGGTGATCTTCCTGCAGACACTGGCCTGCAGCTCAGCTTCCCACTGTGCAGGCCATGCTCTTCACCCTGCTGTACAGTAACTACCACAAGTTATCCCAGGATATTCCTAGGGCTGTTCCATGCAGCCACAATTAACCTGTAACACTAATTCAGGCTGCTCCCAAATTATTTTAAGCATATAGAGTCTTTCTTGACACAGCTATACTGTTACTATATAAATCTTTATATATTTACAACGAATAAATAAATAAATTTACAACAAACCTAAATTCGTACCTGAGCTGGTTTGTTTTTCTCATGGACAAGCACTCTGCACTATATGGCTCTCTTCAATACTACACATCCAGAGTCAATTATAAACCCTTTATAGTTCTCTAGCAGGAAGGTTAAAATTCAATTCTCCTTTATTGCAGTTCACAAATACAATATACTCTCCAGCTGGCTTGGAAAAGCTCCTCAGTTAAATCATCTTGTGCAACACTGCTTCTTAGTCACTGGTACCTCCCTACACAGCAACAACCTGACAGCCCCACACTTCCAGGTTATTTATTGGTCTGTGCTTAAATGGGAGAGTTATTGTACAACATATTTGTTTTTTATTGAAACCACTGCAAAGTTTGGGTTTCCTTTTGTTTTGTGGGGGTTTTTTGGGTGAGAGCACAACTAAGCTTTTAAGTTTTCTATGTTTCCTAGAGGGTTTGAGTCCATGCTGTCATCCTTGGTGCCTCTCCCCAGTAAATCAGGTGCCTGGCTCTTTGTTTTCAGGGTTTAAAATACTGTTACCAACAGAAAGTAAAGTGATGTGTTAGCATAGCAGAGTTCCTGCATTATTGAACTGAGGCAAGGAGCCCAGAAAACCAAAGGAAAATGATTCACTGAAATCTGTAATCCTCCCCTCACCACAGCTCCAGAACATGAGATTATTATGCTTGTTAGAATAACTGCTTATCAGCCCAAGGCCAGGGCTGGTGTTTCCTGGAATGCTGAAAAGGTCCACACCTAATTACAGCGCTGACTTGATTATTTTTGTCCAACTCATACTTTAAAGAAATTCATTATAGCTTATCCCCCAACCAAGGAAAGTAAATGGACTTATTCAAAGGATCAATATACTCCAAAAGGGTGAGGCAGGAATAAAGAAAAAAATTGGAGTGCCTTTCTACAGGGTCCTATAAAGGCTGAGAACCTTCAGTGTGACTTAATTGTTTCTGCTACCAACATTGCAGCTCCCAGATCCATCCAGGTTTTCCTGCTTTACTTGCAACAAGGCTGTCACCTGGCAGTCCTGGTTGTTACATGTCTGCATCATTTTTTCTGACTTGCCTGGATACTCCCTGGGACTGTGCCTTGTCTGCATTTTAAAAGTAAAGACGCACACATAATACATAATTGCTATACAAAACAAACTTAAAATTCCAGGCAGCTTTGTTGGTTTTTGCTTTCTATGACTCAACAAATTTGTTACCTTGAGGTGCTGAACACAAGAGTGAGAAGAAAAGGTCAGTTTTGCTACTATAGAAGTGTCTTCTCATTTCATAAGAGCCCACTGGTGCTGACACTGATATGTGCTGGTTTCCCCTCTCCTCCGAGGTATTATTTTTGTGAAAGTGCAAAGCAGCACCTTTCAAGCAACATCTGTCAGCCAGGAAGACTGAGTATTTTTGGCATTTTCATGGGCAGAAATTATAGCACAGAAAGCAATAGGTCCAAAATAGAGGACCAATGATGCTGACAGGTATCACAGAAAGCTGCATTTATATAGAAATTACAGAAGAAACTGAAGTCCAGCTAATAAAACACTTTTCAAAGGGGATATGGGCTCTTTCTAGAGGCCTGTCCTTGACTGCCCTTTTTCTAAAGAATCCAATTAATAATACTGAAAAATTTATTAGCCACACTCTTTTGGTGGCTAGGATTTCCCTGTGCTATCTGAAAGGATAATCAGCCCCTGGGGATGCTCAAAGCCTTTGCTAAGGGGGTCAAAACCTTCCTTCACCAACAAAAAGCTGCTGCTTTTCTCATGATATCCTAGTGCCCCCATCAGTGGCAGAGAAAATCTCCCGTGCCCAAGAGCCCTGGGGGATGAGTGAATCAACACCTTACAGAGCACCTGGTCTTAGGAAATGTTTATTAATTATTGCTTTGTCATCTATTGGGGGTGCCTATGTGGAAAAATTATCCCCATATTTGCCCGCAGGACTGCAATGTATTTATTTTCACAGATTTGCCACACTTGGTTAGGCACAATTAGCATTTGCAGGAGTAACCTGGGTAACAGGTAAGCACGGCCCCAAAATGGGGCTTTTCTGAGAGCCCCTGTGCAGGTTGGGGTTGGAGCATGCAGTGGTTCAGTTTCACAAACCTGCTCACCCATACACCTCACTCCAGCAGGTTATGGGGAGAGCAAGTGCAATTCTCTCATGGCTTCCCAAAGGCACAGAGTCAAACATCTCAGTACACTGAAAAAAATTAGGGTCCCTAACGAGAAATTAGTGGCACTGTGGCTCTTGGTCATTCTGCCTTTTTGTTATTACTGCTCATTAATTCTGCCCCATCTGCATGGAGGAGCCCCCAGAAGCGACAGACACTCTGCAGACAAAGGACAAAGGTGACAGCCCCTCCTTCAAGACCAGAGCAGTACTTGGAGCCTGTTATATCTGAGATGTTAATCCATGAAGTTTTAGGCTACTACTTTTTGACTGTATCCAGCGGGGCTGGTACAGTGCATTTCAGAGCTAGGAAACCCCTCCCCTTCACTTGTACTTCTGAAAAACAGAAGATTTCGTTCAATTGACAGAGTGCGTTCCTCAACATTTAAAAATGCATTATCTTGAATTTCTATCGTTAACTTGAGCTCTCTCTGAAACATAAATTAGTGTTTGGCTGAGAATTCCACTCTAAGTTGCAGAATACGACAAGTTGCACGATACAGAACTGTAAAGCAAGATGAAGCATCCCCAGCCCCTTTGCCTTTAAAATGCCATGGAAGCACCGAGGCTCTCGGCAGAACACCTTATCTGCTCCCGAAAGCTGTGACTCTTCATCCTTTCCTTATGAAGACCCAGGGGATTGCTTACTTAGCATACACCAGAGGCAATGGATAGGGTGAGCAGCCTCTGCAGCCAGAAACCCCCAGTAGCGAGCAGAGGCAATTCCCCTGCACATGCAGAGACTTTGGAGCTGGATTGTGCTGAATAGAGAACGCTCCGGCTGAGCGAGCCATGTGTGCCCGGGAAGAGCAGCCACTCTCGCTCGGCTGAAAAGCAATGCAGTAAGTGCTGGGGTATTGCAGCAGGCACCGCTTCCCCGGGCTAATCAGGAGCTGAAGCCTTTGCAGCTTCTGCTGGGAGAGACACAACCTCCAGCCCGGGAGCAGTGTCAGGGCTGCATGATTTTTGTTGTTTCTGAACGAAGTGGAGGGATGGAGTGGGTTTGCAGTGGCAGGGACTGTGGGGTTTGCTTTGTGTGGCTGTGTGGGTGTTGCAGGGGAGTGCTGGCTCTATGTCCTGTGCTGAACTAGGGCTGCTCGCTCTGGGGGGGTTTCTGTGGTCGGGTTTGACAGTGTTTGAGCAGAGATGGTGCTTAATAACTTAATGTCAGCAGGCATTTGTGTTCTCCTTAATCATGCAGCATGTTTCCTGTGCTTGGGTGCAAACTATTTTCTGTACTAGTACTAGGTGCTCTGATGCTGGATTTACAGGGGTTGTGCCTTTGGGTAATGATGAATTCTAAACTATCTGAATGAGTGCCCTGATGTTGGGTAGTACTTTTATTTCACTTCAGCAGATATGGCTAATCTCTAGCTGGTGGTAAATTCTTCACTGTGGTCTGAAATTGCAGATGCTTTTTTGGTAGATAAATGTTTGTAAGCAGTACTTTATCATAGCAAAGCTGTGGCTTTCTTCAGATTCAGATGTTCTGTTTCTCTACTCTGCAGTAGCAGCTTTCTGTTTGTACTGAGTAGGAGAGGGAAAGCACGAGTTAAAGTTTGCTTTATATGAAGAGGGGTTTTTACATAGTTTGAAAGTGTTTGCAAAATTAGCTTTGAGCAGTAATTGCAGGCCTTTGGAAAGAGCTGAGCAGCATTTAAAGCAAATTTAACCATGCAGTTTTTGTTCTTTCACTCAGAAACTAACACCAAGCTTCATTCCTCTGGTCTCTTGATACAGCTTCCTCAGTGACTTATGAGCTCTGGCTTCAGGATAACTGCCTGCCTTCAGCCTCACTGCCATTTTGGGCTTCAGGCATGTTTAACTCTTTAAGGCAATGTATGCTAAATTTTTTTAAGAAAGCAGTACATGCAACTGCCAAAAGTTAGGGATTCTGTTTTTGCTGCTCAGTCAGATATTAATAATAAATAGCCATTGGTCTCTTGTAAAGCAGCACTAACGAAAGCGTTCTTTGGTTTTCCCACTCAATTTTTGTTTATAATTTGGAGTTTACTTAGTTCTTGTAAAATATTGGGAAACATATTGGATGTCTTCACATAATTAAGAAAGAAAAATTCCTCTGATTTATCCATCATTTTGGTTTTGAGCAAAATTTGTAGCGTCACTAATTTGAAGGAATAATTCTCAAAAATTTGGCAAATAGGGTTCAGTTTCTTCTAAAATAATTTTTGCGGAGATGCTGCTGAAGATGTGTGTAGTCTTTAATCCCAGGCACAGCTGATGAGACTGAAAAATACCCTGGAAGTTATGGCACCTTTTCACTCCCGTGCCACATGTGTGTCTTGGAGCGTTTTCTCCTTGAGATTAATGCTCAGGTGCTGAATAGAGTTATTTCCTCTGGCACTGCAGTCAAGAGAATTTTCTCCTTTTCATCTAAGAGAAGCCTTGTGACATATATTGCTATTGATTTGCAACTGCTAAGATAATGCAAAATTAATAAGTGATAATTATTTTTCATTAGCTGGACAACTTTGAAGATGGACAAATCTACAAGGAGGGTGGATCACATCTGAATCTAATCTGTTCCCCTCCTCCTTTTCTCCCTAAATCTGACTTCTCCCCTTCTGTTTATGAGCATTTGATAAGTGCTATAGTTGCTCTGATTTAGGGACCTGAACCTAAAATCAGGGCAATTTTTCAGTCACAGGTTCACAATCTGTGTGTGTCTGTCCTTGTTTTCTCCACCTAGATTTCCAGCAAAGCCAGTAGCACACTTGGAACACATGAGGATTTATTATAAGACAGCTCTGACTGAGCATTATAAAGCTGGTGTTGGTGTATCTGTCATGAGGAAAGAGCAGGGATTTTTACCTGTAAATAGAATGTGCTCAGAAGGTGCAGTAGTTTTGATGATGTTATCATCAGATATTTGCAGGTAAACTAACTCTGGTAATTTAACAAGCTACTGTTTTCAAATTATTTCCTTTGAGGAACAAAATGGGGAAGGGAAAGAAATGCAAAGAAAGAGTTGAATGTTGGAAAGTCACTGGATTCATAATGAGAATCACAAGACAAAAAGAAAGATTATGTCTGGTTTTATGCCTTCATGCAATTCTGAATCTCTAATCAAAATGTGCTTCCTGAGCTGGAACCTCAGAATTATTTGCCAAATATTATTGTTCATGTCAAATGTAAAATGGAGAACATTAGGTATAAAATCTAATGTCTCAGTCTAGAATAAGCTTTTTAGTAAACACATGTTTTCAGCTCATCTTGTCTGTAAGTAATGCTGGCAGGAGCCTTGCCTCAGAAGTCAAGTTCACTTTATTGCATTGCAACCTGAGAGAGAAACACGCAAAGGAAGTTTACTAATTTTATCCTACATTGCCAGTAATGAGCTGCAAGTCAATTTAATTAATGAAAAGTAACTGCTCAACATTTGTAGTCACCTGAACTACTTTAATTTGCACCACTGTATTTCTACCAGTTTTTGATGTGTAGCACAGACAGTGTTTCCTGACAGTAAGAAATACTACTGTCATTTTAGTACCAGAGACAAAACTTCCAGTACAAAACTGTATAAAGGAATATACAGTGGGTGGATAAACATGCTGCATAATTTCAAAGCCCAGTGAAAGTGTGTCATTGTTGCACCAGGAACCAATGGCACATATGATGTCACATTAAAAGAAACGACATTCAGCACGTTCTCAAAGAGATGAGTTTAGCTGTGTTCATACAAGAGCAGGGAATTTTTGTACCATGCTTAGTAGCACTGTCACGTTTATAAGGAAATATGTCTTACTAGTGACATCCAAAATGAGCCACATACATAGTCAATACTTTCTTTCTGACTACAAAAGAAAGGCCATTTTCTTCCTTTCTTGGTTTTCAAGGGTAGACTTTCTGATGGCATCAACTATTTAGATATGCTGCATAGTAATTATTTAATTCATATGTATGAAAGAAAATCTCTTAGAATCTTCATTATACTTATCTGTTGTGAGCATCAAGATTGAATTTAATTGGGATTTTCAGATATATGCTTAGACAGTCCATTTTCAACAACAAAATGAATATGCTATTATTTTCTACTATCACTTCTTTCCAAGGGCAATTACTTAATACTCTGTAATAGCTACAATTCAGGGTACTTCATTTGCCACAGTGACTCTCCTCACTTTCCAGACCCACATAAACCCCAGAACCTACTGCGAGTAAAGCAGCAGTGCAGTAGCATTCAAGGAGGATTAAAGGACTAAGACTGAGTACTTCCTACAGCCTGCAGCCTGAGCTGTCATTTAAAAGAGGAGCAAAAACGATGTACCTGCCTCTCCCAAGTGCTATTCAGAAGGTGTAGGTATGCACACAAAAGCTGTGCAGAATTAGGAAGATCACACGCTATGTTTGGCAAAGTATCTTCAAAGTGCCCCTGGTAAGGCAGGGCGACCTTCAGAAGGTGCAGAAGAACTGGCCCACGATTCCATCACCTTCTGCATCTACTCCTTAAAGCTTTAGGCAGGAATTCTGGCATCTGGCTTTTTGGAGGATAATTCAAGACACTGAACTTTAAAAGAAGGCTGTGGAAGTCTGTATTCTAATAAACTTAGTCGTGAGCAGCAAACTGCAAATCAGTTTCAGATTTTCACTGAAATGTCTGGAAGAAACTCCAAATGCTGTGTTCTCAGCTCTGAATCTTCATGAGTTCATGGAACCTTTAATGATGTTTTCATTCATTTTGGACACAAATACAAAGGAAACAGCATGGGAACTAAACAAGGTCTTGCTTGAACAATAGCTGCAGAGACACACACACCTCTCCTCAGCGTTATTTCAGCATTTGAGTTTCAAATATATTTTATCCAGCCCTGGGGAGACTAAGCCTCTTGGGAGCCTGTCCATGGATACTCAGAATTCACAGTAGTCAGCCAGAGTTTCCTAGACAGGAAGAACATTGTATCCCCCAGTGTCACTCAGGACTTTGTTCAGGAGGAAAGATGAGGAAACGAGACAGAAGGTTGTTGAAAACACAGATGCTCACATTTTTTTCTGCTAGAAACAGGGAATGATTTATTTCTTTTTATCATAAATCACAGGTTTTCCTTCAAGGCTTTGTTTTAGACTTTCAATCAGTGCTGATGGCTGTAAAGAATCACATGCCCAAGCAAATCTAAACTACCTGGTGGAAAAGCCTTCCATTTCTCTCCATGCCCTATCTGATTGATTTCATGATCACTGGAGAATTTGCTGCTTCACAGATTTAGTTTGTCTTATAAACAGGTCCAAGACAGCTGAAGTCACCCATCCAATTTTGTTTCCATATTCAAATTCAAGCTCCCACTCCCTCTGTCAGCATCACCAATATATTGATGACTTCTTACCAAATAACAATATCACACCATATGTTGCAGAATTGTTTTGGATTTTCACCAGCTTAGTTTAGAATTCAGCCCTCACCCTCAATATAATTCAGCTGGGAGGAGATCAATTATAGAATCACAGAATGGTTTTGGTTGGAAGGGGCCTTAAAGCTCATCCCATTCCCACTCCCTGCCGTGGGCAAGGAACCTTCACTAGACCAGGATGCCCAGAGCTCCATCCAACCTCTCCTACAACACTTCCAGGGAAGTGGTTTTTAAAAAGCCTGGTGAAACCCATGAGCCAAAAGCCACATCAGAGACTATGAAAAATAGTGGGAATGAAAAGAATAGGAAACCTCAGCTCTCAACACAGAGGGAGCCAATTTCTGTCAGTAAGGTCTTGTAAGGAAGGTGTCTCCCATTATTAGAAGTCCAAATAATGATAGGTCATAATTACTCCAAGTCAATAAACTCAAAGTAATCAAACCAAAAAGACTGAACTCTGAAAAAATAAACATTGCGTTCATTTTGTTTTCCATTTTGGGTATTCTTCATGATTTGTGCTTCAAAGCTTTCATCTTCAAGCATATGAGGGCATTTTAGAATAAAGAATTTTATATCCTTGCACAGTAACCTCAGCAGAGCTTCAAAAGCATCACTGCATATGAAAATCACACAAGGTTAAAATTTATATAATCCCTATATTTAGAATCACAATTTTAGAAAACATTATTTGCTTTTGTTGCTTGTTTTGTTTTTTTTTTTTTTTTACAACTTTACATGACCATCTTTGTGTCTTACAGCCAGCAGAAATGTTTCCTAGGAAGAAAAGTGGGGAGATTTTCTACCATCTGCATCAGCAAACCACCAGCAAATGGTTTTTTCTGGATTATATTCTGCCTCTGAGTTCACTGTATCATCACTGCAGTTTTGCAAGTTGCAAGCAAAAGGCAGCCAGAAAGGAAATACCCAAGTAAAGCTGATCCAGTTCTTGTTCAGCTGAAAGAGTATTCAGCAATATCTCTCCTTACTCTTTTCATGTGCTATATTTGCTCAGCACACTGAAGATGACTCGCATTATATTCTCTCCCATTCAGACTCTGTCACACCATTACAGCTTTGACAGTTCTCATCTCCATGTTCACTATGGGTATTTTCTGGAAAGAAGCAGATTCTCCTGTTTGGAAACATCTGCTTTCACTTCATATCATTTTCCTTCTGCCACATCTTAGTAATGAGCTCTTTTAAGAATTGCCTGGAGAATGGGAACAGGTTGGTAATAGCAAGCAGAAAAAAAAAAACCCGAAACAATCTCAGAATTGCACCTGTGAGGGAGTTTTTCCCCAGCTGCCTTCTGCTCTGGGTCTTGATCCTAAATCCATGGAAGGCAATGAGGAGACTCCTACTGATTTTGCATCAGAACCTAAGAGACTTCTGTGGAAGGTATATTGGGAGTATATTGTATATTGGTGATGTTTATGATGCAGAAAAAAAGAAGTGCAGGAACTCGTGATCTTGAAAACCTGGGCCATGGTGAGCAGCAACACCCAGCTCCCCTGGGGCCTTTATTTGCCTAAGTCCCACACATATTAAACATTCACAGCTGGGCTGTTATAGACAATGATGTTTTGTGCCGTCCTCTTGTTTTCTAATATTGTCTTGATTTAAATAATATGTGGAACAAAGGAAATAATATTTTAGAAGAGGAATGGAAGCATAATACAGACACAAATAAAATTTGGTTACAGGTAGAATTAAAGTAGATGGAGCAACTTTTCTTATGAAGAAATACTGCACCTAGGGAGGGTGTTTTGTATAATACTCCATAGCTTGGGACTTGATTTAAGAAGCCTTTTGGACATCCTTAGATCTCAAAATGTAGAGAAAACCAGAAAGGGAATGTGTTTCCCTTTTTTTTTTTTATATTTAAAGCACTTCTTTCATATAATCCTTGTAAAACCGAGTTTTTGGTGAGGAATAAGTGCCTACAAATGAAGCAGATTCTCTGAAAGAAGCAAAACCCAAAAAAAACCTGAATAAATCAAGATCTGGAAAGAAAATGCAGGCAGCATATATTCCACAGTAAGTTTCCTTGAGCAATATTTAGTGCTAAGGCATTTTCTGCCTCTAATCTGTGCCAAAGCAGCAGTCCCAGCTGGGTACACCTGTCTCTCTTGACGAAGCAGCTGAACTTTCCAGCAAGCAGCCAAGGAAGGGGTATGTTCATGTGCTGCTTCATTTCAAGCTCACTGGACAGACTTGTACAACAACCTGTCAGGGAATGGCTGACATCAGTATTTGTCTCCAAAACTACCCTGTGACACTGTGATTGACTTAAAAGGACACTACCTAGCTGTTAGGAAGAACAATCTGCACAGAAACCGTCACTGTCTGGAAGAGGAAGAGGTTGAAGAGCAGTAAAATACAGAAAGGGCATTTAATTTAGAATTGTGTACAAGTACACACACAGATGCAAACCTTGGGGTTCATCTTTGGGGTTTCCACCAGCTGCCCACTAAAAGGGCTGCTCAGACAGACTTGGGAGCCACTGGAGCCCACAAACAACACAAATTTTTGGTAGCATTTGTCTACATTATGAAAGGACAATACTAAGTTTCTCATGAAACAAAGGAAGCTCAGAGCTTTTCTATTCCTCTTTTTTTGTTTTTAACACTCCTAGTTTCCTTCGTTGAGCTTGTAGACCTGGAGGAATCTCATCTTACAAGCACTGCTCCCTACCCCTGTCTGTGGGCAAGAGAGACACAGATTAAACCCAGCAGAGATAGAGCTAAATGTGCTGTCTGACTGGACAAAACAGCCTTCTGCTTCCCCTGCACCTGGGACATTGCTTTAAAACTGATGTTTTCAGGTGATATTTAATCTGTCACCATC
>VZTR01020648.1:0-89527 GCA_013400775.1 Chaetops frenatus | reverse complement strand
ACAATCCATAGGAAAACACCTAAGCTGACTGCTAGGCTTTTATTTTTTTTTCCCTTTTGCTTAGAATTGAAGTATCCCGGTACTGAGCATGGAACAAACTCTTCTGTGATGCTTGCCTGGGTTTCACAGCTGGTCTGGACATGCTGTGTGTGTGGTAGGTGAAACTTCTCAGCCTACACATTGCAAATACAAGGGATCAGTCCCACCCTTTACACTGCAGTTACCATTGCTGTCATAGCAACTTGGCCCCATATATTCAAAATTAAACCTGAGTAAACCTGCTGCCCTCAAAACCATTTCTACGTGCTCCAGTGACTTCACTGGGCAGTTTGGCAGCAGAGGACCACATTGAATTCTTAGTTAAAATTCACAGGAGTTATAGTTTAACACTGAAAGGGACAGTCTGGCTGTGTAAGGGAACCACAGGAACAACCAACCTAGGCTGAGGTTTTTTATGAACTCTGATTTAGTGATTTAAACTTATTTGGTTTTCTGAGATGGTCTAGAGCTCATAGGCAGTCTATTACTCTGTCTTGGCTGACAAGAGGTAGCTTCTGAAGATGCATGACCTTGGTTTCTGGCTGTCTTGGAAACATAAAAATAGCCCTAGCACACTGGCAGTAATACTTTTTATTGCAGTTCCCTACCCCATCTGCAGTTATGGGCATGTTATGTGTTGTGCCACAGCAATAACAGAAACACATCAAGATGAACCCTGCTGGAAATAGCTCCAGCACAGCTTTGAAAGCCATTCTTTCAGGTGAATGAAGTAAAGAGAAACTTTTCATCTCCAGGAACATATGAGCCTTTCTAGTGCACTTGGAAGCTTGGCCAACTGGAAGCAGGAGCTGTAGCAAACTGCTGTGGAGTCTGTTTGGAAGCTGACTCCAGCACAGGAATTGAAATAAATGAATTTGGCATCCAAAAGGAGGTTTTGTGGAGTCAACGCTCTCAAAGCAGAGGACAGAGAGAGATTTGGCAAGGTTGGTGCATACATTATTGACATTTTAATGTCACAAAGGGGTAATTCCAGGTCTAACTCCGAGCCAGCTGAATTTGTCATGGTCTTGTAGCCCACTCTTCTCAGGTGTAGGGCAGAAGTGGTGCTGAAGTGACAGCCTGTGTGGGCAGGGGAGTGTTAGACCCTGTCAGAAAACACACGCCTGCAAAATAAACACCCCACCCTTTTTGTACTAACCTGTGATTTTCTGCATTCCCTTTTACCCACCCACCAAAGAGAAAGCTTTTGTGTGAATAGTTGTCAGAGAATGTTGAGAAAGGAAATAATTTATGCCTGATTTTGGTTGTTCAAACCAGAACAATTTTTTAAAGGAATCTTTCCGAAATGGAAATCAATGATGGTTGGCATCATTCTCAGAACATTGCCTTGGGAACTGAAGTACACAAATGCTTTGCTGATATTTTGGACACAGTGCAGAAGAATTTTCCAAGTGATTTTCCATCTCCCAGGAAAAAAAATATTGTGTTTTCCTATTTGCATTTGGAAAACTATTAGTATCTTAAAGCAAGTATCTACAAAACATTCATGCCTGCAGGATTTTTAAAATTAATAGCAGGGAAGGAAATAACACTGGCAGTCTAGCAGAGTTTTTTTCTGTTGGATTTGGTAAGAACAGGATACTCTGTGTAAAGAAAGTCTTGTTTCCTTATTTGTGTAGGGATCAGAACCGTTGTCTTTGGTTTTCTTTTCTCTTGACAATTTGTTCCTGTAATCTCTTTATGTTCCTACATTAAAACCTTTGGCTAAATTGAGAGGTAGCTTAACTGACAATTTAAGCTTCAAATTAGTAAACATAAGAGGAGGCAACGGAACAAGTCACCCCACAAAGAGGGAAAAACAGTGAACAGCAGGAATCTGTGCTGCCTCGCCTACTTTTATTCTTCTTTTTTTTTTTTTTTTTTAATGTTTCCTGCAACATTTTCTTTTTTCCTCCACTTGCAAGTTACATCTGCTCACACAAAGTTCATAATATGCAAAATGGTTTGTACCGTGGTTAGGTCTGTTCTGAGGAGATAATAACTGATATTAATCAGTGGCAAGCACGGGAACTGCTTGTCTGGAGGAGACCCAGAGTCTGAGCACGTCCAGGGGAGTGAAGTGGCAGGATTTGAGATGGGCCCAGTGCCCTTTTCTGGGGGCACATAGAGCTCCTCAAAATGGCTCAGCACCAGCTGAAAGCATCTTCTCCAAGTGCCAGGTGTGTGGTGTTTCAAAACCCTAACTCAAGAATCACACAGCAGGTAATTCCAGGTCAGCCCTTCTGAGGAATGAGGGGGAGAAGAGGCAGAGGAGCTCAGGGAACCTCTCAGGGAACATTGCCATCACTGCTTCTCTGAGAGGAGATCATGGCCCATAGCCAACACAGCTGAGACAGTACTTCCAATCTGTTTTCTGAAGAAAACCAGGATTGCCTCACCTGGAGCTAGATCAGTACCACCAAGGAGCTCTGTCCTTCAGGGAGGAAAGGGCTTGTGGAAGGAATAATTCTAAAGCACAAAACTAGAGCCCCAGCTCCTTGGCTAGGACATTTTCCTTGCTTTTGCCCCTCTTCACCACACGATCCAACAAAGTGTCTCACCCATTGGCTGTCTGGAAAATGTGATAAGCTTGATCAGGAAAAGAAAAATTTCTCCCCCAGCTCTATTAAATTTTGTGGGTGTCCTGAGAGAAGATGATCTTTGGACAGCAGCAGAATATATGATTGCAAGCAGACAGTAATTTTATTACACAACTGCCCAACAGCACTTCTCTAAAATATTTTGAAGTTCTATGGCATAGAGAAAGTCAGCATTTTTTAAAGCAGTTTAAACCATGAAACAGAGTAGTAACCAGCAGGGGAAAATAAGAATAGCTATTCCTTCAGAATTTTTGAGTGATTAGACTAATTTTCAACCTTTCTTGTACATGATCTATTGTTTAATCTCCCGCCTTACTTCATAGCAGCAAACAACAGTCTATTCTAAACCTCTGTTTTTCCTCCATTATTAAAGCATTACTATCTGAAAGAATGGATTTTTGCAAAATGCTAAAAGAGAGAGAGAGAAGAAAGCAGGAGCAGCTCCGAAAAAGCTTCAGATGGCTGTGCCAGTCCTGCTGCTGTGCCATGTCACTGCTGCTGTCAAGAATATTCCTCACCTTGGAAAACCAAATCAAAGAGAATTTTAAAATAAGGCATATAATTAGAAGACCAAACATGCAGAGGTGAGGAAAGTGGGATCTGGTCCAGTACTTACTATGTTCTTTCCCGTATTTGTGTTATCATTAAATAAAAATCAGTAAATGCTCTAACTGCAATGTATGTCAGAGTGAAAAGGAGAGGAACAATCAAGTTTCTGCAATTTTTTGACTTTTATCATGTAACATGGGATAACTACTGCACTTTTTTCCCCCCACTTGATCTCTTTGTATGGTTATCTTAAGGAGTTTCCTCCTGCTTTATTTGAAGAACCGAATACAAAGGATGAATTCTATTTCTAAACAGATTTACTCAGCAAAATTTTCTGATTTCTGTTCTTACAGTTGCTTCTCATTGTATTAGCACTTTCTTTTTCCCCACATAGGTCTTGCTAATATAAACTTGCATTAACATGTTGCTCATTGAGCCCAAAAACAAATTAACATGCAGGGTGTTAAATAATTACTAAAGGTCTTGTAAAAATACATTTAGCAGGCGAGAATGTGTTTGAATGAATAATAACTACATCAAAATAGAAAATACTATTCTATATACCATTTTCTTTTTAGATACATTTTTGGATCTCAGTAACTTCCTGAGAAGCTGTGCTTAAAACACTGGTGTGAGTACAGAGCAGAAAATCTGAAGTCATTTACTTTCAATCCTTCTCCAAAACACACTGCATTTGCTTGTACAGCAGAACAACCCTGGGCACGCTGAAAGGGTGCTGTGAAAATCACTGCCCCGTGAAGTCCTTGCTGGCTACTGTTTAGAAAAGGAATTTGTGAAGGCATTAAAGCACTTTTTCACCAGGTTACAAAAAAAAGGAGAAGGAAGAGAAGAAATAGTTTCCAGTTTCTGAAACTTAAAAAAAGGCGAGGGAGTGCAAGTGCATGCAAAGAGGGAAAACCACAATTCTCCTGTGCAGAAAGGAAAGGATGATGAGTAAAAGGCATTCAAGAAAATACTTCTACCCCAGCCACAGGAAAGATTTGTGTATAATCAACTTCTGTTTGCTGGAGAGCAGTTGCCAACGTATTTTCATGCAAGATGATGTTGTTTTCCCTGCTTGAGCGGCATAGCAATAATAAATACATTTATTATTCATTAAATGCCTCAAAATATTTTAATATGCCTCAGCATTTCCCAAGGTGTTCAAATCACAGCAGTACAACACCCTGCTCACATAATTTGCTGCCTTAACAACTGAATATTAGAGTTTGTAGTTTAAAGTTTCTGAGTGCACATTTTCAGACAGGGTGGAGAATCACTTTAGGTATCTGGAATCAAACCCTTAAAAACAAGATTTTATCTTAAAAATCACAGCCCCCCCACCCATCCCCCCTCAAAAAAAGAGCTGGCATTATACACAGCTCAGTTCTGCCATATTTTGAAATAGGATTCATAAAATTCACTAAGCCCAGAGGGTGTCTAATGAGGAAAAGGATGTTTTTAAGGTAAAGACAGATCAATAGACAGGTGCTCTAGTATGGGTGTGCATTATTTTGTATGATTTGGTTTGATTGCTTCTTTTCTATACACAAAAAAAGAAAAAGGAAAGGAATGAGGAATCAAGATTTAGTCTTGTGGTTTTCTTTGCTTGCTGTTTGGAGCAAGTCTTCACATTGCTGACTTCACTGGCCACAGGATCCCAGCCTAGATTTGCATGATGGAGAGCTCTGCATAGCATTTCCTGAGTGCCCCTGCATGCCAAAGCAGATGGAAGGTGATTTATGGACTTCATTGTTTATGGGGATAAATGAGGAGAGAATTATGCCTAGATCACTGTGTCCCAAATAATTCCTTAAGGTTATCAAGTTTGCACAGCTCTGTCTTATGTTAAGTTTATGCCAGAAAAAAAAAAAAAGGGAAGTGAACCACTGAAGCAGAATGCACAGGGAATATACCAAAGCACATAGTTCTTATTTATCTACAGCTGAACCACATCAGGAAGGGAGAAATTTTAATCCCAGTCACTGCTCGGAGCTTCCAGTGAAACGCTCCCAGATTATATTATTGTCACCAAGTCCAGCATTTATCTAGAATTCTATCTAGAGTGAACTTTATCTAGAGTGAACTGTATTAGAGACTGGCAACATGTAGGCCATAAGCAAATAAATCTGAAAGATAAATAGTTTTTCTTCTTAAAAGATTAGCACTTGAAGCATCTAACAGCAGTTACCAATATTGTGTGTGAAATACAAAGAGAGAAATCATTCAGAGAGCTAAGAGCAGCCTGTGATACAATGAGCAATATAAATGGGATACTCAGCCCTCTCAGCAGCCTGGAGATGA
This sequence comes from Chaetops frenatus, assembly GCA_013400775.1. Classification (NCBI taxonomy): domain Eukaryota; kingdom Metazoa; phylum Chordata; class Aves; order Passeriformes; family Picathartidae; genus Chaetops; species Chaetops frenatus. The sequence goes on along the minus strand of VZTR01020648.1, from coordinate 84,035 downwards.
CTGCTGCCATTCTTGAAAGGGTTCAGAGATGCTGGAGACATGGTCCCAACATGATTGAAACTGACAGAAACCTCTCACCAAGATGGAAAATGAGGCTAAAAATGAATATATGTTGGTGTTACTTCCTGCATGTCTCCCAAATAGGAATATGGAACTCCAGGTATCCAGAGGATGTTTTCCAGAGGTCTGGCCTGTGCTGTGTCCTGAGTTCTGACAGTGACAGAGCTGCCATTCATGAATTTCAGCACATCTCAGGAGCCAAGGCTGTTTTTGTTATTTGCTAACTTCCCTGCAGCGTGAAACTTAAAATGAAGCTTGTTACAACCCTGGCCAAAGACTTATCACAGGGAGTTTTCTTTTTGCTACAAGAACTCTTGCTTTCCTATTGATAAAGTCAGGCATTGATAAATTTGCTGTTGTTTAGGGCAAATACTGCTGGAGGGGTTATATGAGGCTGTGGTCTCAGTCAATGTGGGATAGGATTTACCACTCCATTCCAAAATGAAAAAGTGCAATTAAATGCTCTTGAAAACATCCTGTGCTAGGAAGAAAAGCCTTCCAAAATAGATTTCTATCTACTTGGTTCAAGTCCATGGCTGTTTAATGTTTCTGTAGGCAGTAATGGTTTTGTCCTGCAAGACAAATACCCATTGATTTGAGTTTCTAATGACTGCTAGGTCAGGCTTGCTATATATTTGCTTAATTAATTTCTCTGACCTTCCTTCCATTTAATACTTGGGATGACAAACTTCCATTTTTAGCAGCTGTGTGGATGTTAGTCTGAAGCACCCATGATGTCAAAGGCTTTGTATTCATTTACTAAGCAAGTTGTTTTGAGCATTTTTTTAAATAATGTGCACAGTCAACACAGATTTTTGATTTGAATTTTTCAGCTCAATCTCATATCACTTATCACATGGATTAAAATTAATTCATACACATTAACCTACAGGAAAGAGATGGTTCCTGCTTCTTGAGATATGAGGAAACCATCTGAATTCCAGGGAGGATTTCAGATAAATGCATTAATTTTTAAAGTTGAAAAGTTCCTTCCTACTTTAATTACCAATGCTTCAATTTTCTGCCTCAGCATTCAGTAATAAAGGTGGAGACTGGGAGAAGTGTCATGTCCAGTACAGAGACTGCAATGTACAGGCAATTCCAGGTGCCATCCAGCAAACCAAGCACATACTTTAAATCTGACAGTATTAACTGGACCTAGGCTAAAAGTCAAAGCATAGAAATAGATTGTTTCTTGGATCCTTCCTAGAAACTCCTGTTTTCATTCAAGTCTTAGCTCAGTTGGTTCGAGCAGGTTGTGGGTTCAATCCCCACACAGACAATTTACTCAAGAGTTAGACTCAAAAATCCTCATGGTTCCCTTCCAACTTAGAACATTCTGTGAGTCCATGAAGTGTTAGGTCTACAAGAAATTAGGAACTTAAATGCAATTATATATCTTGTCCTCACTGCTTTATTCTCAGGACTGCCCTTAGGACCTATTTAAAGCCAGGCACGTGCTTAAATCCTTGCACGAAAATTGCATTTAGATAAGTGATCTAAAATTAAAGTATCAGCCCAGCTCTTGCATATTTGCAAATCAAATTTATTTTGACAACAGGTTAACATAAGACACAGATGAGACATAGAGCCTAGAGCAAGATGGCTTGTGTGATTTAAGGCTCTGCAATTAAAGGCAAGGCCCAGGGATGCTGCCTTTCAAATGTGGGTGTTCAGGTTCTGCTGGGACTCTGCTGTCTGCACACCTGCCAGGGAACTGGAGCAGTTGCTGTGCTACCCCATGGAAAATTATTTGTTAACTCAGTGATTTATTTAGTCTATTTAAAGAAGGTGGGATAAAACACTGTGCTGGCCATAATGATTATGCTGCTGTTATTTCTTTTTTAATTAATATTGAGCAACCTGTACCGCAGCCAACTTCAAGACACTTCAGAAGTGCATTCCTCATTCTCTGGCTGGAGAACAGGAGCCTTGGTAGGATAAATAATGTTTTCATTTTAGGATTCTACAGAAAGCTACTTTTCCTTGCACAGAGAAAAGAGACTCTTGATTTTTCTACCTCATCTTACAGGGAAAATACTCACCTTTTTTCCCCTCATCTCTGAGATATGAAATGTAAGACTCAGAAACAGATGCAGTCTCAGGTCTGAAGTTCCCACAGAGGAGAAACTCAGCTCCTGTCTCACCATGCTTCTTTAACTCAATGCAATATTTACCAGGACAGAGCCAGGCAGGGTCCCCCTCACGCTGCTGACCTGGGATAAATGATTTTTAACACCTGTCCATCCAAAACCATCCCTCACTCTCCCCTCCCTGCAGTTTGCCAGTGAGGCTGATCCTATGCTCACTCCCAGACCTGCTCTGGCTCATTGAGGGGGAAGTTTATTAACACATTCAAACTGAGATGAAACACCACAGAATTTCATACCAGAGATTTGCCAGAGGTAAATAGAGGTAGAGGGAAAGAAATAAAGAAAAGAGCAGCTGTGCCCAATGCCCCCAGCTCAGCATGTCTGACCACCCATCTCTGCTTCTTTCTAGAAGCTGAACTTTATATGAACCACTGGGAAAGACTCCTTCAGCTTGCAGGGAGACAGCAGGGTGTTGGTGCATTTGCCTTGACTGGAGGTCCGTGGGACAGAGGCAGGTGAGTGTCAGTACCAAGTGATTCTCCCTGAACTGTGGAAAACCCTCTGGCCCAGAGCAGAGACAGGTAGTTAACTACAGACTCCTCCTGGTGCAATGGTATAATGCCATGTTGTGTTAAATCCACAACAGCACAGCCTTCAGAAGCTATTTTAATCAATTAAGAACAGTTGGACCCTTTAGCACATAGTTACCATCATCTACTTATTATGCACTTAAAATGCAATTATAGACAGGAAAATAATGTTCGTTTTCTATTGGCCTCGTTTTCCTTGAGTGAATTAAGTCTGCTTCTCATCTGCATTCACAGTCCCAGCTGCTTCCTGACTGGAACAGATCCTGTAGGCTTTTTATATCCAGTAGCAATGCAGCAATGCCATATGTAAGGCCAGAGTGTCTGGGGGAGCTAGGATGTCTCCTGGCTCCTGAGTTATTAGGCTGTTCCAAGTTCCAGTGTGGAATCATTCCCTGCCTGGTGATTCATGAGGTAGCAAAGAATCCAGTTCCCAGGATATGTTTTTAGGGTTTAGAAGAGCAAGGTTGCTTCTCAAGCTCAAAAAAACTAAACAGAAGGGAAGATATTGGGAGTCCCTGCCTATAATGGAGCAGGTCTCTGAGGCTATTAATTATCCAAGACTGGTGGTAAAGTAGAAGAGGTAAATGTATAGCAAAGGTGTTTTCCTAAATATATATAAATAGCAAACCATTACACTTCCACTGGAAGAAGAAAAATTTGCAGACAGGGCAACACTCAAGAACTCCCAAGCCCACAAACAAATGCTTGTGTTCCCTGAATGTCATTGATGCAAGTCACTTGCTGCCATAATTAGCTTTGTCAGAAGACCTGAAATAGAAGGGGGTGGAGAGGAGTCCCTGCAGCATAACCTGACAGGGCTCTGTACCAGGCTGGTGTGTGGTGAGGATAACCCCAATTTCTTAAAAGCAGCTCTGCTTTCCTTCCTAACCATGGCATTTACAGTGTCATTTGGTGGACAGATATGCATAGGCTGGCCACATTTCACCAGATTGCTCCATAGTTTCTTATATTTGTAAGAAACCTGCCAAATGCTTTAATTGGCATCCACTGCAGTAGGTCACCAAGGGAAAAAAAAATAAATCAAACAAACCAATCCCAGGGCAGCATTCAGGAAACTACTTCATAGGAAAGATTTAAGTTGTGACAAGACAACCTATCAGAATTCTCGAAGACTTTTTTTTAAACTATACCTTCAGTATAGGATATAATAAGGAATAAGGAAATAATTTGAACACCATTTTTTGTGGTCAAGTGTAGGTTTTTATGCTGCTACTATAATATTTAAACACTTCCTATTAAATATTGCATATCAATAGAACTGGCTATATCAAACAGCAGATTATTGCTGGCACTTATTTTTCAAAGTCAAAACTCTGCTTGAACTTCCCTTTGAGAAAATTAGGGTTTTATTAGCTGGCAGAGAAGAGGAAGTGATGCCAAGGGCAATTTGGCTTGGGAATGCAGTGTTCCCATCAGAGCATCCTTTCTGGCAGTAAGGCTTTCCTCAGGGAGAAAGTTCAGGAGGGCTTCCTGAGATGGTTTAGCTCTCAGACCTGATTTTCTGGAGACCATGGAAGATGTTGAGAAGGTACCTTCAGACATATGAACCCAGCAATGCACAAACCCCACTGTCTTTCTCACTGCAGAATCAGTAGTGAGTCAGTACACAGAATAAGAAAGGTAGAGGAGGAGGAGGTCTAAAGTTTGTGTTTGTCATTCCACTGCACAATATGGGAAATGCCAAGTGTAGGCTTCCAGCCTATACCTCCCACTGATTTCATAGAAGTGTCTTGGAAGCACAAAGTTTATTCACTGAATATCACACTTTCCCCAGCCCCAACCCACCACATGTCCACGTAAATAGTGCTGCCCTTGGTTTTCCTGCTCATGAGGGACATTTCCCACAGCCACAATGACATTTGTGTTCTGTTTAGCCCCAAAGCACTGGGTTGAAGTGAAGCAGTCAGGAGTTTCTGGCTGCCCACGGTCTGCCTGGTTGAAGTCAATGCAGTTTTTATGAGGCATTTTATTATTAAAAGAAATCAACCCTCCCACTGCCAGTCCAACATTTACAAAACTAATTTAGTTCAAGGGTGCTCACAGCCATGTAAATAGAAGCCAGACATTTTTCTCTGCTAGGGGAAAGTCATTCAAAGAGAGGTACCCAGCCACGTGCAGGCCATATTTTAGCATGCCCATAAAGAGCTATTTTCTAGCTGAGTGCTGTATATCTCACTGCTTTTGAATGGTTTGCAGTTGCAGTGTTTCTTCAGCCCAGGAAGGGTGCCTGAGGCAGCTCTGCCACACAGGCCCCATTATTTACTCGGGGTATCACTCCAGGGTTGCTGACCTTGGTAGCAGGACATGCATCAGGCTGTGTGTCAGCAGGCTCCCCAGCCTCCTTCCTGCACTCCATCTACTTCAGCCACCAGCCTATACATGGCTTTCCTACTTGAGGCTTGCTATATTTACAAGAATTGCATTTTATAGCAATCTCAGGCTACTTTCCATTGCTGCCCCCTCAGAGCTGTGGGTGCTGTTGGGGCAGTCATGAACATGGATAGAGATGCTGGAGGAAATCTCCATCTGCAAAGTTCACATTGCAGAGCAGACCAAGAGAAGGCAGAGCCCAGACTTACAGATTATGGGGCAGTGTTGGAGGGTTCTGCTGTTAAAAGAACTTCTTCATATCTTTCCTTAACATCTTATTCTCTGTTAATAATTAGTCTCAATAATTCAGAAAAACTGAAAAAGTCATAGGATTTTATTTGCCATCCTTTGGAAGTGTTAACTCCTGAACTCAGCTAGAACTGAGGTCTGTGCTCTGCTGTTACAGGTGACTTGAACAATCCTGCTCTGGACAGACAGCTTGAAACAAAAAGTGGCTCCTTGCCTTGTCCTGCCATGGATAATCCCTGTGACTGCTGTCCCTGCACAAACCCTGAGCATCCCACACACCTCTGCATGCCAGCCTCTACCTACACAGAGGCTTCCACCCAAAAGAGGATGTGAGGGGTTTTTAATGTAGAGGGAACCCTTTTTGCCCCAGCCACTGCATCCAGGTAATTCTTTGTGTTAATCTGCAGTGCTGTGGGAGAAGATCTGAGGCTTTGTTATATCTGTCAATCAGAAACACTGCAGAACTGGGCAAAACCAGTAGCCTTTTTTTCCTTTTTTGCCTTCTAAGAGAAGGCCTATGCTGAACCACGATGGAGTTATAAATCTCCTGCCACTTCACTGCCCTCCTCCTCAATCAAACCCCTGTTTCAAGAAGCCTGACTGTTGCTGGCACATGAGCAGGAGCAGCTTCTGAGCACAGCACTGGTGGAACAGCACCAGGCAGAACTGCAGCTGAGCAACTGAAAAGCAAGGGCTGCTTTTGAGCTGTGTCCTGTCCTTCCAGCTGCTCCAGGCTCAGCTGCAGCACACTGAACCTGTGGGAGATCTGGAGTCATTCCTTAGCATGAGGCTCAGCACTACAACCATCTAGAAGACCTTGCAGGGAAAACAGTCCAAGGGGAAACAAAGAACACTTAGTAAAATAAAAAAAAAAAATTGAAAATTCTGTTCCGGATCTGCATTTGCACATATATAAAAATTTGCCTTAGAAAAAGCTAGTTCTGTATTGAGTCATAATTGCAGTCCTGTTAGTTCCTGTCTTAACATAAATCTTCACATGGAAGTACACCAAATGAGGTAGGAAAATAGAGTTAATCCTGATGGTGTCATCGTGTCGTGCTCCCTGCACAGTTTTAAAGATCATTGGCTGGATGCTCTGTACTGAGCTCTGTGTCTGGTGAGATGGTGCTCAAAGGTCATTGTCTCTTTTTCAGCACACACAGATGTGGGGAGGTAATTCCTATATGTTAGATGTAAACTTGCTTCTGACCCAAAGGCACCTGTACTGCAAAGCAACTCTCCATTTGCAATTAATTAAACTTCCAAGAGCATGGGCATAAAATGAGCCTGTGACAATAAAGAAATACCAGCCATGGACAGGCAGAGACCCACTGGGACACATCTCACCTTATTATTCATAGGACTGAGCTCTTTGAGTTTAGTTTCTATTCATGCATGGAAAGCTTTTGAGGAATCTCATCATTGCACTGAACATAAATATATTCAGTAAATATAAAGAGACAGAGTTAAACTAGAAGCAAAGATCAGTGCCTGGTTTTAGAAGTATTAGAGCTATATTACTTACAGATACAAATAGAGATTGAAGCTGAAATTTGATCAGATCTTAAATGTATTCTCTTAAAGGGACTTTCAAGAGGCAGCCCAAAAGCATTAGCAAGCCAAGAACTATGAACATAAGAAACCTGTGTCTGGGGCAGCAGCTCAGTAGGAACACTGTGTTGGCCTGGCCATAAATTGCAGCCCATCCACCACCACCCACAACTGCTGTGTCAGGAAGTCATAGGGAAGACTTCTGGTTAGTGGTTTCAGGGTCTGTTTTGGGACCTGTTGTCTGTAATTCATCCAGTTCAAAATGTCTGCTGGTACTGTCTAAAGGCCTCTGTGGTGGCAAGTTTTGGGAAGTCACTGTCTGCTGAATAAGTAAGTCCTTTTTACAATAACAAGCTGGTTGTCTACCAGTTCATTGAATGCCCCCCAGTTTACCTATTTTGAAAATTGGTGATTATTTTTTTCTAATTGGAAGGAAAAAATTTTCCCACTCAACTGATCTTTGATTTTTTATACAGCTCAAACATGATTCCTCAGCCACCTTTTCCCCATCTTCTTCAGACATTTGTAAAGTAATTGATCATCCCTTTGATCATTTTAATTATCCCAAAGAGTGCTCCCTTATGGCAGGCATCTATCCCTCAGTCCACTGCTCTGCTCTCAGACCGCAGTGGTTCCAGTCCATACAAAACCAAAATAAAAGGTGGCTACAAGGGGGAAAAGAGCACTTATGTTTGGGACATCTGAGCACATTCAGAAGTCAGTGTGATCCCTGCAAGGGAGAAAAGACCTTCCAAACTGCTGAGTCAGTCCAGGCAAGCCCCTCGTGGCTCCCTGTACATTAGGTTCACTTTAAAATGTTCCTTGTGGCTAATGGTGCATTAATAAGGTATTGGCTGTCTGGGACTGTTGGGTGCTGTGCCAAAAGCAGTCTTTTATAAATTGAACATGTACAAAGGTTCAGGCAGTCTGATTCCCAGTGACCCACTGACAAGCTACTGATCTAGCTGAAGATGTGGAGATGGAATGTAATTGCCCACAATCTTTTTAATCAAGGACTGCACTTCCAGTAATCTGCTGCAGTGACAGAGAAAACAACATCAGGCTGTAACACACGTCTGGAATCAAAGCCCTTTCCTGTACAGTCTTAATTAAAGAGTCTTTCGGACTACAAGTTTTATAGGAAAGTCAATGAGCTTCCAGCTGAGGAAAGGACCTTTCTTGATGTGATGAAAAGGCTGCACGTACACTTCGAGTGTACCTGAGCATATGATCAGGAAAAAAAAACCTTGTAGAAACACAGGTAGCACTCAGGCCATGGGGATATCTTCAATATCCTTGGGGTTATCTTCAATACAGGTTGGGATGAGAGGGAAGGAGGGAGTGAAAAGGCAGCAGTCACCCCCAAAACCCCAAGCACAAACAAAGCCATCACTAGCACAGATCAGAGCTGCTGCAGGGAAGCTGAATTAGAGCCTGGCCTGGAGCAGCCCCCCAGGGCATGGGTACCTGAGGATGCACCTAAAGGTGATCCAGAGAAAATGCCCCAGAAATGGGAGTGACAACCAGGGTAACAATCATTGGGTGGCTTTTCACTACTTGGACAGTCCTCAGTGTCAGTCTGTGCTGGTGATCACTACATTGGTGTTCTGCCCACCTCCTGCCACCCAAGCCCAGTCACAGAGAGGCCCATTGCTTCACCTTTCTCAGAGATCGTTTTTAACTGTTCTCTGTCTTTGCAGTTTATAAACTGCATTTTATATCCATCTATCTGGCACTTATAATAAATACATTCTGCAAGTAAGAGATACTTAAAGTTTACAGATTTAATTTGTCATCCCTCTGTAAAACCAGATTCTAACAATCTGCCACAGGCCAAGTTTAGCAGGATTTCATAGAATCACAGAATGATTTGGGTTGGAAAGGACCTTTATAGGTCATCAAGCTCCAAGCCCCTTGCAATGCGTTGGGCCATCTTTACTTAGATCAAGTTGCTCAGAGCACTGTTCAACCTTACCTTGAATATTTCCAGAGGTGGGGCATCCATTACCCTCTCTGGGTTACCTGTGCCACTGTTTTACCACCCTCACTGTAAAAATTTTCTTCCTTATATCTAATCTAAATAGATCCTGGTTTAGTTTCAAACCATTGCCCCTTATCCTAACACAACAGGCCCTGCTAAAAGGTTTGTCCCCATTTGCAAAGGCAGCTCTTTCCCAGCCAGCCTTGATGCCAACAACCAGCCTTGGACACATTTGATTTACTACAATTGATATTTCCCACATGTCCTGGGAAGGACAAGGGACAGAGACCACGAACAGCTGGGGCTCAGACTGAGGATCCTGACTGATCCTCTCTCCTCTCAGCAATGGGCCATTTATCCTTTCACCCAGCCTCGCTTGGTGACATGCCAAATTCAGAGGCTGCTATATTTGTAACCTACCTACAGGGCTATAGACCAGAGCTCAATTATCCTTAAATTCTTATCAGGGTCCTTCACTCCAGCCAGGGCTGTAACGGAAAATGTAATGCACGTCCTGACTCAAGGTTTTGGTTCATTTGTAATAAAAATCATCTGGCCTCTCTCTGAAGGAAGATGCAATCCATCCCTGCTGGGAGACAGTGGAAAATATAGTTTATGTGGGTGCCAACTGGATCCTCATCAGAAAGAATCTTTTGTGCAGTGTTCACGTGCAGAGCTGTGCAGAAAGGGGGGGCCTGAAAACAGGAAGATTTTCTGTGCTGTTGAGCTGTTTGGCTGCTCACACTGGTTCCAGATGGTGCTGGAGGCACCCGGTGCCTCTGAAAACGGGCCAACTTTCATTCTCCCAGTTCTTATAGTAGCAAGAGAAAAACTGTTCTCTTGAGAAAAGAAAACAGGGAAAAACTAGTAATGATATTTCTGCTTCTCCTGTTGGCAAATTACAGCTGAAATTAGATAACATGCTGCAACAATTCTGGCTCTCCAGCTGGAGAGGGAGAGAAGCAGAGAGCTGCTGTGGGTGTCCCACGTAGCACAAGGCTCTGCTCCCTGAATCAGCCCTAACCCAAACTCATTTGGATCACCTGGGGCCCCTAACTTTTCATTTCAGATCTTCAATTATTCTTTCCTCCTATTCCTCATACCAGTGAAGAGAGATAAATCTGTTTAAGTAGGCCTGGTTTTGCTATTGTTTTCTGAGGGTTTCTCATCCTTACCCAACACCATTCCTGGGCTCTGGGGCTGCTCCTCCTGCAGGTCCATTTCTGCCCAGTGACCTGGCAACAGATGCTGAGAGTGTTTAACCTCATGTCCTGCTTTGCAGTCAGGTCCATACTTCTACTACATCTCAGGCTTATTCACTTGGTCTTTAAGACTCCTTTGCAAAATTTTTTTTCCTATTTAAGATAGGATGGGGTTCAGCTGGCATCACAGCCCTGGTTAGATCACCACAAAGAATCAGAGCAATAGCACAGGTTTTGTGCACGAGCACAAGCTACAAACATCCATCCTTCACCATCCCCTGCAGAGCAAACCAGTTCAGAAAAGGAACAGACAGGTGCAGGGCCTTTGATGGGAGCCCTGTGTAAAGACTGTGTCAGTTTGTCTTGTTTTGAGCCAAAAAACACTCTGGACTTTATTTTTGCTTATGTTTAAATGATCAAATCCCTCTCTCCACAAATTTCTGAAGTATCTGAGAAAAATCTGTATTTTAAAAAGTGTATTAATTAGTTATCAGTATGGATTAAAGAGTACCTGCAACTATTACAATGGTAAAGCCATCTGTAACTATTTTGGATGTTTTCCTGCTCACTTCTTTAATTAAAACTTTCTTGACTAGGAGTTACCCTCATTAGCAAGAATTTAACTTTTCATTTGAAATAAGTGATTCAGAGATGAAGCAGGGCTATATGATTTCTTTCTGCCTATATTTGTGGCAGTTCTACAGACATAACCCAGCTATTTTTGGTGAGAATTCATCCACAATACTTTTCATCAATTGGAAAAATATTGATACAGCCTCAAATCTGATCTGTATGTAGCTTTTCAAGATGAAAGGGCAAAAGATATGTCTCTGAGAGGTATCATGCAAGTTAGAGAATACTGGACATCACCATCAGGTAATATTTATGTAAAAGGGAGTTGCTGTTCTACCTTGAAGTGAGCCTTTTGCTTTTGTAAAAAAAAAATAATAAAAAAATCAGAGCAGTACAGAAAATATGGGTCTTTTTTCCTCCTTGTCAGCTTTGCTGCAGTGAAAAATTTCTCCATAGCTTTGCTTATAATTCTCCTGGCTAACAGTCATTGTTTATTTTATAAAATAACTGCCAGGGCCAACAGGCATGTTTGTCTTCTTTCAGAAGATTTAAATAGCAAAGAGTTTAAAAAGCAGATACTCTATTAAAATGAGTTTATATCATATCTATTCAGACCTTACAAGCCTTGCTTTAAAAGCCTAATCCATTTGTTTCTCTAAGGCTCCTTTATGTTTGCCACTTGATGGAAGGGGATGCACTCAGTGCATCACAGCACTGATAAGGAAAGCAGCTCCAGCCCCTTTATCAAAACACACAGGGAATGAAGGATGGTCCTGCTCAGACAGATGTTCCTTCTCAACTTCTCACATCACAGGTATTGCTCTGCATTTTCCAGGCATTATCTCCTAAAGGATGAATCAATGTTCCCAAAGCCCCAGGGTGGAAGCCAGAACTGCAAGGAGGATGGGTTGAACCATGTTTCAAAATCCCTGCAGCTCTCTCACCTCAGCAGAAACACAAACAGGGAACCAAAGGAATGTCCCTGCAGCACACACAGGAGACACAGAGCTCCCTGCCCCAGGGATGAGCCTGGCCAGCCCAGGACAGTCCCAGGGAGGGGTAGAAAAACCCCTGGCCGGGGCTCTGAGGGAGCACTGGATTTCCTTTCTCCTGCTGCTCCCCTTTGGATTGTAAAACAACTGATACAAAGACAACATCACAACCTCATCCTGCATTACCTGCCCTTGTTTATGACATTTAAGTCCTATCACTTCCCACTCTTGTGCCCAGCCAGCAACCCATAAAGTCCATCACTGATCCTACCCCTCTTTTTGACCTCTGAACAACCACTTCCAATCTCTGGGAAAGATTCCCAGATGTTTTCCCCTCAGCAAAGTTTAATCAAGGATTTTCCACCGAAGTTGAGCTTGGGGAGGCTGGAACCACTTTTTACTCCAGATGCCAACTGTCTACCAGTTCACTCAATACTTCTGAACAGTGCCTTGCTCCCAAGCACAACCATCTCTTTTTTTTTCTTTTTTTAATGAGTAACTCCACATGCTCCTTGAGGTGAGTGACAAATGGTTATTTGATTTAGGATGCTCTCAAATTATAAGCAGCCCACAGTTATTTTAAGTGTATGTTGCATCTTTGTCTCAATGAAGATTAATGTTATTCTTGCCATGGGGTTATGCAGGAAGGAAACATTTGTGAAGCAGCAATTTTTAAAACTTCCCCCAGATTGATTTATCTGTTTATTTGTTTTCAACTTTTGGGCACTTGTAAATGATGTCTTTAGTCTTCTGATGGAATACTGGCATCCAGCAATTTACAACTGGCTGAAAGCAAGTGTGTGGAGGGAAGATTATTTGTCTCTTGACCGTAACTGAGGGCTAGATTGAATAAAGGAGTTTGCATAAACTAAGCTGAGCATAAAGATTTAAATTCATTAGGTAAAGCAAGAAATAAAATAGTCCAACAACCAAAACAAAACACCGAACAATGAGTTTAAAAACAAAGATTAAACCTGCCTTCAGGTAGACAGGAGAAATCATGCTTGTAGGAAGACAGAGTTACTGAAATGAAGTATTGATTTTCTGCTGAAAGAATTGTAAGTATAAAAGGACAATTAATTTTTAGACTAAGCTAACAGTGATATTATTGCTCTCTGGGTGTAGCAAGAAGCTCATCTGTCTGTATCTATCTATAGCATTTGACTCCTGTGCTCAGAGGCAGTGAGTTTTTAATCAAAACTAGATTGTTAAGAATATTAGAGTATGATCAAGTGTCCAGGCTATTCCTTCATGGATTTGAACTTCAAATTGAAGGTGACTTCGTTTGACAAACACACACAATAAATACCTGGAGCAGCATTTCACCTTCCTTCCTGGCCACTCACCTCTAGTGCCTTGCCTGAGCAACACCCTGTCCTGCTGAGTCCCCTCACAAGGGATTGGGGTTCATCTTTTGGCCTTCTCAGCCTTCCCATCCTACATCTCCAAACTCCTTTCCACAACAATGTGTAAAAAAAATGGGTTTGTCGTCTCCAGCAAGTTTTAAAAATTTTTCTGGTTGAAACCGTTTTGTGTGCATGTAAAAAATGAATATTACCCCAAACCAGACTGAAAAAAACAATGCAAATAATTAATGGTTTTTAAGTCCTGGTATATCAGTTCAGATAAATCAAGTAGTTTTGTTTAAACAAGCAATCCAAGCCCTAAATAAATATTCAGACTCCTGAGCAGGATCAATTCAAACCTGGCTGATCTTTCACTATGATTTAAAAATAGGAATTTTTTTGCTTGTTTAAGAATAAATGTTGATATGACTTTAGGCTTGAACATTGCTTTTCCTGTCATAAATGTTCTTGCACGGGATGTCTGACAAATGAATCCATCCTGAGCAGGAGAGCATCCGAGTGCCTCAGGCTGTGGCTGGAGCGATTCCCGAGCCCTTAACGAGCCTGGCACGCCCACATCCTGCCTGAGGAGCAATTGTCAATTATTTTTTTTTTTTTTCAGAGCACCCCGGTGAGAACTGCTTCCAGGTCTGGGTGGAGGTGAACCTGAGCAGAGCCCGGACACCGTTAAAGCCCCTCTGACTGACAAAACTTTTAAAATATGACTACAGGGAGGATTTTATCTCCACAATGCTGCTATGCTGGGATGTGACAGGCTTCCTACCCAGGTCTGGAAGGTATGGATCTGCTTGCATACATGAAATCTCATCATTTCCCTTCCCTTCCCTCCCTTTATGTCCGTTGTTTTGGGAAAGGACTACAGAAGGAAAAAAAAAAAAAAAAAAAAACAACCAGAGAATGTTTTGAAATAAATCCTAAGGGTTGGGATGAGTTGAAACATGATTAATCAGCATAGGAACCAGCTCTCTGTAATCTATGTGGTACATTATTAGTTTATATTTAAAGTGACAGTGCCAAGATTGTCAGGCTAGGAAAATAAAAAACAAAAACCATACCTTTTAAGGTACCTTGCATAGGTAGTGTTGATTGCAAAATTCAGGCACACTGCTGAGCACAAGTGTTACAGAGAGCCTGTAACAGAGCTGGGACACTAATGAGGCTGCCAGCATCCTGCATAAGGTCATAAAAATTGAATATAATCTCTCTTCTGTGGCAATCCCTCATGAAAAGGGCACTGGGAAACAAAACAAGCAGCAAAGACCAAATGCTCAGGATGGAGCCTTCAGTGAGGTACAGGGTTCTTGGTCCCTGGGCCCTGACCCAGCTCCAGGGGCTCCTGGCTGCCAGAACAGAGACACAAAAACAAGCCAGGGGAGCAGGGCACCAAAGCTCCAGGATGCCAACCCTTCTGAGGGGTCACAGCTGCTGCCTGGTGCTGGCCCTCTGCAACCCTCAAGGGGCCGAGTGCTCAGAGCCGCTTCTGGTGCTGAATTACTCAGCCAGCTCAGCTCCAGCCCTGGGTGAGCCTGCCTGTGGCACCCACTGCCTCTCAGAGGAGTTAGAGGGGGAGAGACTGCACTGCAACCCCTGGGGATGATTTACAGCAAGACATACACTCAGGACTGCTAAACTGCCTAGTTGGAGCCAGGGATTGTCCTTCATCTTTTGGCTTTGTTTAGACCAAATCACATTTTCAACAAATCTGAAGAAATTTTAAAAAAAATAAATACAATTCTACAGCTCATTGCTGTCAAGCTGGGGGGAAAAAAAAGTAATTTTCTACAATTCAGCTATTCAGAGAAAACCTGATCATTCAAGTGTGAAACTTTATAATTGTTTCTGCTGATCTTTTCTTTTTTTTCACACACACAATGCTGTCAACATCAACCCTGCTAGTAAACAAGAGCAAAACATCCAGCCAGCCAGTCTGTAGCTGGGGAGAGAGCTAATTTCAGCAGCACTGATGGATTTCACAAGCCAGACTGAGATAAACTGACTGCAAGACCCTTCTGCTCACCTGCTCAGCACAGCTCCCAGGGCTGGGATGGAGGGCAGGGTGTGCAGGCAGAGCACCCAGCATGGACCCAGTCTGCTTCAACCTGGGAGACCCTTCCACACCCACACCAAGCCTGGCTGTACTGCTGGGCACCAGGGAAGTGAGAAAGGGGAGTGGAGGTGCTGGTCAAGGAAATGGAAATTAATCAGGTTGAGTCGTGCAGCTCTTACAGAGATGGAGGACCACAAGCAGCTGGCAGACAGCAGGACACAGCAAGTCCATGGTAATACTTGGGAGCTGGACTTTCCCATGAGGAAACACACGGTGAACACACACAAATAACTCCTCTTGCATTTGGGGGCTGTCTCTTGCCAGTCCCCTGGTGCCTGATCTAGAACAGCAGTGCCTTCCAGCCACAATAAAATAATCTGGAGACAACTGCCTCGGGCACAGCCCCACTCCAGCACCCAGCTCTGCTCAGCACCAAGGAGTCCCTGCCCTGCCAAGCCTGCTGGAATGCAGCTGCAGTGAGTAACAGCAGGGGACCACCAAACACCTGCTGGCAGCCAGCCCCACCATGACCCACACCAGCACTGTGACCAGCCAGAGCTGCAGGGGAGGGATCCACTCTGACAGTGCTGGGGCACTGACAGATGCACGTCAGCAGCCAAGCTGAGAGTGAGGACAGCCACTGGGAAAGCCAGATCCTTCTGACCAGCCCCAAGAAACACACTGGCCATCAGTAGTAACTTCATGGAGAGTAGTGCTCAACAATCAAAACGTTATTGAGTTTGTGGGAAGACCAGAAGGAGGGAAAACGTGATTTACACAACCTCAAGAATAGAGCTTTTTGGAAAAAAAAAATATTTCTAGTCCCACTGGGAATGCCTACTTTTATCAAAACAGATCAATATAAACCTGAAATAATTAGGTTCAAGCTGTCAATATAATTTAATGTGCAAACTACAGCTCAGATGCCACAACCTTTTACTCTGCTCTCTGGGTAAAGCCTTCTGCCTGGCCTATCCTCTCCATAACATGCTTTTCCCTTCCAGCAGGAGAGAAGCATCCTCCAGGCACAGTCCTGGGGGCAGAGGGAAGCAGAGGGATGCAGCACTTAAACCAGACTCACATGAGATTGGGTGATGCCATTTTGAAGAGAAAAATCTCCAAGGGATAGATCTCTACTTGAAACCTCTGATCATTTTCTGAGTAAATTATTCCTCTTTCCAAAGAAAGCACATTTGTGTGAAAATGCAGTTTTCCCTCCAGGATCAGTACTGATGGAAATTACCAGGTAGTTCTGATATTCTGCAGGAGCCAACTCAGGGTGAAATAACCCCACATGGTACAAAAGCCAGAATGTCAGGAGGGGGAAAAGGAATTTAAAAATCACACCCATCCTTGTTGGACCTTCACAAGAGCATTGCAGGAGAAGACTGGGATACATTAGCAGTTTTGATAACATTTTTTTTCTTTTATATTCATAAAGTATTCATACTTAATACTCAGCTTTGCTGACAAACCCTTTTTTCATCAAATGAAGTTATAAACTGCAATGTAAGATCTCTTGGCTGGGGAAATAGAGTGGTAGCAGAGTGTCTTGGGAATATTAGGCCTCTGACCAGGCAAGGTGAGCATTACAAGCCTGACCTTGTTCCTCAGAGATTTCTTCATGAGCTCCTAAGGATGTGACTGGCAAATACATGAGATCATGAGGTGTCTGCTTGGTTTCGTTCACTTTGTGTCATCAGCTTCTTTCATCTCCCTGCTGCAGGACCGGCTGTCGCAGTAATTCCTATGCTTTCAGGAAATTTAAAAAAAAATCTGACATCCTTGTGCTTAAAATAGACTCAAGAGCCCAGCTGATTTGTACTTGCCTTGTTGGATCTAGTAGGTTGTGAGGCTAGAAAACCACTTGAAAAGGAGCAAGAAAGGGAAGAAACTGTGAGCTTTTAAAATAAAAGGTCTTCAGTTCACCCTGAGGAAGATTTGCAGGGCACAGGAGCTCAGGAGTCTCTGGGACACCCACTGGCAGCTGGCACAGCAGGATGCTGCAGGAACAGCCAGATGTGAGCCACCACTGCAACAGCCCTGCCAGTAGCACCAGCTCACTGGAAATACAACCAGGCAAACTTCTCTGTGTAGTAAAACCTGGGATCTCCTCACTGTATCAGGGTAGTAACAGAGAGCAGCTGGGCTGTTCGATTCCCCAGTTTCACCCAATCCTCCCTTTGGCTCCATCTCTGCTTGTTCCCACCTCTCCTCTCCAGTTAAAGCAGGGACTGGCTCTCAGATTGATTATTGCATTTGCTGTGAACGACTTTGTTGTTTAGTTTGCTGTAAAGAGGCATTCCATATTCCTGATCTCCTACACTGTAATCCCCAACACTTCTCCCTCCCAGCTTGGCCAAACATGGATGTCAGGAGAAGCTTCCCCATCCCTGGGCAGTGACCCAAGCCTATCTAAGGTCAGTTCCTCTCCTTCAGCACAATTGTGCAAAGCAGTTTGGGTTATCAGCTGATGAACTCTCCAGACTCAAACTTTCAGAGGGATTCAATCACTGCTGAAGACATTTTGGTTATGGATTCAGGTGAGGAGGCTAGAGGAGACCTTCAGCTATGCAGAATCTGCAGTGAATAAGATAATCCTTGTTCTAATCACATAATCACCTGTACCTCTCTGGGTGATAAAACATCCACTTAAAAATGATATTGCTCCTAAAAAATCTTCTACTGCCTGGAGAACCTTGAGTACCAGAGATTAAAAGATTATGGAAAATAAGTATGCATAATTTTCACTTTGCTTTGTGCCAGTGAGAGACAGAGAATGTTTGGACAGAGAGGAAAATTGGGATAGAAACAGTCTGCTCTGCCATTTGTCTGATCTTTCACACTAGCAGAGGAATGGAAATATTTTTATGATTAGGAAATGCTGAGACAAGAACACTGTCTGTGCCTCTTTTAAGGGATGATATTTCAAATGGATAGTTCTCATTCACCACAGCTTCTCTTTTCTTTGTTAACACCTCTTTTTAGTGTCTAATATTTTAGCAAGAAGCATTTGTGGGCTAAATTAAGGGGGGCATGAGGTTCCTCCTTCTCACAGCTCTCAATCAGCTGAGCTACAACATTTCCACCGGGTTTATTTCCCTGCAAGAATGAATCAGAGCAGTAACATGTATCTGCATCCAGTACAAGCCCCGATGTTCCCCATGCCCAGGAGCAGCAATCACTTGTGCCTGACACGGTGTTTGTTTTGCAGGTGGTTGATGATGTTAGGAGTAAATCCAAACCCAGATGAAGAGCGGCCTGAGCAATGGAGGTGCCAACCCCAGAGCCCGTGTACGTTGATGTGGACAAGGGACTGACGTTAGCGTGTTTTGTCTTCCTCTGCCTCTTCCTGATTGTGATGATCATTCGCTGTGCCAAAGTCATCATGGACCCTTACAGTGCCATCCCGACGTCCACGTGGGAGGAGCAGCATCTCGATGACTGACAGGGATTCCCCAGACACAGCCATGGAATGCTGTGGTTCAGGAGGCCTTTCCCCACCACGGGGAAGGCTGACACCCAAACAGCCATTTTATGATATGCAGGGCAAAGGCAATATCTCCAAGAGCACATAGTGTAAATTATTTTTGCTCAACAGGTCAAGATATCAGCAAGCCATTCTGGCAGCAGAGTTTACTACTATGCAGCAACTCTTATTTTACAGTTGTCATTTTAACTCAAGTAGCACAAGATTCTCCACACTTTTCCTAATATAACTCTTGGTCTAGCACAGTTTGTCACACCTTCAATATCACCCAAAACCCCAGGGTAACCATCAATACAATGAAAAAGTAACAAGAGTATTCTGTCTTTCCTGGAAACAGATTGCTTCAAACGTTGATTGCTTCCTCAGTCATTATAGTGGCATTTTAGGAAAGACACAGATTTTATATACCAGAGCATCACTAAGTAGAAGTGCTGAAGTACCTCTGGTTACATAGAATTATATGAGCAAATTTATTCTTGCCTCACTTGGTTCTGCACATGCACTCCCCACCCCACTGCAGCCATATTTCCAGTGACCAGGATACAGAACCACTCAGACTTAGGGGTCCTGGACTGCTGTAGACCCCATAGCACCACCTTGCTCTACCCTACTCAAGC
Organism: Chaetops frenatus; assembly: GCA_013400775.1. Classification (NCBI taxonomy): domain Eukaryota; kingdom Metazoa; phylum Chordata; class Aves; order Passeriformes; family Picathartidae; genus Chaetops; species Chaetops frenatus. The sequence continues at coordinate 64,832 of VZTR01020648.1, read as the reverse complement.
TAAAACCAGGCACATCCTCTGCCATGGGCCCTTGGATTAGTCAGGCCACTGACTATGAGCTTGGTAGGCACCAAAAATCCCTGGAGTAGAGCCTGGGCACTGCTGGTGTCAACTACATAGAACTTGCTGTGATTTTCAAAGAGTGATTCCATATTCACCCATCTTTTTCTTCAGGTGGACTTCAGTGGGATGAGACAGGACTAGAATGACAAGGACAATAAGCAGAGAGACTTTTCTCCCAGCTTTGTCACTCAGACTCCTCAGCATAACATTTACAGTATCACACAATAATAAGCATTCTACCTCAGAGAAAGTCAGCTCCTTCAAAGTAAGATTTTTCCCACAAATTTGCAAGGTACATTTCCTTCTCTCAATTCATTAAGACAGCCATTATGCAGAAGGCATAAGTGAACATGGGAGCTCTGGAAAATGATAATTTACCTTTGAGAAGTGGGGACTGCAGCATTCCAAAGTCCTCTATTCCTCAAATTCTAAGGTTTGCTCATGCCTGCCTTTTTTTTTCCATGGCTTCATGTTCAGCTTATGGGATTGAAAGAAAGTAATTCAGAGCAGGTACTGCAATGACAGCAAGCACTATGAACAGACAAGTCTTGAAAGCACAAATCTTCAAGAAGGGCATTTCTCCATTTCTCCTCCTCACCATCCTGCCTCACCCCCAGGTTCTTGCCATAAGACAATGCACAGTGGGTGAGAAAGGTGGAAGCAAAGGCTGTGACAAGGAATTGGGACACAGACTTTGCAAGGCACTGTTCTGGCTCCAACAGATTTGTTTGATGATCACACAAGTCAAGTCTTTATGTGCCTCAGTCTACTCATCAGTGAAATGCGTGTAACAATTTCATCTTGTCACACCTCATTTTGTCTATCTAACAATACCAGAAAGTACCTGGAGAGCCTTAGATAGGGACACAGAAATGAGGTTCTTACTTACAACCCTTCCTGCTGAAACCAATAGGGATGATCTGGATCTTGTTATACTGCAGGGGAAGTTCTCTCCAGACCCCCATTTACTCTCTCACTGCAGTATTTTGAGCCAAGCCACATGGCAGCTGGCTTTTTTACATACCCCACTGATTTCTGAGGATGCAAGGTGCTCAACACTGCAAATACAGAGATCCCAAAATAGCAGGCTATGAGGAATATGGGAGCTTTTGCATGGATCTTTTGAACCACACAATTTTTGCTGATCTCCGTTGTAGGAGATCCCAGTCATGAGGCAGGAAATTCAAAGATTAGCTTTCCTCCTGATTTCCTCTAGCAAGAGACCTCTACTGCTTCCACTACCCACTGCAGATTGCTCCTCAGGCTGTTATTTAGCCTCAGCTTCTGCTACCAGGTAATCACCAGTAACAGAGCACTTTTTCAGGCTTGAATGTTAAATGTTCATCATACTTGGAGCAAGCCCACTGTTCTCTCCTACTCATGGATGAGTCTATCTGCACCATAGGAATGGATGTCCTAGCTCAAAGAACAACACTTCTGTTCCCTGGGCTAAAGTTTGGAACCTGTTTTTTGTCGTTAAATCTTGTGTCCCACTAGTGGGGCTACTTCCAAAATAAGCAAAATAATGTCCAGGCTTGGGACACTTCCAGTTTGCATTCAGAGCTGATGCAGAGCAAGGACAGAGCATGTCCTCACACCTCTCAGTGCCAATATTCCACTTGGTGTTTATCTGCATGCAGGACTCTTTGGCATTGTCACATGTCACTGATAAGCCCCAGTTCAGCTAAGGACTTATTCAGGTGCTTAAGTTTAAGCCTCTGAGCAGGCTGCCAGAGAGCAGGGTCAGTCCTGTGCCATGTCCCTGGCTTGGCAGGGACAGCAACACACAGTCCTTGCAGGAGCAAAGCCTGTGTGAGAATGAAGGGTTACAAATGATGAAGAAGCAAATAGAGAAATTTGCTTTGCAAGATTGTTTGCCACTTCTTTCTCTCTTTGTCCAGCTGAACAAACCATTTTATGGACTTCCCTGAAAATCTTAATGAAAAGATCCCTCTGGGTAGCTCTGTTTTCTAATAAAAAGGCACTTGTCCTCCTGGAATAGCTTGTCAAGTCCATCCTTCTGTTGACAAAAAAAGATCATCATAAAAATTTGGATATTCACATACCTGACTGTGTAGAAGTCAACAAGATTGCTTTTATAGAGATAATGTAAATCTATTGATCTCTTCACTCTTGTGACCAGTGACAGGACTTGAGCCTGCCTGAGCTCAAGGAGCTTTTGGATAACACTCTCAGGCACATGGTGGCATTCTTGGGATGTCCTGTGCCAGGCCAGGAGTTGGACACAATGATCCTGGTGGGTCCCTCCCAACCCAGCAGATTCTATGATTCATTCTAATTCCTGCCTTTCCCCACTGGTTACAATCACACAGCCTCACTCCTCTTCAACCAAAAGCAATACTGAACATCATGCCTAAGCCAGACATTTTGTGCTCCTTCCCCAGGGAGCCAGGACTGTCCCACCCCAGGTGCATCTCTGCAGCTCCGCGCTCACAGCCAGGGAAGGTCTCCTTCAGCAGGAGCTGCATCACTGGGCTTGGTAGCAACTTCAGCTGCATGCAACAAGTGCCTCTGCTAGTTTTGGTTCTTTCTGAATCATTGTGCCATACTACCAGCAACTGCACTCAGAGGATGTAAGTCAAACTTGTTGCAAGTGTATTTATCTGACATAATAAACAGCTTCGACATGGAAAACCTCCTTGCTGTCTCTGCTGTGGTTTTCTTACAGTTGACAGGACATCTTAAAGAATACTCACAACACCACATGATTTACAAATAGGGCACATATTCATGACAGCCCTCCTTGGAGAGTGAGAGCAGAGAACGACTCCCTGTGTAGTTGCACCACTACAGATGCTTGGGAGCTCAGGGCAGAGCTGATGGAGCCCCAGCTGTTCCTGTGGCTCTGCAGAAGGTCAGCCTTTCCAGAGGGGCTATTTCAGGTTACTCCCTTGGTCAGGAAGAGCACTCAGCTGAGCTTCAGCTCAGTGGGGGACTGCAGCATTTGTATTTCAGCAATTCATTATCAGTAACAAATTGCATACCAGAAGAAATAGGGCCACTGAGACTGGAATCCCTCCTGCCAGCAACTGAAAATGAAGAGCATGGAGCATCTGTGGGGGTCTCTTTGAAGAAGCTCCAGAGTATGGGATATGCAGGGTAAAAAGCACCTAGGGAACTCCTCCTCTTGAAAAAGATGAAGAGACAAATTGCTAATTCTTTCATCTTGAAAAAGAACTCTGCTGCCTGAAAGCTGGGTGCTTTATAGATCTGCTTGTCCCTGCAGCAAGTCCTCTGGCAGAAGGATCTTTGTGCCTGGAGCCTAGTCTGCCACAAAGACTAAACCCCACTGATAAATCACTACCTCTCTCCCAGTCAGAAGCAGAGGCTGGAGTCTTTACCCTGCTTTCAGTACAGCTACTCTGGCTAAGGTAAGAGCAGACCTGAACTGAGGCCAGCAGCAGCTGAATTTGAGCAGCCACTCTGGAAATATTTTCTGAAAGAAACAGGGACTGATGGCCAGCCAGAGACCCACAGGAGTGATGCTGCTGCAGTCTGTTCTGGCCAAAGGTGTCCCCAGCTCGCTGGGTCATTTCAGTCTCAGCAGGCAGCTTCAGCCCAGATTGCTTTAGCTCAGAATCCAGCACAGGACTGGGATGGAGAAACGCTGTGCTCAGACTTCAGCCATCTCCTTCATATTTTTTTTATTTTCTTAAAACCATTTTCATTAAAAATGGTCAATACCTTGCTAATCAGGAGGAAAACTCTGCTTACACTTATATTTTTAAAGCAATTTGAAATTCCTGGTTGCATTTATTCTCAGGTCATCATTTATAATTAAATCCACAATGGTGTTAAGAAACATTGAATGACAGAGTTCTGAGTTGCAAAGCTCCATGTTTCATACTGGAACCCAGCCAGGCAGCCCACACAGGGAAATCAGAAATCAAAAATGTATTAAAAATGCATTAAGTATGCTGAAGCCATAAGGAATGCAGAGTTTTTCAAAACTTGTTTCGTATTTAAGATTAATTGGATTTCTCCAGCAGCCGCTGTCTTGCCTCTGCAGATCAAAGGAAGTACCTGGTAGGGGTGAGCAGGGAGCAGAGCTGGGCACACTTCAGCCTCTGCAGCAGTTCCCAGAGCCCCCCCAAACAGGGTCCCAGGACAGCTCCAGGGCATCCAGTGCTCTGCAGGGCACTGGAGGCTCCAGCTGGAAAAGCTGAGCCCTGAGCACATCTCAGTGCACAGTGAGGAGTGGGACAAGAAACCCTCCCTGTGCCTGCAGCTCCCAGCCAGTCCCTCAGAATTCATGGGCCAAGCTGTTGATCCTCCAGGCTGACCCAAGGGATGCCCAGCTGCCACCAGGGAGTTTGCTCCTGCAGCATTTCCCTTGGACTGTCATTAACTGTGCTAAACCCTGCTCTGGCTCAGCTGCTTATGGAACAAACAATACTGAGCAACCAGAGTAAAAATCAGAAGGCACAGGTCTGTAGTTAAAACTTCATGGAAAACCAGACATCTGTACAACACAAAGAGCTGAAGTGAAGAAGTTCTTGGGAATGAAAGAAGATGAGAAGGAGGAATAGCTCACAGCAGATTTGTATGGAGCAGCTTGGTGCCAGTACCTCAGCATATCCCTCACGTACTTCCAAAGCCTTCAATCAATTTTAAAATCCCAGAAATGATCTCCTTTCTCACTCAGCAGCAACTGTGTGGGCATTCTGAACAGAAGCAGCAATCAAACCTGAGAAATGGTCTCCTGCCTCACTTCTTAAAGCCAAAAGCCATGTGAAAATCACCTACCAGCTCTGTCCCTCTTCACAAAGTCACTACCTTGACCCTGAATAGCTACTGAGAGGATGTTTTAATTTGAGTTATTGTTGCCTGGTTAATGAAAGGATTATGAATATTGCTGACCCAAACCCTTACATTAAAACAATTTTTTTTTCCAGGATATCACATCCATGTCTAATTAGAATCTCTGCAGAAAGCTACTTCAGGTGAAGAGTGCCTGCATTTCGCAGCAAAAAGCCATTGGTTCCTTTAAATTCTGAAATACATTTTAGGGGTTTATTCCATGCTTTTTTGCCTTTTTTTTTTTCTTTTTTTTTTGACACTTAATTATACCAACAGCACCGTTATAAATTACACCCAGCTTTTTCATTATGCACCAACCAGACGATGCTTTGATCTGTAAGAAAATGCATCTCCAAGTACCAAACAGTGGCTGCCCTTAGTTTTGCTGCCAGAAAAATAACCAAATCAGGTGGAATGGTCTCAGGCAGGATGATTTATTTCCTCTACACCCACCCCGTGATAAGGCAGCACAAGCCAGAAGCAGCTCGAGGAGCTCTCATCCAACACCCCAGCAGTACTCACCCCTGGAATCCCTGTGCTCCACCACGGATTGCTGCTGGGAACTGCTGACCTCTGCTGAGCGGGAAACACCAGGCAGGAGGAGGATGCTCCAGGCCAGCACAGGTGCTGTGGTTTCCACTTAGACACACATTTCCATCTCCTCTGGTCAGGAGCACAGGATCTGTCTCCCCACACAACGTTGCACGACCCTGAACGAGGCCTCTCAGGTGGCTGACACAGCAGAAAGGTTTTATTTTTTTCCTCCAGGTTTCTGAAGATCCAAGAAGGATTTTCTTGTTCGACACAAAGGTTAACAACCCACAAACCTGGTGCTGTGACAGGGCAGTGAAAAAGGAGCTCTTGGTCTGTCTAAGGGTTTTTTCCACTTTGGTTGGAAGCCAGATGATAAGAAAACTAAGAAAAATGCATCTAAATCAAATGAAAATTAATAACCTCTAGAAGCAGAGACAGCCATGGTCAACCCTAACTGAAACAAAGTCTTCCAGAAGTGTATGGGAAGCTCTTTGTAGAGGCAATCAACCCAACTGAAACTGGCACTTCAAAAATAAACTTTTTCCAAGCACCCAGGCTGAAATACCCTCTTGTTCCTGATCTTTTTACCTGTGTTCAGCTTCCCTCAACACCAGAAGAAAGCTCCATGACCTTGAATTTAAAGGACAAGTGTGTAAAGTGGTCCCACCTGCCCCGGGGGAGGCGGAGCAACCAGGAGATGCCCGGAACACCTGTGTGTTTCCCAAAATTTGGGTCAGAGGCTGCTTCCCTCCCAGGCAGTGGGTGCTGCTGGTCCCAGGCCAAAGCAATTTTGTGGGCAGCACTGCACATTGCAGTACAGATGTGCCCTTCACTCTCCCCTTGACACAGGGCACCCTGGCAGGATGAGAATCAGCAGTGCTGGGCCCCCCTTCTCCACAGTGCCCACCCAAACAGAGCCCACCACCTTCTCCTGGGGCAGGGGCGGACAGAAAGTGGCCTTGGGCACACAGAAAAGTTTGTTTCTTTTTTTATCACCTCCTGGCATTTTGGCCCCCATCCATGTAGCAGGCGGCAGATGACTCTGAGCTCTGTCCTCAGAGAGTTTTTGGGCTTTGTCCAGCTCACCTCTGAAACCTGCTGTGCCTGAGGTCCTTTCCAGAAATTACCCACCTTCTGGGAATCTGGGACTTCTCCAGATGTCCCCGGGCTAGAGAAGCTCAGCTGAGTCACCTTGGGGCCACAGGGGGCCCTTCTCTCCTCCCACCCATCCCCAGCCTGCCGGGGGGTGCTTGGCCCCGGGGGGTTCAGAGGGGCCACTGCAAGGCCTCCTCCTCCCTCAGGGCTGGGGCTGGGCCTGGCAGGCTGGCTCTGGGGCAGCAGCCAGCTTGGAAGGGTCTGTGCCTGGGAACCTCCATCCTGGCCAGGTTTGGGGTCTCAGCACCACTGACCTTCTGCCTGGCCAGTCAATGAGCCCAATCCCCGCTTGCTGGCAGGAATTGCAGCCTCCAGTTGGCTCTTTGGGAGAGGGATTCATTGTCTGTGTACAGGACTGGCCTTTACCTTGCCCAGAGTTCGGGAAGAGCATTAGGGATTTGCAGTTCCCCTAAGGATTCCTGCACAGAGCAAGCCTTGACACCACAGCCCTTCTTGGCTGTGCAGTGTCTGCATCAAGGTCACAGCTGATGACTGATGCCATTATTGCCCTGCCATCAGCTCCTGTCTCTCTGCATAGGTGCACCCCTCTCCTCAGACACTGCACTTCCACAACACCAGGTATGCCAAGGTGCACCATGGAGGTTGCTTCTGCAGAGAAATTTCTCTCCTGGATAAATGCTTTTTGTGTCCTCCTGCTGCTGCCAGGAGCAAAGCCAGGCTCTGCTCAGAGGAAGAGGATGGGTTATTTCTAAATCCAGGAGGGAAGGTGTCAACTCACAATTGTCCTTTGAGGTCAAAAGAGAGCACAAGGCATCTATGAATTGATGACCCAGTCAGAGTACATTAAATAAATATCGGCCTATTAGTTCAGCTCCAAAAGCCTGAAGGCAAAATAGCTTTTCCTTCGTAAACAACAATGAGCCAATGTTTTCCTGGCCAGGTCATCCTTGATTTGAGGATGAACACCCAAGTATCATTCTTTAAAGAATTATTATTTGTGCACACTAGAAGAAAGTTCATTTCAGTGCACATACCCCATTAGCAGTGATTTATCTGCACTGCCACATTTTTTCTTTAATTTTTATTTCAAATTCATTTTCCTCTTCTGCATGGCCATAAAGTTCACATTCCTGGTCAGCCCCAGGTGCTCCCCAGGATAACATCAAATGCCCTCATGGCCCACATCAGCAAAACTACCTGGCAGACCTTGGGGACAGCCTGGAAAAGCAGCAACCTGGGCTCATCCTGCTGTCACCACATGGAGCCAGCAGCCTCATCATGTTCTTCACTTTGAGGACCAAGCAAATATTTAACAAGTTCCCCTTGTACTGTACCAGAGTTCATTATCCGGTCTCCTGAGCTCCTTCAGTCAGTAATATCCTCTAATTGATGTGATTTGGCACTTGGCCATGGAGTTAAATTGATTTGTAGGCCAGCAGGAGACAGCAGATGCCCTTTACACTTGAGGAAAGTGGCATGTGGCTTTGTTTACTGGCTGCTGCAAGGGGATGCCAGGGTATGAGATGCCTTTTAGGGGTGCAGGAAGGGGGTTGGCCTCCTTGGTGTCCTCTGTCCACAGCCCCTGTTGGGTGGCAAGGTGTGACAGCCACCAGGGAGTGCCTGGGGATCACTCCAGTGATGAAATTCCCCCTCCCTCCTTGACCCCAATGATGCTGGTGCACAGGGTGAGAGAGAAATAAGGAATTTCCGTCTCTAAACCATGGCACAGGGGATCTCTGTGATCTTCTGAGGGCTGCCCTAACACATCCAGCCATCTCTAGGCTGGAATCAACCTCTTTCTGGGGCAGGAAAGTTGCCTCTGGTTGTGTAAGGGCAGGAGGAGCAGGGACATCCTGCCTGTTGCCTTCAGTTGTGTCGATTATCACATTTCCAAGTTGCTTTGTTGCCAATTATTTTAGGGCACAGTCATGTAACTCTGACTCAGGAAGGTCTACAAGTGTTAACATCCATATGCAACTAGCTTTCAGGATTTCTCCTCCAGCATATTAACACTGGAAAAAGGAAGTCAGCATGGAATCTCAGCTCTTATCATCAGCCTAGTACTCTGAATATTTAAGCGCACTTGAAAGCCTCTTTTTATAATTATGAAAAAAACATGAATATACTAGAAGAGTTAAGAATTCCACTTTCCATTTCAATCATCTTATTCATACTCTGAGAATTTTAAGCTAGCATTGAAATCCTTTTCTTATCACACCAGAGAGCCACATTCACCTTTAAGATATTTATTGATAATTAAAAACATTTCGATTCCAATCACTCATATAAAAATAATAAATCTGAATAAAGCAGAATGACTTGTAGGGGTGGGAGGAGGGTTCCTCCTTGGATGTCACATTACTCCAGTCCTCATGGATTTGACAGGGCTGGAAGGATTTTTCCTGAGCATTGGCCAAATCCCACACGGAAGCCGTTGCCCTGGCAGTAACCTAAGGACAGAAAACACAGCTTGTTCTGTAAGGACAGCAGGATTTTACCAGGAATAAAATTGAATAAAGGCATCAAGAGACCAAAACCAAGTGAAAACATTTCAGAAATGCAATGAGGGGTGAAAAAATAGAACACCTGGAAGAGTTCAAGTAGACCAGAAATATAAGTAAAAAAGAAGCACAAACTGTTAAACACAGCAATATGCAAGTTCAGTGAATTGATCAGACAACAAACAAGATGTGCCAGCAATATTTCTGTTTTCAAACATTACCTGCAGAACCATCAATCTACCTGGCAAACTGATTCACTGCCTGGCCCAGCCCTGCAATTAATCAAGTAAATCTGGACTCTCTGCAGCATCAGGACTGCTCTTGGGATATCAGGATGCTGACAGCCAGAAAGGCAGCCATTAACCCCCTCAGACAGCAGGACCTATCCCTGCAGAAGCCATTTCGCTTGCTAAAGTCAAGTGGTTTGGTTCCATGAGAAATTCAGCATCTGACTCCAAGTTCTCATTAATCCTCTGTTATGTAAGAGGGTGTGGAAGCTCTGCTGGCTGCTGCAGCAGAGCTCACGGGGCTGTGACAGCATCTCTAACTATGGGACAATTCCATCTTTCCCTACTCCTGCATGATGGAGGAGATGACATTGGGACAGGGCTGCTGCAGCTCCTATTGCTGCCACCAAGCTGCTCCACAAACTGCAGCCACCAGCAAAGCTGCAGGCAAAGGAGGGGAGGGGGCACAGCCAGGGCCTTCTGGCCTGTCTGAGAAGTCTATTCTGGGCAGAAACAGCTGAGGAGACCCACTGTAGCATTCTGCTACAGCAGCTGATCAAAGGAAGGACAAGTGGCATATGCTGCATTTTAAGGACTGATTTCATATCTAGAGATGGATTTTCCTGATGGAATACATCCCCTTCATGTGATAAAAAACAGCTGCCTTCAAGAAGCCAAGAAGGAGCTCAACAGAACAGACTCTAACTCTAATTCCCACCCTTAGCACAGATCAGTGGAAAACTCCTCTGAGGAAGAGAAAGGGTGGGCTTGGTAACTGCAGCACAAAGAGAGACCCTGCCAGCTCTAACCCACGGTGCAGTTCTCACAGGCAGACTGAAAGGAAATTTTCCAAGGACAGTGGTGTCTCTAAGTGCTTATGTAAAGCCACAGACACCATCCTGGTATCTGCCAGGTAACCCTCTTCCTTCAGCAGTACTGGAGTAAGGCACTGCAAGGCTCAGCTCAGCTTCATTTGACTCATTAGGCTTCACTGCCAGCTTTCCTTTGAGCAGCAGCTGGTTATTTCAGTCCAGTTTGGTTATCCCTGCTGTCAGGCACAATTTAGAGGAGCACCAAGGAGCAGCACACTGAACAAAGAGAGCCCTGTGCTGCCAGCAGCTCTGGCTTGAACTCTGTGTGTGCCAAGGAGCTACTGAGGGGGTTTTGCAGGCAGCTGCCAACACCACCAGCAGCCCTTCCCCTGCAATGCTCCCTCCCTGAGACACTTCTTGGGAGAAATATATTTCTGTCATTTTATGTGTTAGGTCTCTGAAATAGGTCCCACATGGGGAGTAAGAATACAAAGCTGAAACAGGAAACCAGAAATGATGTGTTGAGCGCTTGGCAAGAGTGAATGGCAGCACCTTGGGAGAGGATGGAACAGCACCAGCCCTGCCCCAAGAGTGCCTTAAGGCACAGGTCCTGCCATACATCACTGAATAGGAGCAGCCCCCAGACTGCCCCAGCAGCACCTGGCTCCTTGCAGTGCCCTGGACTCCACAGCCACAAACTGTGCTGGTGTGAAACAGCCCAGCAGATCAATTAACATGGGACTGTCCCACTGCCTTCAGCCAGCTTAGCAGCAATGCCATCCTGCCATCTTTAAAGAGTAAAGACTTTCAGGATTCAAAGTATTTAAAGAATTAACACAGCTTATCCTGGCCGTGAGGAGCATGGCTCATGGACCAGTGCCATTTGTCCCTGAGCTGGCTCCCCATGCCAGCAGCTCCCAGACTGCAAGGTGCTCCTTGCCAGTAGGGATATCAGTGTGTGACTCCACAGGAACATTCACCATAGCTCACTGTACCCCCTAATTTAGGGCTCCTGGCATAGTTACTGCAGGGAAATTGGCAACTCTGGAGGGCAGTGTGGCACTTTGAATTGCTGGAGGAGTGTCTCTGGATACATGGGGAGCCTGTAGAGAACAGTGTCAGATGCCTCCACGTTCCAGCATGAGCAGTCACTGGGCTGTTGGGAGGCTGAGGGATGTCAGAGGCACTGGGGAATCCTTGGGTTCACACCTATGGCTCTCTCCAGTACATCTCAATCTCCAGTTGTCTCAGCACCTTCCTCTGTCAAACTGGCAGCAGCTCACAGGAACACGATTTTCAAGGCTATTGGATGGGCTGCCAGGCAGGAGCCACTGGGGCTCTGGCTGCAGCACTACCAAAACCACTATGGAGTCATTGCCAGGGGACTGGAATCCATGTTACTTTTTTTTTTTTTTTTTCCCTGATCACTGAAAATTCTCAGCTTTTGTTAAAATTCTTCTGGGAAAAAAAAAATAATAATTTTAAACAGTTTTCTCAAAAATCCTTTAAGTCCTGGCTGGATTGAGCCACAGGCCCAGGTGCATAAGCACATATAAGCATCACATGGCGAGGCAGCTGCCCAGGTGTTTGTCACTGACATCTTCTCTGCCCTCAGTCACACCTGTAAAGTGTTTCCCCATTGCCTGAGCCATTTGTTCCTGTGCAGGTATCTCTGACCACATCAGCAGGATGGGGCTGCTCAGAGCCAGGTGTGGCACTGGCTGGGTCTCAGCTGCTGACGCACAACATCCCACAGGACATTCCCTAAAATCTCAGTGGGTCACATAGCAAAAACACTGCAGGCTTGAAACAAAAGTTTCTCATGGCTGTTCTTGCCAAATATTTGCCGCCCCAAAGCCACAAAGATGAGAGAGAAGTTAAAAATAGATTTGTTTTGCACTAGGCTTTGGGTTAAAAAGAAGTAGGAGTGGGATTTAGATCATAAAACACCGTGGTGGATTTAATTCATAGAATCCTTAGACTATCAAGCTGAAAACTAAAACCATGTCTCAGCATGAACCAGCTCCCAAGAAGAACCCTTTTCAGAGGGGAACTGGTCAGCTCTTCTAGCAGGCTTCATGCTGTTTCCCACATACTTGATTTGCAACACACTTTCATTGAATATGCCTATGTTACAAATGAAATATTATTTGAAAAATAACTTTTTTCAGCATTTGCCAAGCTCTGCTCCACATGCAAACTTGGGCTGTAGTGGAAGCAATACATCAATAGTCCCAGGGTATTTTTGCCCATAAAGACAAACCTACCTCCATCATCTCCTTGGTGCTCACACAGTGGCATAGCAAGAGCATTAGGGACTTAGCAAAGCAAATAATCTAATCTAGAAAGCATTTATGGCAGGGAAATTTCCATCCACCTGCTTTAGCCTCCTGACAGGTATGATGGAAACAACTGTGCTTGCGTGGCATTTATGTATAGAATAGCCCAGCTCCACACCAGGTGCCTGTCCTGCTGGGATCAGCCTATGGAAATGTGTCCTTGCTGAGGTGTAAGAGCAGTTACCCAGCCTTTACCTGTCAAAATTACTTCGTCTCCATCCTGCAGGAATTTACGAGACTGGCCACTGCCAAGAGGGATTTCTTTTGTTCCATTCCAGGACAGCTCCAGCATGGAGCCAAAGCTCTCCGGCTCCTGCAGCAAGAGTTCATAAACAAATAAACAATTTTTTAGTATCTTTCCTGCTGTTCAGCTTCTTGCTGCTGGGAGCAGACATACAAATGCATTACCTCTCCAGAACACAGTTTTGCTGTTGATTTAATTCACTGATACCTTGGGTTCTTTTCCTGATTTTGCATTTTAATTGCTTGCTGGCTAGGAGCAGTGGTGCTTACAGCTGTTATCTGGTGTATTTAACATAGTGTTAAAGCAGTTTGGGTTTGCCATAGCAAAAATGGAAACAAGTGGAGGAGACTTCTACAAATCCAGTGCTTTTATGTAGTCACGTTTCAGATTTTTAATTACATTTTGTTCTTCAGAAGAGAAAAGCTGGTGAGTGTTTGAGTCTTTAATGTTGTTCTGTAGTACAATAATTTGAAGATTCAAAAAGCACCTCAGAAATGCTCAGAAGGGAAGGGAAGTACAGGCATTCCACCTTGCAAGCAACTTACCTGAGGCTGTCTTTGAGACAGCATCTACAGGATTTGTATTTGGTGTTTCAGAAAATGAGAGTGCCCATATATTGCAGCCACTGTCCAAATGGCAGCTCAAGGGGAGTAACAGCTTGTGAAATAGCTGGCTCCAACTTCATTGGTAAAACTAAAAGTTATACCCAGGTACCTTTTACATTCTTTTCAGAAATATAAAGCTGCATTTCATAGAGGGTAAGTGAATTGTAAAGATGCTTCCACACAGAAGTTAATTTGCATCTTTTGTAAAATAGTTCTTAGGGCAAGAAGTACAGGAGACATCAAAATCCCAAAACTCAACAACATCAAAAACCAGCCAAACAAAAACCCTACCAAAACAAAACCACTTCTCAGTGTGATTTTGGGTCTACCAAAGCAGCAGCCCAGAGTGTCTGGGAAAGAACTGCAGATGGTTTTGTGGTGCTCAGATCAGGCAGGGCTTAGACCTGAGCCCTGCTCTGTTGGTTTTGAGTTGCTGACCAGTGGCTGGCATTGTTTGAACACTTACAGGTCCACTGATGGTGCCAGAGGCCAGGAGGTCTCCAGGTCTGAGGTTGCAGCCATTGATGGAATGATGAGCCAGCTGCTGCTTCATGGTCCAGTACATGTGCTGGAGGAAGGAGGAAGAGAGGGCTAAAGCAAGGAAGCAACATAGCACAAACCTCTCTGGTGGGCCATTGGGCTATGCAGAATGGAGTCCTGTGGCCTGGCCTATGGCATTCATAAAACCCACACTTTAATATGCAATTTAGTCCCTTAAAATTTTTCTTATTTCAGCTGGATGTCATTTTTCCTCTTCTTCCTCTCTCAGACCAGTACTGCTGACCCAGGCTCCACGATTACACCCAGTATTTTAACAGCTTTATAGAAAAATCTACTTATTACTGATTTGCTGACTACTGATTTACTGATTAAAGTAATTACTATGCAAAGAGCCAAATGTGAATATGAAAGTGATTGAGAATTGCTGCAGCTGGCACATAAATCTCCTGGCTTCAATCAGTGGGTGGAGGCAGAGCCACCATGCTGCCCACAGAGGGGACGGGGCAGACCCAGGCTGGCAGCAGTGAGTGGCATCTAAATTAGAGCTGTGACTGCAGAGCTGTATTGCAAGAGGCAATTCCCTCTTCCTGTAGTTCTCTGTTTTCACAGCTCCCTGCCAAATGGACACAGAGCTAAGGATGCTCTGAGCCCCCCAAACCAAGCAGCAGAAAGAGCTGTCCCCTTCATCGAGCATTCAGGTGTTTCCACCTCACAGGAGGCAACTATCACCATCTTCCAACTTTTTCTCTCTGTCTCCTATGCAGACACTCAGATCTGATCTTCAGCTGCTCTGGAACAGGCTGCCCAGGAAAGTGGTGGATTCACCATCCCTGGAAGTGCTCAAAAGGTGTGTGGATGTGAGGGACATGGTTTAGCTGTGGGCTTGGCAGTGCTGGGTTAACATTTGGACTCAATGATCTTGGAGGTCTTTTCCAACCTTAGTGATTCTATGATTCTATTCTATGACACTAATGCTAAAAGCAGTGTTTGAAATTGCCTGGGGCTGGAACTGATGGCATCAGCAAGATTGCAAATAAACAAAAGATACTGGAGTCTTACCTTGAAATTGGACCTGCATATAGTAGTTGGTGTGCTCATTCCTTCTCCTGCAGAAAATAAAGGATGAGAAAGAGAGAAGCAATTTGTTTGTGTTGGATGAATGATGTTGGAGTCTTTTTATTTTACAGATGGATGGAGACTTCTTTCATCACTGTAATCCCTAGTGAGAAACCAATAATAACATTTTCTATTGCTATGAAGACTGGCATTTCATAGAAAACAAGTGTGTGGGTTGCACTGGAGCAGCATCAAGCTGCCCATTCCCTACCCTCTGATCTCCTACAGGAGAAACCCCTGGACCTAGTGGTCAGCAGGGCCATCAGGTGGGGGCTGAGCTGGGTTAACGTCTGGATCCCACAGAAATTGTTCATTCCATGCCCTGATGAACCCTGCCTATGCAAGGAGACCCCTCAGGGACCCCCCTCAAGGGAAGCTGACCAACTGGGGGGCATTCCCTGCTTGGCACATTCCTGCACAGCCAGCAGGGAGCAGGAGGAGTTCTGCCTCCTTCTCTGACAGAGGCAATCTGGGCAAAGAGGGAAAAGAAGGAGCACCAAGCCCAGAGCAAAGTGCCTGAAAAGTGCTGGTGCCACAATATTTAAGTGGCAAATTCAGCTTTGCAACCTACTCAGCTTTGCCATACCTTTAATAGCAACAAAGAGCTTGATGTCAAAAGTGTAGGGCTCTTTATCCTGAAGGTAGGGCAGCGGCTTAGGATCCTAAAAGCATATAAAAGGCATCACAGTCTGAACAGAAAGAAATTTAAAAATCCACAAGCCATTCCAGTGACTTTTTGTGTACCCAGCCTGTGCTGCACAACCCATTCACTTCACCATTCTTACTGCTCAGATTATCACTTTGCTTGGTCTCATGCACACACTTTTAAAGATCTTTCTGAACAGACATGATATCCATATAATTCAGTTCCCTTTTCTGCACAAGGTTTGCAAAAGTCATGTCCATCATTTCAGCATGCATGTTAATCCAGCACAGAGTGCCAGCACCCCTTTGCTCTGTGCCTGCAGAGAAGATGGTGAGGTCTCTGCAAGACTTATCTTTTCCAGTTTTAAATACCTACATAAGGCAGACAACTGGAAATGCTTGAACAAAGTGTTCTGGCTTGACTCCACCCTCTCTCCCCCACTTGCTGGATGCTAAGTGCTACCAAAGACCCAGAAGAAGCACTGATTAGTTTATTTTCCAAGTGTTTTAAAGATGATTTTTCTGCCCTGCTCAAGCAGGATGACAGCACACCACATGCCAGGGCCAGTGACATCAATGAGCACTTGAACTCAGAGGGCCCTTGTTGCCTTCATCTGCTCAGAAGCAGAATGACAACTGTAAATTCTATGGAGACAATCCTTGGCATGGATACAGCTCAGTGATTTCTACTGACGGGATCTTCCAGATCTGCTGACGTTTTTCTAACACTGCTTTTCCTTTATTTCAACCTTTTCTCTTGCTAACCTGGACAGGGTTTGGCAACACAAATGGCATGAGAGCTTCCATGGTGACAACCCATGGAGAGATGGTTGTGCCAAGGCTCTTGCTCAGGAAAGGACCCAGAGGAACATATTCCCACTTCTGGATGTCACGGGCTGGGAAGAGAACATTCATAGCAATGCAGTTAAACATATCCCAGGAATTGCACATCTATCAGACCTGTGAAAGAGTAACGTGAATTGAAAATGTTATCCCCACCCTTTTCTAGCTGTTGTGCCCAAATCCTAATTTAAATCCATCCATTTTCAACCCACTTTTCTTAGATCAGCTAAATTAGGATGATAAATCAGCAATAAGTAAAACAAACCAGGCTATCCTCATAGAACCAATATTTTTACCCCCATTTTAATTATTGCTAATGGTCTTTGCCAGTCATAGGGAGAATTTCAACAAGTTAAATCTTTGCAGAGACTGAGGGATTTGTGATTGCCAAATCCTTTTCCTTTTCCTGACACTGAAATCAATCACCATCCTTGGTATCATCATTCTTAGGACTCCTCCATCCCTGCTTAGAAGAAACTAGACTGATATTAGCCCTTTCATAAGTAAATAAATCTTCATTAGGCACCAATTTCTGGTTCCACTAATTGATGGAAGATGGATTGATACAGACACTGAAAAATACAGGCAACACTGCATTTTCATCCCTTTCAGTCGTACCCAGAGGTTTCAGTGATCAGCATTCTACTATTAAAATATGTAATTTATCCCTCTCCAGGGCTTCCCATGGTGCTGTAACCCCCCCTCCAGGCAGATTCCCACAGCACTGCTCACCACTCCAGTCGTTCATCAGGACCATCCCAAAGATGTGCTCCTGGGCCCTGCTGATGGCAATGGGCTCCCCATACGTGTTTCCAGGACCTACAAAGAATGCCTGAAATCGAAAAGCAACTTTTCCATTATGTTTTTGAAGCTAAAAATCTTTACTGCACAGAGAGTTACAGACAGCAGCAACAGAAGCTGGACAGGATGGGTTTTGCAGCATTTCCCACACACATTTGGACAAAACCCATGGCCTACTCCCTTTTTCTTCCTCCATGAAGCTGGCAGGCTTGAATTACTTAAGAGCTCTGTGTTGCTAAGAGACAGGCATTAAACAAGGGCACAATGTTGTCAAAATGCAGGGGGAAAAATGGTCCCTCCTAATTACAGTCCGGATGCAGAACAGGTTTGCCCACTGAAGGGACTGATTGCTGCAGGCAGTGAACAGGAAGGAGTTTAAAGTCATCCAAGGGGACACTGAAGGTGGCTGGAGCTGGTGAGACACTGAGGAGGAACAGGCAGGTGAAGAAACAGGCCCACTAAGTAAAGGAGCCCATGAACTGGGTGTCTGCACTCGTTCCCTTAGGCATATACAGCCTGTACATGCAGAGGATTTCATAGGGAATCTCAGTTATGCTGCCAAAAATATGGAAGTTTTTCCTTCTGTTCTTGCAGCAGTAGAACTCAAGCTGGAAAGCAGAGCTATGGCAGCACCACAGGAACCCCACTTTATGGGACTCCCTCCCCCTTTATACCACTGATTGGAAAAGCACACAGCATTAAAGACTTTCACTACATTTTTATAACCATTTCTGTCGATATTATACTTCTTACACTTCTTTTTTGTTAAAGGGGAAATAATAAGGAGAATAAAACTTACAAAAATTATTATAAGCCATTAAAATTATATAAATCTTAATACAATCCCATGTAAACCTCGCTTCTGGACCACACTAAGCCACAGCATGCTGTGCCTTCCCAGCATGTTTGTTTACAACACCCACAGCACAGGTTTCAACTTTCTAGGCACGAGAATGAGGAGTTTGAATCCCACTGCCAAGAACTCAGGGCTTCCTCTGCTCTAACGCAAGGTGCAGACAGCCTGGACTTCCAAAACCCCAGTGTCCATTGACAGATCCTGGCTGCAGTGCAGAGGGAACTGCTGACCAGGAAACAGGCTGTGGTGGCTGATGAAGAATTCTGCTGCCTCACTGCACCACTGGTGCTCAGCTTTGGCCAGGTGAGCTTTTTCCAGCCTGAGAGCTGTATGAGCAAACCTCCCAATGAGCTAAAGTACCCTGCTCCTCACCTAAAGCACAGATTTCCTCCACAGAAATCTTTACTGCCTGCAGCACAGACAGCTCAGAGAGGAACACACCTTCTGGGACATTCAGTTTACAAGAAGCTAAACCCAGTCTTTCTTCCATGTTTCTATTTTAATGTTTTCCAAGTCATAAGGAGAAAAAAAGTCTCACCATTTCTAACTCAATATCCAGACGTTTACAAGCACCAAACACTGGAGGTTTATCTGTGGGTAGAAGAAATAATATTTTACATCAGGAAGGCAGGTAGGAAAATAGAAGTAATAGCCATAAGAAACAGCAGCTGGTGCTGCTTGGCATGGAACAAAAAATTGACCTAAACCAGGGCTTTCTCTTGCCCTGACCCCAGGCTGGGCTTTGGGCAAGGCATCCCAGACCCTTCCACTCTACTACTCTGTGATGTGGAGTAAAACTAAAGAATAAAATAAATTAGAATCCACTTCAAAATCCTCCCCCAGACTCACCATTGTCAGGTTTTGTTTGTCCCACGGGTCTCCGGATGGGCGTCCCAGACACCACAACAGACGATGCCCGGCCATGGTAACCCACAGGTAAGTGCAGCCTTGGGAAAGAGCACCACAGGGCCTGGGTTAGCTGTATGCCAGAGCAGATTTTGGGATGGAAACACCACGGGAGTGTGAGGTGCAATGAGAGCAAGCTCTGCATACATGGGCACAGACCTCAGCACCTTCCTCTGATATAAGGATGGAAGTGAAATATAATCCAAAGCAACGTTGCAGTCTTAATGCACTTCTGTGCCACTGCTCCAATTAATTCCTTGGATCTTAAACCCTGCTTTCTTGTCACTCAGTAAAATCCAATTTCTTACGTAAATCTGTCTTTGAACTGGGGGGCTGCACAGTAACTGGTGTGGCCACTGCAATGAAGGGCAGTGCTGACTCTGCTGAGGCTGGGGACGTGGAGTTTGGTTCTGGTATTGAACTCTGAACAACACTTATTCTCATCTGCTATGAACTGAAACCAGTGTGATCCTGAAAAACCACTCAGACCTTTAAAACATCACATATGTGTACAGATAAGCCTGCAAAATAATGCTGCACTAGAGAATAATCCAAGCCACCCACCAGTTCGGCATCAGAGCATTCTCCTTCCCCCTGAACATGATCCCAACGTTCGTGGCATGTTGGCGTGAAGAATAGAAGTCAGTGTAATCTCCTGCATGAGGAAAAAAGCCATAAAATAGGGATCAGTGGCAGCAAAGTCCCTCATCTGCGGGGGCCAAAGCCCATCATACGCTGCTGGCAATGAAAAGAGCAGAAACAGAGACAGCCAGAGTGCTCAGGGATGTCATTCATAGCACAAAGGGGTGATTAAAAGTTCACCTATAAATTATGCAGACAAAAATGGCTTTCCCCTTTTTCTTTACTTAAGTCTCCAGTAGAGAAGAGGAGGGAGAACGCAGGACATAAGCAGCAGCCCCGTTTCCAGAGACCAGGAATTCCCGCTGCCTTTCCTCTTGCCGACGGTCCCCGGCGCAGGGACTCGGGCGATTCTCAGGACATCTGCTGCCCTCTGCTGCCATCCCTGCACACAGCTCCCACCCTCCCATCCACGGGAAAACAAACGGAGGCAAGCAGGGAAAAACTCAAATCGGGAGGGCGCATTTGCATCATGTTGGTTAGTGAGCTCAGGAAGGTATCCAGCAGCTCCAGGAGGATCCAGTAGTAAGTTCTCCCCTGCAGTTCCAGCCTCCCAGAGGAGGATCCAGACACTCAGGAGGAGCAGGAATCACACACGGGACAGAGCTGCACGTAAGTGCTGGGTGGGGAATCCTGAATGCCTTGTGTCTGTGTGATACAGCTCCATCATATCAGGGCAGTGCTCCATTCCCAGCGCTCATGGGAACCAGGAGCCAGCAATTTTCTGATAACACATGTTCAACCTGGAACTATTTTCAGTAAGGTATCACACCTATGGGAACTCCTCATGGTTCCTCTGGGACAGGCTAGACTTTGTTCCAAACCAGGGCTATGCCCCATGGAAGGCAAAAGCCAACTCAGAACAGAGCTTAGATGGAAAATGGGCAAGTTCACATCCCTGCCCCTGTGAAGGTCATGCCCTCAAGTGACTTTGAGCAAGTTGGTTTGGGTCCAAATGCAAACTCCTGCTAAAAACAGGAAATGCTTATGTATCTATATCAATATAGTAATCCCAAAGCAGTCCATGGCCTCGTGGGAGTGGAGGCAAGGTCTGGGATGCAGAGTAATAGTCTGGGAGTGGAAACTCATGCTTGTTTATGAGGCTGTGCTGGAGTATCTGCCTTGGAAACTTTGCAACACCTGAATTATTTTCTGATGGCAAAAGGGGAAATTGTTGGAAACTGAACAAGTGTTTCTTTCCTGGCTCTAGTCACAAGGGCCTCTGGTGATGCCAATCTGATGACAGGAGTTATGTACCACCAGACAGCCCTGATTTAGTGGAAATTGCGTCCAGGAGCGTTCTGGCTGCTATTGAGTTTCCCCAGGCTTTTATTCTTGTGCCACAGACAGCACCTACCTTTCATTATGTACAACAATCTACTTCTGGCTGCTGCAAAGCCCATTCCCTGTCACAGCTATGATCTGTCTGTCTGAGCAAGCTGGAAATAAAGCAGCTGCTCTGTGTGGGAGCAAAGGGCAGTGCTGAGGAGCCCCTGGCTGCGGGGGACTCACCGATGTGGGCGGGCAGGTGCATCGTCGCAGAAGCTTGAGGTACAAATGCTCTGAAATGAAAAATAATGCCTTCAGACCTCAGGAAACTTGAAGCTCCCACCTGTTAAGAACCTAACTGGCTCTCCCAGCTCCTTCCTTAATTTAGTTTGCAAAGCCTTGCAGGAAAAAAAAACATGACAGAAAAGCTGGTGACTGCACAGGCTGCTGTTACTGGGATGGTCACACCAAAAGGAGAAGGGTATGAGTGGGAAGGGGGCATCCCTGAGGCTGGCTGGATTCCCAAGGGGCACAGAGAAACCCTCCATGCCCAGGACACCACTGCCTCTGCTGCATGGGAAGGATGAGTTCATGGGATGTGGCTCTTGGGTGCCTGATTTGAAATGCTGGCCCTGTTCAGGGAAGATGCATGTGGCAAGCAGCAGTTCAACTCCTGTCCTGCCCATGGGAGCCTAAATCCTCCAATCTCCCTGGCAGGACAGGGAGGAACAACTGCTGCTCACTGCCAGGACAGGCGCTTGTGGTGTTTAACATCACTCTGGACAAATGAGAGGTGTGAGATAAACAGACACGTCTTCCATCAGCACAGCACAGCACAGAAGAGAGCACAGTCCTCCCCTCCTGTCCCTACAACACTGCGCTGCCCCAGATCTGAAGCCAATTTGTGACCACATACTCAGTTTTAGCGGAGTTGGGTGGTTGCTGAGGACAGACTGGGAGGGTGTCCCCACGCCTGCTCCAGGTGTGACAGGCAGGGAGGGAGGCACAGGGGGAGCTGGGAGAGGTGGGGACCCTTGAAGCCGTGTCTCTGTGGAGGGGCCGTGGTCAGAGGGGCAGCCCCGCTCAGCCCCCACGGAGAGGCAGCGGGTCCGGAGACACCCCAGGGCAGAGCTCGCTGTTTTCAGGGGGAGGGTGACACCCTGGATCTGCGGGCGGTCACAGGATTAATCAGAGATTAATCTTTACGTAATTAAGAGAAGGAAGCACTCAGTGTGCACAAACCCCGGTTAATTCCCACGGAGGAGGCAGGCGGCCACGTCAGACTGTCGGTTTTGGTGCCCTGTCCCCCCCGGTGACACAGCTGACATCTCCCCGTGCCTGCAGCCACTCCCTGCTCCCTCACCTTCTCCGCAGCTCCGCGTTGTCCCTCAGGGTGGGCTCTCCAGCTGACAGCAGCCTCTGGAGGAAAGCCCTGGCCTCGGTCCACGCCGGCCGGCCCAGCCCCATGAAGGCGTTCAGGGTGGGCTGGCCGTGACACGGGGGCCGGGGGGAAAGACAAGGCCACATGTTGCTCATCCTTCACAGGCAGGAAGATGTCCCGCGCCTTCATCCTGGTGCTGGATGCCCGTGGCCGGGGTTTTGTGGCCGTGGCTGCCCAGAGCACCCATCCCCCTGCCCTATGGCTGCCTGCACCCCCATCCGCACAGCACGAGTCCTCTGCAGCAGGACACACGCCACTGCCGCCCTGGTGGCTTCGATATCTCAGCCAGCTGTAGCCACAGGTTGTTTGGGTTTACCTTTATCCTTAATACAACCTTTCTGTCATTAATATCCCATCCATGGAGTGTTGAAGGCACAAGAGGGAGGGAATTAACATTTAGGCTTCGTGCCAGGCACCTGAATTGCCAAAGGCTGATGACACTTTCCTGGAAAATGACCTTTGGACCCCCAATGCCCCTGCTCTACTTAATATCACACCTGTGATGGTCTTCACTCTACTAGAACCCTCCTGACAACATATTTCCAGTTCATGTTTGTTATCCCACCACAAGTTGCTTAAGTCCCTTATGGAATATTTTTAAAATGCATGTGGAAATTAGAACGAACTCTGACAAATACCTGGTCAAAGACGTGCTGGTGTTTGGCAAGAGCTGGTCCATTGAAAAGATGTTTAATGATGCTGAGATCCAAAATCTGGTTTCCAATTGCTACCCCGAGCCTGTGTCGAGGCTGCAAAGCAGCAGGAGGAAGGGGAAAAAGAAGAAGAGTTTATGCTTGTACACAAATAGGGCATAGGGGAAGACAGTGACTACAGAGAGTTTAACCCATCCAGGACAAAGGTCTTATACCACAGCAATGGACCATCAAGAGCCAGTCTGAGTCTGGCTGCTGAAAAATGTTAAGACCTATGGGCAGAGCATTACTGCAGATTCCCTGCAGACCCCGAGGCGTGGAAAAGAGCCTGATCACCATTTTTAAGGAAAGGATAGCACTACAAGCAGAGGTCTCTCTTCCTGCTCTCTTTCCCCACCCCTCATTGATGACAAGCATTGTAGAATAAGCCCATACATCTGGAATATGCTGTGAAGTAGGAAAATGCTACCGGCTCCTTCTACTAGGGGGTAACAGAAGCATAGAGAGGATATGGGCAGGATGAATCCCATCCCTGTGGGCATGCCATTGGAGAAACAGGCATTTCTGCACACGAGCTCCTCCCCAGGGGACTGAGGGTGCTCTGGACTCTCCTGGTGATACCAGGAAGGCAACACATCATGCTCAGGCACATGATTTTCTGTGCCACGCTGGAGGAGGCTGCCCTACATCTCCTGTCCTCACAGCACACGAGGAGCCCAGGACCTGCATGCTGAGCCCAGCCTGGATCCCTGCTGGATCCTCGCTGCAGGAACAGCATCCCACACATGGGGGAATGTGACAGATGCAGCCCAGGACACAAAGCTCCTGTTCATGCCCCGGGCGTGTGCGGAGCCAGCGGCGACGGCGGGGCAGCAGCACCGACAGACCCACGGCAGCTGCACGGGGCAAAAACACACCACAGCCTCCATTATTTGTGTCTTTGGGCAAAGAGAGGCAAACTATTACAGTCACTCTAAACAGCAGCTCACCAAAATAACCATCTTCAAAGATCCATGCTATTAAACTTATTTTTTAACCTTTAATTTCCAAACAAGATTCCAAATGTGGTAGTAAGTATTTATTCAGCAAACATTCCTGCAGAAAAAAAACTAAAGGTCATGTCAGGTTAATTTGTAACTGGGATAGTCAGGAATGACACCAATTGTTTTAGCTTAAATCATTGAAACATTCAGCTACTATCACAGCATTATTCTCCTAAAAAAAATCTGTAAATCTTGCCTGTCATTTCATAGGGTTTGAGTGTTTTTTGCAGAGAACAGTTACTGAGGAAGGCAGAAAAATAATCCAAACTTGCTAGATAACAGCACGCGTATCTAGGAATAGCTTAAACACACCATCTCAGTTTTATCTTTGGAAAAAACCACAGCAGAAAACACAATCTTCTGATTTCTTTTTTTTTTTTTTTTTTTTTTTCAAATCTACATGGATAAGCAGTAGAAACCAGGAGATAATAATGAAGTTTCCATGAGCAATGACAAATAAATTCTCCACTTTTTTCTTCCTGAGAAGCAGCTCTTGGTTTGTTTCCCTTTCTCCAGGAGGACACACCTCTGGAGCTCCATCCCGTCAGGCTCTCGGACGTGTGAGGTTCAGCCTAGAAGTTCTCATGAAAATTAGGAATTGGGAGCTACTTCCTTGGCAGAAAGGTTGAGCCACATTTTCTTATGTGATCATAAAATAGAAGGCCTGGAGCTGACTCAACCTGCCAGCTTTGGACCCAGCTTTAAACATAACACATTTGCAGACATTAATGCAGCACTGCATAAACGTACATCCAATAAAACACAACAGGTCAGCTGCAAAAACAGGTAAAACACACATTTGGTGCCCTGGTTTAATACTTTGGCAGCCACCAACAAAACTCCCCAAGAGCAGTAGTTAATGGGGCTTCTTATGGGTAACAGTGTGATAACAGTTCCAAAGAAAACGAAGACCTGAGCTAAAAAAAGAAAGTTGAGTTTGAAATGTGCCATGCGTCTACGTAGGGAGTGAAAGGGTCAAACAAAGATTTAATGATGCCACAAAAATGGTCAAAACCACACAAGAACTATTTTACATATTAGACAAAGTACTTCTCATCAGTATTAACACTTCTTTTGTGCTGTTCAAAGAAGCTGTCATCAAAATAACCATACTAAGGAAACAGAAAAACGTGGCAGCTACAGCTTTGCCATCAAGTCAGGAAGCCTGTGTGTCTCAGGCTGGGAAGTCTTCCTTTATCCCACATTGCTGGGAAATTCTGCTCTCTCATAGCCCTGGAACAATTACAACATCCCAAGAACAAAGTTTGCTGTTACTCACCTCCTCCTTTGTGGAGAAAACCCCATAGGGGAGATTTTGGAGAGGAAAATCCGAGTCCTTGTCTACGTGGATGAAAGACATGCTGAACCCTGAGCAGTCCCTGCTCACACACAGCTCCCACCTCTGAGGAGGGACACACTTTCCCAGGAGGAAGATCCTCTCCAGGTGGTGTAACCCAGAGCACAGAAGCATCAAATCCCACCCTCTGTCCTTAGACACAAACCAATCACTGCTCCAGCCCCATCCCACCCCTCTGCCTGGTCCCTGGCAGTGGTTAATCAGTGCCAGAGGTTTGCCTAAGTCAGCAGCTGTTAATTGTTCCAGCCAGGCAGTGACCCTGGTGAAATGGGGTCTTCCTGCTCACAGTTACCTTTCCTGGAGAGATTTAGAAGATGTGTAAATGCCGCACTTAATTTAGGGGTGGACTTGGCAGCTCTGGGTTAGCACCTGGGCTTGATGTTCTTGAAGGTCTTTTCCAAGCTCACCACTTCTATGATTTTACAAACCCTCACATTAAACCAAGGCCATCCTGTAAGAGGTTCCTGAAGGACCCAACAGCTCTAAGACCAGAGGTAACTGCCCTGGTTTAGCTTTGGAGGGGTCACTTACATGCCAGGGCCCTGGTGAAATGATTATGTCCACACTGATTCTCTCATCACAAGCTCAGCTGCCCTTGGGAAGTTGCACAATTCACACCTGAAACTGCACTTGTGGTTTTTAGTTTTGCAATGCTGCTGCACCTCACTGTGTCCTTCCATTTTCTCCAGACAGTTCCACCATCTTAAAACCAGGGACATATAAGCAGCCAACCATAAAGAACAGGGAGGTCAGTCCTTCTGCTCCCAGTCCCAGCTTTCTCCCATCTGCAGGAGAAAATTCACTCATTTTCAGAAGTAGAAACCAATGAGGAAATATCCTTGAAATTAAAACTAATTAGCAAAGGCCAGCCCTTTCCAATAAAAACAGGAAGACGTTTGTGGTGCCAAGCCAAAGAATTGGTTTGCTGCTCAACTTTTTTTTTTGGCAGAGCAGTTTTCAGAAAAAATGCAGCAAATTGTACAGCCAGAGACTCAGTGCAAGATGACATAACAGCATCATCTGTGACAGCTGCTCACTCCATGAGACACAAGCTCATAAAATGCTGTTTGAAAAGGGGTCTTATTTAAACAACACAATGCCTAGCATAAACTTGTGGAAGATTCCTTTGAAATTTCCCAACTGTTGGAAATGCTTTAAACACAGTTGTTTTGTGACCAGATTATAGGATCTGGGTTATAGAACCTGCCTATTCCAAAACTGAAATAAAACCATATTTGAAAACCTGTTCCAATACAGCATCCAAGGTAAGGAGACAGATTTACTCAAGCATTTTGTAGTGCTGTGAATGTGCTGGTGTTAATTAAAATGTTAATCTGCTAACCTCAAGCTGATGACACAAAATACAGATTGAAGTGCAGATCAACCACCAGGATAACACAGAGCCACTGCCAAAGCAAACAAACACAACACACAATTTCTCAGGTGTCACGGAAAGGTGGACATCCAGTCTAAATGTAAGCTTATACAACAGGACCATAAACCCCTTCAACTCTGAGCCCCCTGCACAAGCCAGGCCAAAGGAGGTTTTTTAGACTGTTTGGAGGATAGGTGTGGAAACAGAACTCCCCAATGTGGTTCTGCCTCACCGTGGGCACTGCCAAGTGAGGATCCTACTGTGTAATTGAGAGCCAGAGGAGCAGTTGCTTCATAACTGGTGGTGGTAAAGGGAGTATGTGAATACTTCTCTTGTACCTTTTCTTCTTTCAGACACCATAACATACAAACAACAGGTTTTCCCCCCACCATGTGAAATCTATGGTGTCTCCTCTCTGCCTGGCCCAGAAGCATCACTGTCAGTGAAAGGCAGATTGGTCAGGAGAGCACATAGGAGAGAAAAAAGGACATGCTTTGGAAAAGGAAAAGAGACAGACCAGAAATAGGGAAGAGGAAGGAATCAAAGTGAGAAGGATTAGAAAACAGGGAAGTAGCAGCAAAAAGGAAAGCAAACAGAAACACCCACCAAAGGTGACGCTGCTGCTCTTCCATGCTCTGTGCTGCGTAAGAGGAAGTTTAGCAAATGCTCTGAGGAAATACAGGATCTCTGACCCGTGATAAGGCAGACCATTACTGAAACCTGCCAGTAAGTTATTTATTCCTTCCTTCCTTTATTATAAAACCTCATGTGCTTCGTAGATTGTGGTTACGCCATTTCTGCAAGCACAAACTCGTTCATTTATTATTCGGTCTTGTAGATTACTTTCTGTAGCTACCAGAGAAAGCTCCTTCTGCTGCATGGTTTATATCCTAAATGTAGTGCTTTATCTACTAATTGCCAGCCATAGCTTTTAAAGAGCATTCCAAATTTTAAAGGATGGAGCCAGCTTTGATTAAAAATTTAATGTTTTAAATAAAGCTGCGCAATCACATTTGTTTCACAAGCGCTCCAAAGCAGCAGCAAGTCACTCAGTGAGATTTCAACTGCAGATCAGGACCATCTGGAGAGGAGCTGGTGCTACTTTATTAGGGTACTGTTAGAGCTGGTGACAAGCAGCACTGGCTGAAGTTTCCATGGCACTACATAAATCACCCCTAAGTTATGGGGATGACCTGGGTTGAGGCACAGACTTTGATCTCAGGACAGGCAGCCTTGAAGAAAGAAATTTACTGAGCACCATCACAAGACAAGAAAAGAAAAATTTCTCCAACAGTGCCATCTGCCAGACAGTGGATCCCAAAGCCCAACAGTATCATTTCCTAGACTCACACACATGGCCCAAAACCTACTCATGGCCACATCAGTTTTACCTTTAGGTCTGGCCCAAATGAAGTACATCATCACAATGTCACAAATTCCCCAAACTCCTGCACATGAGATATGTGCTGCACACGAAGCATGGAGAGCTCCCTGGGCAGAATCAACAAACAAGGTCTGGGAGCTGCAGTGTCTCAGGCAGTTACAGGTGAAAAGATAAAAAAACCCATTAGAATTTAGCTGGCATTGGGATACACGTGGTTGCTGTGAATAAATACACTTTAAGTAAAGGAAATAATAATGGAAAGTCCCTATTAAAATAAAGCAAGAGAAATCCAACTTACATATGCCAGTGACAGCCACAGGGGCTCGGATTTTTTTAAATTTTATTTAATCAAAGTTAAGACGTGGATAAACATAAATACAGCACAGGTACTTCAGATCATTCTTCATATTTGTGTACAGACAAACTGATGGATGTAATCCCAATGAAAACTGCAGTCAATGAAGTGCATACAGCCTTCCCCCCACACACACAAAAACAAATCCCAATTAAAAAAAAAGAAAACAACAAAAAAACCCCACACAATCTC
This sequence comes from Chaetops frenatus, assembly GCA_013400775.1. NCBI lineage: Eukaryota > Metazoa > Chordata > Aves > Passeriformes > Picathartidae > Chaetops > Chaetops frenatus. The sequence goes on along the minus strand of VZTR01020648.1, from coordinate 36,194 downwards.
AGCACACACTCTCATTACAAATGATTCATACATAAATAGGTAGAGGGTGCAAACAAGCTAATATGCGAACATGTATAACCTCTCGTTAATGGGAAAAAAAAACCAGAAGCAGCCATAATGATTAAAATACATTCAGTTACTGATAACTAGTTGTGCCATACAAGGCATTATCAAAAAAAAAAAAAAAGGAAATTGTGCTGCAGAGAAAAGCTATATACAACAAGAAAATAAACTGCAAAGTTAACGCATGCATGTTTTATCCTGGAAAAGCACAGCCCTCCAATATTTTCTCCATGTTTGTTATAAAAGCCCTCTGCACTCAACTAAAATTAAAATGATCTTAAAGGATAATACTTGTAAAGTTTACTTAAGTCTTCAGCCACAGAAAACTGCAATGAAAATAATGTTCAGAGTCATTTTCAAAACAAAAAAACCAAAAACAAAAACAAAAAATCTATTCATCTGATGACATGCATGATTAAAAGGTCTAGGCAAGATACACTGCTCTACGTTCCTGATGACTAAGGAAAAAAGCTCAAGTCAATTTAATTTGCAGATGGTCAGAAGAATTTTGTATTCCAGCAGAAGCAGCAGTTCAGATCTTCTGGATCTTTTCCCCAACAACTACAGGATTCTCTTTTCTGATTTTCTCAGCAGCATCAGCTTTGTAATTGTAAGAGCAACTGTGTACATCTGAGTAACGGTGCATTCCACAGTAAACGTTCCCACACCGACACTCGAACCCTGTGGACAGAAACAGCAGCTCAGACATTTCAACATTCTTAATTACACTGGTTTGCTTTAAATCCTGAATGTGTTCACTCACTAGCAATAAATCTCAGTCATCAGTGTCAATCAATCAGCCAAAGAGCCTCTGCTGCAGAAAGCATAAGAATCACAAGTAATACATTTTAAGTGATTACAGCAAGATTAGACTTGACCATTCCTTCTTTTTGCATGACACTCTAGCACAGAACATTTCTACAGAACTCCTGCTCTTTTGCTGTGTTTATGAATCTTCACCCTGCAGAACCTGGGCCCTTTCACTGGACCACTGCAAAGCTGGCTAGTGAATGGCAGCAAACTTTCATCCAATTCCTTAGCTAAGCAGACTTCCAAAAGGAAGTATTTGGAATTATGAACTTCACTTTTAGACAGGAGGCTGAAAAACAAAACAATATATGAATGACTAATCTAGTGAGAGTCAGCTGAAAGCACCTTTGACTGTTATTTCAAATCAGTATCAAATGACCATGCCTCATTTTTTCCCTTTTAAGATAACATTTCCAAGGGCCAAAGCCTAAACAAGCCTAAGGAAACTGAAATCAGTATTTCTTACCAGTAAGTCCAACCTTCTTCCTGCACATGAAACAACGATTCTTTTTCTGTTTTGGTTTGTCAAGCGACTTGTCCTGTTCTTCAGGTGTAGGCTCTGCATTCTCTGACACTGAAGCTGACATTAAAAAAGTTAGTAAGAACAGTGGACAAAAAAAGTCTCTCTCTTCCCTTTTAAGTCCCACAGTAATCTCAAGCCCGTGTTGTACATTTGGCCATCGTGCTGCAGCTTCCATGTCTGAAGTGCACTGGTCTCCCTACAGCAACTGGAACTCCCTCCTTCTAGACCTTTAATATAATTTAAGAAAAGAACTCACCAAATACTTGAAAATACCATAAAAGAAAAAAAACCCCAGAATAATTAACATTAGGTTTTACAGCAAGATTCAGCACTGTCAGATCCAGTAACAAAACCCAACAGCCAAGTGTTTCCCCACAGTGTTCCTTGCCCAGTTCCCAAAATCTGCTTGTAAGAAGCACTCTATGGAACAGGATCACTTGAGCCAAGCACCCTCTTTCAGATCCTGGATCAACATTATTTTTGCTGAAGACTGCAACATGGAAGCCACACAAAACACAGCTTTTCAGAACAATCTCTACCACCACTGTGATGCTGCTGCTCTTACACAGCTGGAAAAAGCCTACAGAGGACATAGTAACTACCTAGGCTGAGAAACACCAGTTCAAGAGACCCAGACTTACAGGCTGGAACTACACTGTCCGGGAGCCCAGAAGGAATCAGGGAAAAACCTGATTTTAAAGACATTTCTCCTAAGGCAACTTTCAATCTACTTTAGTGTCTCTCACATCTAAAAGAAACAGGTTACAGGTTGTGTGGGAGAGTATGAACAAGTAATAGTAGTATTTGCCCGACTCAGGTAAAAATAGAAGTTGGCTGGTTTTCCTCAAGTATTTGCACATTCCTTACATGACAAAACAGAAATAGAAACAAAAAAACCCCCAACTTCATTTCAAGAAGGGCTAAGAGCCAACCTCTGCCTACCAGACATAGTTAGACCACAGCAGGACAAGTCTCCAGTGAGTAAAATACACAGAAGTTGGGAGTATTTGCAGCAAAGAACAAAAGCAAGCTCCAGCTGGGAGGAGTGTGGATGGAAGCAGAGCTAGAACCAATGCTGTAAAGAAGGGAATACAACAGCAAGCCCAGACATTTGTCAGGGCAAAAGCTGCAGGCATCTCTGTGCAGCTGGACTTTTGTTTGTCAGAGACTGTCAGATGCAGTTCTGTGCTAGTTCTACACCAGTTGACAGCTCTTCTGCATGACAAATCCAGTGGGGTTTTTCATGTGCTGCTATTCTGATTTTTTTTTAAAGGAAAGGGCACTCATCACTTTTGCTATGTATCAAAACACTGTACTAAGCAACATCAATGGATAGCAAGATACCTGATCACCAGCAAAGACTTTGCCTGAGGGGACAGTATATTCCACAGGTTAATCTAGCAAAGATACCATTATACATGGTCTATTAAATCCTTGTAAGTCACCAGCTGTATTACAAGCAGAGCTTCTCTTTTTCCTGAAATTTATAACAATTCATAGTCTGCAGAAAAAAGAAAGGTTCAATGGCTTTAAATGGCTGTTAAAGGGCACATTTCTGAGTGGGCATAATATCAAAAGGATTGCAAGATAGAACCAAAGTCAGCAAGGACTAAAAGAGGTGAGATAAGTACCAGAAGGGGTAAGACTCAAATGAACTTCTGCAGTTTTGCACAAAACAGACATTGCAGTGTTTATTAATTCTTTAAGACATCTTCATGCCATGAGCTAACGTTCTCCAGTGTGCATTTCCTGTTGTAGCAAAATTAAGTTTACCTCAATGTACGTTTCATTAAGAGCCTCTGTAACTATTAGCTAAATTTAGGAAAAACTGGCACTCTTCCCTGCATAACAAGGCTCTCATACACCCTTTCTTACATTTTCTTTGTGCGTATGGCTCTCACATTAAGAAGGTTTAAAAATATTTAAGAGCTGCTGCTCAGTGTAGAACCGAGTGGGAAGATTCTTCTACTGCACCACAAGTCACTTTGTATCTACTATAGTAACCAAAAATTTTAGGTCTCAATTTGCTTTGGAATAGAAGCCAGAGATTTGAACCAAAATTCTCTATCATAATCACAAATATCCCAACCACTTTAGATGACCAAGTGCCAGTGTTCAGTCTGTAAGATACCTGTGATGACCACAACAGAACAGTCAGGTAAAATGCAATACTGCCCAGCTTGGAGATTGCAGGAAATATGTTTCAGCCATTCCCAACTGCTGGACTTCATCTGGATTCCAGGATGCTGCTGCCTGCTTTCCTTGAACCCAAGTCCTCCCTTCCCCCAGCCCCAGCTGCCAACTAACGAAAAAGGAGTAAGGCATGAACACACTCATTTTTCTGGAGCTGACAAGTTGAGCTGGCCACTAGATGTTCCCTGATTTACAGAATATGTTCTTAGCTGACCAAAACAAGCAGGGCCTGGATTTCCTCCTAAAGGCACAAGCTTTTCCTATTGCTTTGCTTGTGCCAACCCTGTCTGAGTTTCAGTGTGCTCTGACTGACCACAAAACCAGCACCCACAAGATAAGAATGCGCCCCAGCAGGTACAACACAGCTCCGTGTGTGCAGCAAGACACCCAATGCCTCATCTGTTCTCTCTCTGGATGTTTTACATTCATCAACCCTGCATTACTGGGCAGAGACTTGGAAAGAAAATGATTTCTCACTCCTACAGGCAGAGTATGAACAGCTACACTTCTTCAGGGCATTTCACTAGGCCTAGGAAGAAGAATCCCTGCACCTCCAGGACTGAAACGTGAAGGTCATCCAAAGGAGAATATCACTACTTCTGAACATTTTAAATTGACATAATCAGCCTAAAATACACTGCTTCAGTGTTAGGAAGTGGCAAATTAGGTAAGAGCACACTCACCCACAGAATTTAGTTTTAAATCTTTCTGTTGTGTGTTTCTTCTCTCCGTGGAGCATTCACCCAGTATATCAGGGCATCCTGTCTTATTTTCTACACTTGTAACATAACCATGCTCTACCTCTGAGTCCCTAGTACTATCACAAAAGTGAGAAGTATCCATCAATTCCTTTCCAGTAGTGTCTACTGAGCCAACCCTGATAAAGGCCACTGAAGTTGAAGCCATTAGTTCAACTGCATTCACCTTAGGTCCAAGTTACTGCCACATAAAATTCTGTAGCAACTTAATGATGTTAATATCAAGTTCTTTAAACTTAGTAATCATCAATTGAACTAAACTGTTTTACCTTACTAAAATCCAGATATGCACAAAATCAGGTGACTTCATTCAGAACAGCCATGTGTCTTTTAGACTGTTAATCAAATCTTCCTTTGTACTTTGATTTTTCAAATAACCACACCACATGACAAGAGTGATAGCATTTTGCAATGCTAATAATACATACTCCTCTCCAATTCACAACAAGCTCAAAAAATCAGAGAGGCTGTTTTCAATCTCACAAGTTTCCAGCCTCAGAGGGGCTGAGAACCCACCTGTTAGTTGGATTTATACTTTTAACCCCATGCTCTTCAGTTGTAAAAGCTCCATAAAATACGTGGTGGAGTCCTCCTCCCTTCCATGACAAGTTTCATTTACCTTGGAAAACCTCCCTGAAATACAAAGCCTGAGTCCTAACCTGGATGGTTTTCACTCATTTACCCCAGGGAAGTGAAGCACCTCTACCTGCTTGCAGGCTTGCCTGGAGGCAGCCCTGTTAATCTTCTGGCTAACAAACCAGGAAACCTGACTGGCTAATCCTAACAGGGACATCGTGTTGAGCAAAAGGCACAACAGCCCAGGAGGTAAATAAAATGACTTGGAGAGATGCTCAGAATAAAAGAAAGCTTCTAGAAAAGCTGGAATGTACTTAATGAGTTTCATTTTAGGTCATTTTTAATGGTATGCTCATGGTATTTCAGAATATCAAAGTTTAAAAAATTTCTCTTAGTCCCTATCTTAGAGCATCTGGGCTCTTTGCAGTGTTCCACAAGCATCATCATACAAACACTACCTCTGAAGTCCACACTTATATTCTACAGTTTTCCTCTATTTCTTCTGGAATGCATAAATCCAACAAAGACAAATCTGAACTGCTCTTTGGGAATTTTATCCCTTTGTAGTTTTAGCTTGACTGCAAACAGCAATGACTGTGTTGCACACAGCTCAAGTCCCATTTATCTGTCTGCTTTAGAAAAGTAATAATAGTAATCTAAGAAAGCTTAATTATTCACCCAGTCTTTCATTCAATGTTGTTGTAGCCTGGTAATTTTTGTTAGATGGCAAGTTAAGGGGACCTCAGCTGAATACAATACATTAACTTACACCAGCAGCATAGAACAATTTGCCCCAGAACAGACATTCTCACAAGGCAAGATTTTATCAAAATAAATACTGACATTATTTCTCCTTTTGTTTCCCTACATGAACAGAAGTACTATGAGACACACTTCACTCTGGGACCAACTAGCACATTGCTGTGACCTTACCTTTTTCTAAATGTTAGGAACTTAGACAATACTAAAAAAACACTTGGATTCACATGTTTGTGTTACATTCTTGTCAGCAATCTAAAATGCACAACTGTGACAGCAATTCAATGAAATCCCTCTCAGCATCCATTCTAAGCTGCTTTCCTTCCAAACTTACATTTTCAAATCAAAATGCTTTAAAACTGGAAATACTTCATTTCCTATGATTTTCAGTTAAGGGACAACATAGAAGGAACTCTTAAGGAAATAAGGCTGACCCTGCCAGAGAGTTATAAATAGGGATGGTAATTTAGAACTGCAACTACATGCTGGTGATGTTCTTAGTTTAGAAACAAGGGCACAAAGAAAAGGACACAGGACACAGCTGAGTAATATAAACACCTAATATATGCTGATCCTTGAAAAACACTGTAAAAGCAGATATGCCCCTAAATTCAAAGCTTCTGGGTGAGAAACATCTTCTCATAAGGAGAATGAGCTTGAGAGGTGGAGAATTAGGAGCAAAAATTTATCCAAGTGAGTAAGAGAGACATGCCTCTGAAAATTTGCTGGGAAAAATCTTTCACAGGCCCAAGTCACCTCATAGTGCAAGGGTCAATAAAGTGAAGTACTCCCTCTGCCTCCCAATGAAATGCCAGTAGATGCATTGTTAAAACTGAGACAAGAGCTCTCAGCTCCAGAATACAAACTTCCTAACATGCATTAGAGTGTATCTCTAGAATCTTTCTTCTCAAGAGTAAACATGTTTCTAATAATTGACACCTCAAGTGTTAGCAAAAGTGGTAAAAAACCAGAATTAAAATCTTTCCTCCCAAGTTCATGTAAGCAAGAAGATGGCCTTACTCAGCACAGTAGCCAAATAAGGACTCTTATATTCCACTCTACAAAAAGGACAGGTCAGGTTTAGAAAAGTATCTGAGAAGAAAAACTTTGATACCAGAGGTACAGTCAAAGAACTACTATTTAGAATGTTTAAGTGGAATTACAAGTTGTATCTGTGAAAAACCCAAACTTCTATGTTTAGCCTAGTCCACAGAAAAATAATCCTCCCCACTAAACTGTCTCAGCAGAAGGCAGAATACTTACTGACTTATCTTTAAATACCTTTTATAATGTCTACAGGTTACCAGTCTGAGAACATTTTGTATACTACCTGGCATTTTGCATTTCCTAAGAAATACTATTACATTTTTTTTAGTCTTAAGCTGTGAAAGTCTGCACATAGAAAACAAGAAAAAAGTGAAAAAAATTCCACATTGTACCAGCAAGAAGGATTTGAGGCCCATATAGTTAACTCACTCAGCCATTTTCCTTCCAGCAAACATAGCCTGTGATTTGGTAATTTTATACTTCATAAAGTGAATTTCAGTAGTTCAAGATCTTACACCACTACAGTTCATAGGTGAAAGGTTCTTTTATAGGTGTTTCCTGTTTATAAAAGATACTGACCCTGTTCTTGCAATGCCTATGTCAAACACCCTCTATCACAAATATGCTCATAAACTTCTGATACATGCTGTAAATGGTTACTCTCAGAAGTAACAGATACTCAAAACTCTACTTACATTTAATAGCCATGGCATAGAGACAGAACAGGATGTTGATTTACAATGTGCATTTCCAACACCAATTAACACACTTGTTTATGGCAGACACTGACATCACCAATGAAACATATGGTTTCAGTTTGATTTGCCATTTAAGAAAAGAAGTTTTATCCTTATTTTGCCTTCTGATTTCACAGAATATTTGGGTTTGAGAATGAGCCATGTCTTGAACAGGAGTCTATTAGGAACAATCAAAGTTTAAAAAGCATTATTCATAAGTTCTGTCACTGAAAAGCAGGCACCTACCTTGCAACTCTTCTGTCTCAGGTACTGTTTTGTCCACAGCTGTACTATCCGGTTGGGATGATGCTACAGATTCTGTTAAAAGTGACTGACTTGACACAGGGCTGAGGGGCAAAAGAAGAAAGTTATGATTTTTATGATGCACTTCCATGTTCTTTTCCCATAAGAGATCCATTAGGGCACCTCTTGATGAAAAAGTATCCCAGAACTTTTCACTCTGAAGTTGTTCCTGTAACCACTTAAAACGGCCACAATCTGAACAAACAGAAAAGGTACACATTTTTTTAATTCATACTGAATGCAATAAAACAGTTCCACTATAAAAAAGGAAAAATATTTTGGGTGGTTTGGCATACCATCATTCCACACAGAAGCAACAATGCAACATTCAATATGCAAGGATCTTTATAACAAGTCAGCAAGATAATTGTAGAGGAGCTACTTTCAGTGTACTGGTGATATGAACAAGAAAATTGCAGCATGTCAATGTTTCCAGTAATAAAGCTGCAGCAGCTGCACACAGAACCCCTTGGATTTTCACAGTGTAAAGTGGTGCAGGCCAAACTTCCCAACCCTTTAGCCATATTGCTAAATCACAGAATGGCTGAACACTCACCAATGAACACCCCAAGCAGAGAGCAATCCAACACTAGCCATCCCTCCCAGCCAAGCTGCTCATCCAGCAGCTCTCCTATGGAACTAGACAGAGCCCAAGTCCCAAACAAGAGGTAGCACTATCTCATTTGCATTTTTTTTTTTTTCCCTTTCTTTTCACTGAGGGATTCACTCTAAAGGCAAAATGCAGATTATCCAGCAGCCCATGAACCAGCACTCTGTGGCACAACCAGAGCACTGGAGTTGCAATTTTAATTGTCAAGAACTGCATGGAGGTCTTGAACTGCCCATCTGGCCACCTACAAAAGGGCATTGTCAATTTAATACACCTGCCCTCAGAGTATCATAAGTTTGAGGTATTTCCAGAGACTGAAGTTGAATACCTGCTTTTTTATTTTGAAAAAAAAATCCAAGCAAGTGACACTGATTTTTCTGAAGTGCAAGTCCAAGAGCAACCATCCACTAATTTCTCCTGCAGCCAGTAATCAAACCAGTGAACAGTGAGGTACTTCTATTCCTTCATGGTTTTATTGAAGTTGTGAGAGAACAAAGGCAAAGCACTGTAATTGGTTCACATCTGTGCATTGACCTGGATGAACTTTTTTTTTTTTTGCACACACCAGAAGAGTTGTTTCAGGGTAAGATATGCATTTTCTACCCCAACTAGAAGCCTCAGAATGGAAAGACTAAATATAGCATCAAGGATGGCACCTAGCTCTTAGTTCATATGCAGGATCTAAGCATGAGATAACACCTCCTATAAAAAGCTAGGGAGCAGAAAACAGTCTGAGCAGAATCAGTCAGCAGTAACTGATGAAATCACCCTCAGCCTGTGTTCTACTACATTCATTTTTTTAAAGAAAAGTTGAAATGAGTATTACTGCAAGTTTAGCTTTCATAGTATATAACACACTAACACTTTTCACTCAAGAAATTTCCAAAGCACTTAAGTTGCTGTTGGTTGTGTCATTCTAAACTGAAATGGAGCCACTAAATATAAACAAATATTTGGCTTTTACAAACTGAGAACACTTAGTAAGTCTGAGTGATTTACAAGAGGACATTATGTATCCTTGAATAATCCAGATGGAAATTACTTGTTTAATAAGAGATCAGTTCAGTAGCACAACTTGTACCAAGACTCGTATCTTTGCCCTGTTCTAGTACTCTCCACTCTGCGAAGCAACTGGCTTGTTAACACATTATCATACATTTATTTATGAGAGCTCTAGTAAACAGCTCCCTGCCATTTTACAAAATCCTCACATTCCCAAGATGAAAAGAGTTCTCCTTCGGTAAATGTACAACTGCAAGTCGTGGAATCGGAAGAGCAGCCAGACAAATCTCTGTACAACAGAAGCTGGCAACTTCTATTCGAGGCTAAATTCTAAAGACAAATTTCCATCTGAATGCCAGATGAAGCACAGAGATCTGCTAGTATTCACCCTGAGATCCCATTCTGTAAAGTTAGCACCAAAATCTTACACCTTTTTCGAATCCTGATTCCAGCATTTAATTATGCAGGATCAGCACACTTCATTTAATCATTTTGACACAGATTTTTCTGTAAAGATATGGAGCAGACAGAATTATCTTACCTTGGCTGCATAGATGGAGTTGATGTAGAATCTAAAGTGGACTGAGTTTCCTGGGTGCTGCCCTCTGTGCACTGGACCGGTAAGGACTCGGTGATACTACTGACAGAGGCTGCTGCAAGACACACCCAGGGAAAATGTGTTATGCTGCTTCCTGGGATTACAAAAGTTAAACACCACATTCACTCTCCGACCCCTACCACACCAGTCAGGAAAGTAACTGAATCGCTGCCTCCACCATAATGAAACGTGATTTTACAAAAAAGTAATTATGTATGGCCTTATTTTGATCTTATTCCAGCCCCAGGCCCCCAGAACTCACACTGCAGAAAATTTTGAAGCTGGAGTTTTAAAACAGTTGCTCTTTTTTGCTAATTAAAGCACCTACAAGCAGCTTTCTCAACATAAACTGCTGTATTCTGACATGAGAAATTGGTGTTTTGTTTAAAAAACCAAGACAGATTTGTCAGAACACTGGTGTAACATCTTAATGCCAACTCCAGATGTATTTTGAAGGTGTAGAACCCAGATTTCAATGGAAGCTATTGCTTCAGTTTAAAAGGTTGGGCTGAAGGAAAGGTGACACTACGCACGGCACTAGGCCCAAAAGAACAGAAAGTATCTGAAGTTACGGAGAAATTATCAAGTGTTTATAGGTTAATCCTTCAGCATGAGGCTGCAGAGATGAAATTCCTGTACTTAAAATGCTTTTCACAAGCATTCCCCAAGCTGAATCCTACCTCTGTCACTAATTTCAGGAAAAATATTTTGGTGTAGTGGTTTTTCTGCATTTTTATAGCTTCAAATCAGAAACATTCAAATGAATGTAAAAGGTATTACAGAGAGTCTACTTCTGAGCAAATTAGTGGCAGCACAATTACATTTATGAGCATTTCATCCAAGCTCAGTCCATAAGGTAAGATACTGGAATGAAATGGTTTGCATTAATGCTCCAACAATCAGTCTCTGGACACGGCCAGGAAGCTGCCATCAGCTGTGTCAGGTTGAGCTGCTCACACACACACACACACACGTGTGTTGGGGTTACTTACCAGGAGGGCTAATTCTACCATTACTGTTCTGCCTTTGAAGGTGTTCTTTGTAGCACACTGAACACATGCCATTGGTGCGAGGATTCCCGTAAAACCCGCAGCCAGTGGAACACAGCATAGGCACTTGGCTACGGTTGGTTTCTTGAGCCATACTCCCTTCTTCTATAAACCTGAAATTGATACACACAACCCAGTATTTAGAGGCCTGAGAAAACCCTTCTTTTACACAGCTGACATTTGAAAATCTGCAATTTCCTATAGCTCAGCAAAAAGACCTTTCAATAAAAAATGCCTTGTGGGTAACTCAGTGCCCTTTCCCAAGAAGTCTATATCTGCCCAATAACACAAATACACTCAATATGTAGGTTTTGTATGACCCACCCTCCCAGCCACACCAACTTATTTTCAATATATATCCCATAGAGAAAAGTAATTTTAGCAAATATCGGAAGTATTACTGCTTCTGGCAGTCAGGTAAGGGGAGTAGGGGAGTGGGACGCTTATGCTGAAACCTGAACACCTGACACTGTGCATGAGAACTGTAAAATAAGTGACAAGCATGGTAACAGGCTTACTTGCTGCATAGTAATTATAATTAACGACAGTCACATGAATTCACATGTCACTATTTAGTCACTACATCATTAGTGAAAGATGACAATTTCTTACCACAAACCCCATATTATGATTTTTCACACTAAGAGAAAATCACCCTTACAGTCAAAAATATTAGACCAGGTACACATAACCTCCTATTTATAAATTCTCTGCGAATATATAATAAAAAAGAGAAAAGATACACAAGTTGCCTTATTATTTAACATCCTTAAATTTGGTTTTCATAAAAACTGTGTAATTTTTTCCCCTGACTTCTATTATTCAAGTTTTCAGATATTTGCAAGATATTACAAGAAAATTATAACACATGACCATTTCCATCAGTGTTCTGAGACTCCTAACTATTATCAAGTGGTCTAACTTGCAAATAACTTTTGACATGTCACTTCACGAGATAAAATTAATTTTCCGTTTTCCCCCTCCATAAATATACAATTGCCCTTTTTTTCAATCAATTTTGAAAGAAAAAACAGTTTCTCATTAAGAAGCCAGATACATCAAGGTACCAAATATTTAACTCAATATCAACTTAGGTCTACCATTTCCTGATTTTAAAAATAAGCTGAAGCATAGGTAATTTTAATTCTTGCAAGTCAAACCAAAGACATGCAATATCACTGAAAAAAAAAAAAAAATCAATCTTGCAAGTAAGAGCAGTATACGTTTCTAACAAAAAAAAATCCAGAGAGACAGAAGTTTCAAGATACTTGAATACTTCATCAACTGCCATGTTATAAAACTAGATTAAGCCACAGTAAGAAGTATCACAGTAAAAAGATTTCCTTTTACATAAGATATATTTGAAGCCAAACACAAACAACTTTCCCATTATTTTGTTTCCAGAGAAATCTCATCTCCACTCACACCCACATCCACTCCAGTTTGTATTTATTTCCCCAAAACGTATGAAATAGATACCAAGAGCAAACCTCTGGGTTGCAAATCCAAGAGCAACACAGAAACAAGTCTTCTGCTCACAGCAATAAGATACTCTATAGACGAGGAGGGATTCAAGATATGAGACAAGGAAGAGGTACAGGCAGGAAGACAACCAAAATCTGATAGTATCTTTTTCAGCTTCAACCTGCAATTAAGCTTATTTCAGCTGTTGACTGCACTCCCCCACCCCAACACAGAGAAGCACTTGCTTTCGACATACAAAGCCCCCATTGACCTCACACGACAGCTAAGTTTGATTTTTGCTGAAGTACTGTACTTGTAGCTGAAAGAGCACTTTCATTCCTGCTTTTCTCCAGACAGTCTTTCAGAACGAAACTGCAAGTAGTGCATGTGGAATTTAATTCTTATGCTGGGCCCAACATTTCAGAGAAGCAATTTCAGGGGAGAGCAAATGGAGTTTGCTGTGCTTTGGTAACCAGAACCAATTTAAAGCTGAAACCTAATGCAAGTCACTTTTGGCATAGAATGTTTAAGATTGAAAGACTAATTAAAAACACTTTCAACTGAGTATTTCAAGAGCTAATAGAGATTCAATGTCACAATACAAGTATTAGTCCTTTTAATTTTAGGCAAGCAGCATATTAAAGAACTGTACACTGACTTCCAGATTGTACCATGATTGTCTTTCTGTTCAATATTAGCTTCAAGCAGCATACAGGAACTCAGTAACTGCACTAGCCATTGCCAATATTCCCCAACGCAACATTGCTGAAAGGACCAGGTGCTAATGCAAACACAGAATAGCAATCTCTAACATGAATTTAAAAATCAAAAAAGGTTCTGCTCCAATTCAATAAACAAACTGTGAAAGATGCACAAAGATGCCCAGACGAAAAACAAGAAAAGCTGGCCTGAGTTCCAGCTAAGCCAGTTCCCAAGTTCATTAACCAGTGGATCCTGTCAGCAGTCAAAGCACAAGCCACTGGCATGAGGCTCCAGAACGCTTCAATCTCCGAGGGGAAGTGCCAGGGATTCTTCTGAAGAGTTTTAATAAGGGCCACAGGAAGCGGAAGATCTTTCATTGGTTGCTAATATTTGAGAAATACAATGAATAAGAGATAGGATCAAACTGATGCAATGTTATGAAGTCAAATGAGAACTTGCACCAAGACAACAGCTTGTTGGGTTCGAAGGGAGCAGTTGGGTACAATCCCCATCACCCACACAATTAGCACTGTGACCTACCAAAAAACCCACCAGGAAAAAGAAGGACTATCATCAACACAAAATTTTCTGACAGTTCAGTGAGCTCAATCAGTTCACGTTGCAAAAACACAAGAAGTAAGAAGTCCAACACACAGGAGAGACTCTGGAATTGATGTGAGGGAGGACATGTGACCAGGAGGGACAACACATATTTTAGCAGCCTGTAAGTTACTGGGATGGTTGAACTCATCTATTAGAACCCTAGAGCCACAGAATGCCAAACCAGTATAATAAGCTCTCGTATGCTTAGCCCTCCCTTTCAGTGCTCACATGCACCGAAATGAAACAAGGAAGTGATCAAACTTAAAAAAAAAATAAATAAATAAAAAATCAACCACTCCACCCTCTACCCATTAGTGTCAACACAGATTGGTTTCTGACCTCATCTGTCACCTGTGTGCTGTTTGGGCAAGAGAGGGTCTAGCTGCAGACGTGTGTGGAAATACCTGTTCCAGCAGCAGAGGAGGCTTAAAGAATTAAGAGAACCACTAGCCAAAAACAGGCATTGAAAATACAACGAAAGAGACGCAAGTACTGGCAGTTCCTGCCACTGCACTTGAGCCATGCCTCTCTTGAGGGCAGGGACTGAGTGACACAGCACCGCAGCAGGGACTGCTCCTCCTCACCGCCCGGGCAGCGGGCAAACAGCGCCAGCAGAGCAGCCGGACTCTGGCCCCACCGCAGCAAACATGGGCAGCGACAGATCATTGAAGAGGTGCTTTTGGGGGAGGTAAGGACCTCCCATCAGCCCAGTTCTTGGCTCAGCTTCAGATGCGTTTTGTTTCCAAACTGTCCGTAATTCCTCACGCAGGAAGACCCACAGTATCACCGAGCCCAAACATCCCATAAAGCAGCAGAGGTGGGCAGTCACTGCTGAAACAGTGCTGTCAAAGGGGCGAGCCCGCTCCCACAGCTCTGGCCACTGCTGTCCCCTGTCCCTGCCTCCAGCCACATCAGCTCAGCCATCTCACGGAAACAAAACAAATATTTGTTCTGGTGCACTGGAGAACTTGCTGATCTGATAGAAGATCAACTCCAGAGAAATGACATACGCTGCACAGGAAGCGACATGGCTAAAAATAGGACAACCTTTTTTAGGGGCAGCAAGCCCTTGCTGAGCATCAAGCCTACTGTAAAAGAAATCTCAAGTATATACATCACCTATAATTTCAAAAATGGTCTCCTAGCCTGGGTTCAGTATGACACTTGAAGTAGCTCCACAACTTCGGTGACAACAAGGTCTTGGAATCAACATGACTACATGTATGTCTCCCTCGGGTTGAGGTGTCACAAAACAAACGTGGAGGTTGTCAAGCTCCTGGAAATACCTCTGGGCTCTGTGCCTGCACAGCATTCACAGGGTAATACTATGAATCCTGAAGGTTATTCTGAATGCAGAATTGATTTACCTTAAAGGAAAAAACCCAAAACAACAGAGCTCTTTATAATATTTTTAACACATTCCCTGCTTTACAGTATAGTTGTATAACCAGTTGAACAACCACTAATGAGAAGGAACAGACTAGAGGGAAGTGCAAGAGCCTTAAACAATTCCTCTCAGTGCAACCCCAGAACATCCACTTTTTTTCTGGATTAGCCAAAAATTGCTGAATTTCAGCTGAAATTACCTGTTTTCTTAAAGATATTTACTGCCACTAGAAGCATGGCAGCACACAGCTCTGCAGGTGAAGTCCTCCTTTTCCTACAAATAAGGTGCTTAAAGTCTACCTGTTGCTGTTACTCCTGTAATATACAACTTCATTTAATAATGCCCTCCTACTGCTGCTGCTACAGGTCCTACCTTTCCTCCTTCACCATAGTACATCCTCAGAGTAAAATCCTCTCTGTACCAAGCAAAAATATGCAAAGGACATTGCTACAAAATGTATGGAGTTGAAGCTGTAGAACCACTAATGCAGAGCAAATCTTTTGGACATCAAGTTCTCTGGAGAAAGAGACATATACTCTAATACTCTGTAAAGCAAGTAACAAAATACTTGTGGACATCCCTTCCCTGCAGAGCAGGCACTGTGATACTGGTCTTCCTCCCCACCCCCATTTCTTATTTTCCTTTTAATTAAAATGTTTATATGCCACTAGTTTCAAATAACTGATACCCTAGCTTTATAGGCTTCAAATGTTAATCAGTAAGATCAGAGAGAGCAGCATTTAGCAGGATTAAACACACAAGGGTTTAGGAATAATCTCTTTCACTCCCCACCCCACCCCTCCCCATTCTCAACAAGGAACAAAAAATCCGGCACAGAAGCCAGCTTTCTCTTCATCTGTCTTCCCCAAAGGAAAAGGTCTCTTGAATAGCAGCTACCCTCATACTTCAAGTTCTGGTAAGGAAAACAAGGAGATCCTCACATCCTGCAGTACAGTCTTGTGTTCTGCAAACACTCCTAAAATCTGTGACTGGTATGGGAAGGATCTCTCCCAAAAGCTAACGCTGAGACCACCCAAACAGCATTGTGCCTCAGCACCACAGCAGATGCAGTCTGAACCATTCTGATGCCAGCTTTGAAACTGCTGCTCAAGGAGAAAGCAGAGCACTGAATGTGAGCTACTCTTCACTGTCAAAATCAGCACACTGACAGTTTTACCTGACACTCACCTCAAATGATAAATCCAATTTTAACAAGTGATTAAAATATTCCCTCCTCTGTCATAATCACCTCTATAATGAAGCAGTTCAGCACTGACTAAAGCAGCACTAACAACAATGGTCATTTTCTCTTTGTGCTAATAAAGCAAGGAAGAAAAGGCAAAAGTGGTAATGTGTGCTGCTTAAACATACAAAGCTTCGCTGCAGGCACAAATAAAGCAAGAGACAAAGTTGAGCACACAAAAATACACTTCTCTCTAGAGCATGTACTGGCACAGATACCCAATACCACCTGTACCACCATATGAAAAGGCATGCTGTTACGAAAAGCAATAAATAGGAAATGCATTTCTCTACAGGCTTATCAAAACAAAGGGCAAATAAAGGCCCAAGAGCAGAGTTCTGATGATTCTTGCTGCAGAAGCTCCAAAAGCACTGGCTGTGATAGAGGACACTGCTACATAGTGGAATCTGCTGCTCAGGTGTCCTGCTGGAAGCAGGACACTACTCAAGGTATAAAGCACTGGACTCACAAATTAATAGCAAGTTACAGAACAGTCCTGTTTTCTTTTACTCCACTGCTGTCTCCCAAAACACTCCAATTTACATTCACTGAGCAGTCATTTGTAGCTGCTTTAAGGCATTATCATGTCCCAGCAACTTGCTATGGAGCCAAGAAGAACTGGCAGATTTGAATGGGGGCCTCAGTCATTACAGCTCAGCCCAGCTTGCTGGCTGCAGTCAGACATGTCATTTCATCTTGCAGCTCACCCTGGCTAAAGCACTGCAGCTGGTTCACATTTGCCAGCACAGCTACATGTGTAGTTACACTCTGACCCAGTTTCATCAGAATGCTTTGAGTTAAAAAAAGTGAATATGGTTAAGGACCAGCTATGCAAGCAGATCTGTAAGGGCAGCGACCTCTTTGTTCCTGTAGCAGCAGAACACACAGCTGCTGCATTTTTCAAAACACGGGAGTTCCAACTTCCTCAGCACCAAGAGAATCCATACATTTTAAAGCTTTCCACTCATTCCACTGAGCCTCCAGTTTTCGTCCTGCTAACAAATTAAAGTTTTAAATTGTAATTTGAAGTAGAATTTATATGACTTCATAACAAAAACAAAGTATTCACGCTAGTGACCAACGACTTACATAAGATGTTCTCTTCTCTTAACTCACTTGACAAGTCATTTAATATCTACTATGTTCCTGTCTATTCCTGTTGAACAGCTTTTTATTTTTGTTTCATGCATAGACTTATTTTAGACTAAAGTCAAGTTCTTATACTAGACACTCCTAGCAGAAACTTCACAAAAAGATGGAGTAACAGAAGTCTTTTCTTCACTTCCAATTTTTAGTAGTTAGCAAGTTTATATCCTTCCATACAAAAATTAAAATATTAATAAAATTTGGACTCTTAAGAAAGCTGTATCTCAGGTTTAAGATGTCAAAGACTGAAACAATCACACCAGTGGAAAAAAGACACACATGAGAGAAACTGCAAACCCCCAAGTGGCAGATGGACAGAAAAGAGACAGCTCAAGTCTCAGTAAGGGATGGAACATTAGCAACTTTTATAACTAATCTGAGCCAGAATATCATAAACCCAGGAACACCTGGTATAGACAAAGCCTCCAGTGTTGAAGCCTGTATGCTGCTAAGTACAGCTGACTGCTCTTGTGCTCAAGGTTACACGAGGAACAAGAGAACATTTCACTACAACCTCTCCACTCTTACTAAGCAAGAACAAAGATGCACAGATTCTATACTGGTATCAGGGAGATCACTGATAAGTACTCAGCTTTCCATGCTTGTCTACATACACTATTAATAGATGTTACTTTGAAACTGTAATTAGTACTTGTGACCACGCTTAACCTTTGTAAAGCACAGATTACTAGACCCAAAGATTAACTTCTGTAAAAGTGGTACCTCAGACTCTCATTCACCTCATGCAAATGCATCTAACTGCTTGCAGTGACCACTTAATGTCTACAAACAAAAACAAGTATAAGCAAATTTTTCATATTTAATTTCCAAACTTCCTAGTTAAGTCAACACAGCAAATAAAGGGCCAATTCCATGAACTTCACTACTCTACTGAAAATTAATTCTAAAAACCCCTAATACCTAACAAGTAATGTAACATTTTATTACCTACTAGGAGGAATCATATTTTATTTATTCTGGATTTCAAAGAGGCAGAGTACAAACAAAAGGATTTTCATGAAAGTGTTGGAATTCCAGAAAGCTGCCGCACGGAGCTACAGGTGTGATGCTGGGTTTTTTGGAGGAATGACCACTACTTTATGCTGGAGCATCTGCTAACTGCTAAAACACCTAAAAGATTAAGTGCAGCACTCTGTATAAAGCTTTCAACACTCCCATTTATCATGCATTTCAATTTGAGTCTAAAGCAGCAAAATGCAAGTCAAGATGCCAAGGATCATCACTGTTTGTACATTTCAGCCTGTACATTGAGACTTCCTAGCTGCTCTAGACTAACACTGCAGTACCATTAGAATTAGGTCCTTGCATATGACAGCATCCAAACTTCCTGAGATCCAAAAAACCACTGTTTTTTCCTCTTATTCCCCAATAGCACAATACATTTGTAGTTAACCTCAATTCATCCAGCAAACTCCAGTCCAGAGCAACACAGAAATGCTTTCAGAAAGAGGCACCACCAGCACGTTCTAAGTTTCTGTCTCTTCAGTGATGACTATCAGAAAATCTAAGCTGACAAAGCTGCCTTTTTGGAGAGGTCAACCTGAATGCAAGTAAAAACAACAAAACAAAACCCATATACCACAAAAGTCACTTCTTGGGTACAAGAGAAAAAACAGCAAATAACCCTTGGAGCTAGACACGTTTGTTTACAGCAAGCCATGACAGGGACCTTCAATAAAGATAACTAGTTAAACATTGAAAGCTCTGAGAGCAACACAGTAACTACAGTTGTTCAGTACAAAGTAAAGACAATTTCTGGGTGAGTCACCGACAAAGAAAAGTGAACATGAGAAAAGAATCTATCATGTGCTTCAGGATGCTAGTTTTGATCTGGTATCCCTGAGGCATGGTGAGAGCATGAGGCATATCTGAGGAAGACCCTGGCCAGCCACCCCACTGGTCATGCTGTCCCACCCAAAGCATTCTATGTGCATACACAAGCCAGAGAAGAGTGTTCTCCCCCACAAATATGAAGCTGTACTTACTCAGTTTAGCCTTCCCAGCTCACCCAATATTTAAGGCAGACAGGCTGAGCAGGCCCACTTTTTGAAGACGGCTGTCTGAGACAAGACTGCCACAGAAACCTTACATGAAGTTATACTCCTGACAGAACATGCAGCTTCTTTTAAAAGAGCACCCTTTTAGGGAGTGCTTGCTCTGGCATCTCTGATCAAGAGGAATAAAAATTCAGGAGTTACACCCATTAGAAAAATCAAACCATGTCAGTAATTGCTCATCAGCAGTTGGCTACGTAAGCTTGCACAGTTTCCATCATGTGTGGCTGAACTGGCACAAGCCACAGACATTGCCTGAGGAGCCTTTTTCTTTCCTCTGGAGTTTATGCCATCTCATACCTGTATTTTGGCATTCAAGTGCTGCTGGAATCCTTGAGTTGCCCTTCATATTTCTACACAGCCCCATAAACTTAGGGTTTACTTGAAATCTGTCTGAATACAGAAATGCCTTCTTTTAAAATGTTCTATAAAAGGTAAGAAAGCTACTCTGAAACAGACCAGACAGGGCTGCATTCTGCTTTCTTTGGTATCAGATGTTGAAGCTGGCCATTTCAGAAATTAGAGGTTGTATAAAATTAGAATCAGGAGATTCTAGAATCCTCCAAATTCCTTTAAAATACTAGGCCAAAAGGGATGCAGGACAGCAACTCCATACACTATCTTTGGTGTTGTTTGACTTTACACACTGATGAGAAATAATCTTTAAGAAGGATTCAAACACTTACAAGATTACCCTCATAATTACTGAAAGAATAGACATAGATTCAGTAATCGCTTCTTTTGAGCTTCAGTGAATAAGTAGTCTTCTCTCAATACAGCATAAGTTTCACTTATTTTAAGCATATCAAACCCAGAAGAGATAAAAGCCGCTTTAACACGAGTTCCCAAAATAGACAGCTTCTTGTTAACAAAGCACCTGTTGCTGAGAACTGACAGTAAGCACAAAACACATTAAAATTTGTTTTCATAAACAGCACTATGCAGAATTTTAATTAGCTTATAATGCCACAGTTCTCCATGGGCCTAATGCTAAGGGAGCTCCTGCTCTAATACTGGGGTTCTTATGTGTTAATAAATAAAACAATCATTGCTCCTGGCTAGGGCATCTTGAATTCAGCTTAACTTCCAAGAACACTGTGATTAACATGCATGATGTGTACTTCTATTTAGAATTATGCACTATGTCTAATTTAAGTGTGCAAAATTATACAATACCCTTACTGTGGTTTGATGGGGAACCCAACCTAAAGCTAAACCCTGACCATAGAAAGAGGGTATGTAAGGACAAGTTTTCAGCAGAAGAGGTGTAAGTACAATGCTCCCTGTGGCAAAGCTGCATTCCTCATCTCTTGCAATACAAATTTAGTCAAGGGACTCAAGGGTATTACTTTGTTTTAACCTCAGTGCCACTCGGGGAGGGAGGGGGAGGTTGCTTTTTTTTACCCCTTAATTATTATTTCAATCACTTGGGAAGCCAGCTCACATGATCCCAAACAAATCACACATAGCATGGAGATGTCTTGTGGAGGCCTGTGGGCCCGTTAGGATGCCTTCAAGAGATATGCCCTGGAAGAATGTCCCCTAGGCTTTGACTCTTCCCATGGAAGTCCTATGACATCGTATCAATCTACCCCAGCTCCACTCCCCCTGTTGGCCCATTGGCCGTTCCACCCCCTGTTAACCATGTTACGTCCAAGTTCTAGTGAGTTCTTTCTATCTTGTACCCCCATTGGTGTGTACGCCCGTCAGTTTGCATGGACTGTTTCCTGTTGGCTGCTGTAACCCTTGGTCCCGTCCCTACCTTCAGCTGATTGGCCCTTGCAGCTTGGCTCCACCCCCTTGTACCCATATATAACCCTGGACTCTCCACTTTCCCTTGTCTTTGTCCCTGGACCCTTTTGGTGTGTGGATAGGCATTGACATCTGCCTCTAATAAACACCACTGGAAACCCATACAGAGCCCCATCCCGCTCTGGGTGGTGGGAGTGCTGTGTGCCTGCTGGAGCGCCCCTCCCTACAGGGACACACAGCACTCAGAAGGCAGCAGCAATTTACTGCCCGTGCCACACCACTACAATTCCTACATACTAAAACTTATCACCCTGCACAAAACATTACACAGGTGATCAGCAGCTGCCACACTGGACAACTGGTATTTATCCATCACTTTAATACACTGTCAAGTTTCACTGCAGATATGAGAACAGACCAACCAGTCACACTTTCAAGTTTTGCACCTTTCCTTAGTTTCCTCTCAGCTGTCCCTTTGGACTGTCTGAAACAATGGAAAGTGTAGACATCCATCTGCAACCTACATGTATACATTCAATATATATTCATATACAGCTAAAGCAATGGTTTCACGATACAGGTAATTTGGGGCTTTAGACACCTCTGTCCCAGCATTGCTGGGACAGGAACTGATTTACCCAGAAGACTTCAGTCTTCAAAAGCTTGGTCTGGCTCTTGTATCTGGTTTATGATGCAGCTCTGTGTCAGAAGAGTCAAAGTTAACAGTGCACTGTGGGAGGAAGGTGAACCTACCAAGTCAGAAACAGAACTGAAATTTAAGGCATAGCCTCACTTACAGCTTAAGCCAAGGAAAAAGGCACTCATCACCAGGAGGTCAGAGTGAGAATAAGTAAGAGTTGCCTTGTGTCAGCTTTTACTATCCAAGTGTCAAGTTAATAGATAAGGTGCTAGGTAATTATCAGAAATTTGCACTGAGACACTGTCCTTTCTGAAGGTTCCCAAAAGCACACCACTTGCTCAGATGGAGAGGTCACTGCTTAAGAAAAGCTTAAAAAAAATACTGGAAGCAACTTGATTGAGGACAACTGGCATTTCTTCCCCCACTGCCATCATGGAACAGAAAATAGTTTTTTACACTTCTTCCCTAAGCCCATACAGAACAGACTGCACATATTTCAGTTTCTCAACTGAGGAGAAAGCTAGAGTTGACAGCTTTCGAGTAAGAGTCTGCACTGCAAACATTGTGCCTTAATCACTAGGGCATCCTTTTTACCTACAAATACTCCAGTTACAACTCTGTGAACTGCCCTCCTGATAACCAAGTCTGCTGTTCATTCTGCTTCCAGACAAGATCCCGCTATTTGAGCACACATTTCTAGTACAATGTCTCCCCCTCTCACTGTCCAGAACACTTAGATCAGCAAGTTAAGAACACAATCACCTAAAAATAGCATGGCTGGATGCCACTGTCTCCCCACTTATTACTATGCTACCTTTGTACAGAGTTTTTTTTCAACAATTCTACATGGAAAAATAAAGCCATAAATGGCTTTACAGAAGGGACTTGCAACCAAAAAGGCCAAGCTCTTAAGCAGTGCCATGGAATTTCCCCTTTTTCCTCTAGCCACATAAACAGAAATTTACATTTTTAGAAGCATTTTGAACAGTACCTCCTTAAGTAGATCCCATTTCTCTTTTTATTCTCTTGCCATAGAGATTGTACTCTGCCAGAGAACAGATTGACACATGACAAAGTAACAGCACTTTCTAGAGACAGAAAAGTTCATGATATAAAGGAAAAGTAGACAAACATAGAAAAATACAGGCCAGATCAACAACTATTTTCCTTGGCATATTAAAGCCAATATCACATTTCAGAATGGATTAAAAGGGGGGGGAAATCTGCTCACAGGATATTGAGCTTCAACTGTCAACAACATGTGGCTTTCTATCATGATGCTCATTCCCTTTCATTCACAAACTATGGCCAACAGGGCTTTTATCAGGAAACAATGGAAAGAAAGAACAAAGTACTTCCCATTTTAAAACTAACTTGATGCTGTTCAAGGAAACCCAGCCACACTGCAATGAACATTTTACACTGCATATGCCACCCTGGTTAAGTTCACCAGGCTGAGCTTTCAGGCCATACAAAAAAGTTTCAATAAATTCTTCATTTCAGGCCTTGACAGTCTGAGAAATTAAGGTGTCAGAGCTGCAGCAAGCACACAGGTATTACTCACAGCAGACTGATGTTCCAAGCATTCTGATTGTGTAGTATGGGATCTGAAGTTGAAGACAGAAGGGTAAGTAGGTAGCAACTAATCAGGGATTTATTTATATACAGAATGACTAGGTATAAACTTAAGACCATAGGTCACAGTCACATTATGACTTTGCAGAATAACAAGCTAATTCCTGCAGAAAGAGAGACCAGAGGCAGCAGCCAGAAGTTTCACAGACACCAAGTGAGAAAAAAGCAAATCCAGGAAGGCAACACAATCAACCAAGTGACCAGAGTGTGAAATTAGATTTTCTTGTTGTTATACTGGAAGAAAAAAAATTAAAGCAAATTACTTCACTGCTATGCAAAGAAGTTTAAAATCACTTTTAAATGCACTCAAACCACCAAGTTTGACTGGCCTTATTAAGAAGGCAGCAAAGTCATGCACAGCTGCCAGACCATTCTGCAACAAATCAACTCCTTTATCACAGCACTAGCCTTAGCCCCTGCGTGGTTTGTCAGACACAGCTGACAATTTGTTTGTTATGTAACTAATAATACACTTACCTTGACCTATTATTACTAATGTTGTCTTCCTCTTCTCCCAGGATACTTTAAACAACCCCTTGAAAATATGTTGATACTCAAAACAATTCTAAAGTCTCTTCCCTGAAAAGCATTTCAGGTAAGTCCTTCCATGTTGCCACAATTTTTTTCTCTTTCTTTGCAAGTTAGTAATCAAACATTTTGGTATCATAATAGACTAATAAATACTTTCCTTGTCACTTTTCACCTGGAGAACAACATTTGTTTGATAAGTAATTCTAATTAATACCTACAAAATCATTTTACTTATGGACTTGACACCAATATCCAACAGCATGTCATAATAGCATGATATTTGGATAGCATAATCCCAACATGAGAAGTCTGCTGAAATTCACTTCAAAAACTCTCCTGTATCACCAACTAAAGCTACCTGATAAGCATCTTACCTGATTCTGAAGGAACTAGGCAAGGAGAGCAATCTCCAAGCCTTTCAGTTTAACACTCACAACCACTCCTTTCGCCCTTACCGTGATAATGACGCAGATCCCAATGCAAGGTCATCCTGTTGCACAAAAAACATTCTGGTACATGACAACATTGCATTGCATTAAGGACTTGATTGTATCTGATTTTAGAAAAACATGCTAAATTCATACAGGAGGTAATAGAGAAACAATTTTATCCTTTGCAATCTCGTATCTCCCCTGCCACCCCATCCTTGAAACCAGCATGATCAACAACTCATTGAATATTTTCTTCTGACAATCTAAATTAGAGATAGCCTTCTGTATAAAATGCACTAATATGTCCATATGAGATAGAAAATGCTACATTTTTGCCTGAAGAATCAGTAGTTCTCTTGCCCCAAACATAATTTAAAACCTTAAGTGGAAAATACCTGCCCTCCTCATGCAATATTCTGCTTTCATCAGTGTAATTATATTCCACAGCACACACATGAAAACCATCCAGCCTCCTGCCTTATCGATGGTGAAAACTTCAGGCCTTGCTTAAAAAACCCATGCAATGCAGGGTGTTTCAAGGAGCCCAAAACACCTCACTTCCATCTCAGAAATACCTCTCTTAAGCTCCCATTCCAATTTGATTATTAAGTTTATATTTGTCTCCCTAATCCTTCACATAGCTAAAGATGCATTAACATCACGAATTACAGGACACACTGGTGCAGGGCTGTCTTAAACCCTGGGCTGGTTAAACTGCTGGGGTGGCTGCCAGGGCCTGCCAAGCCAGCCACACTGTTTATAGTTTAGTTCTCCAGATACAGCATTATTATGTTTCAGACTGACAAATACCATATCCTGAAGGTTAGAGTCCTGTGACACAAATACATGCTGGCAGAGCAGAAGATCTGAGCAGTGGTGGTCTTCAGTACAGAGACTGCCTCAGCTCCTGCAAGATTGCTGAGGCATTAAGTTAAAGGAAGAACTGTGAGTTTAATAAAACTGCTGCTTAAAAAGGAGCTATTTTTAGGAAATACTCAAACGAGTGTGTTCATTTGTCTAATACTCAAAGTACTGTCTT
Source organism: Chaetops frenatus (assembly GCA_013400775.1). Lineage (NCBI taxonomy): Eukaryota > Metazoa > Chordata > Aves > Passeriformes > Picathartidae > Chaetops > Chaetops frenatus. Next base: position 10,518 of record VZTR01020648.1, on the reverse strand, counting down.
AAGTTGATCTAAATAGAGCAGAAGATGGATCAAGTTAGGATTTAACTCAGTTTATCTCTTAATGTATAATTTAATAGCCAAAAGTTACTCCTCAAATGAAAAAAACCCTCAGTTTCTTTCAACAACAGCAAAATGAGCAAAAAACCCCAACTTGATTGAGGAGAAACAGTTTTTGCACTGTCAAAGCTTTGTTTTAGCTAATCTCTGTTTAGCTCAAAAGCCCTATAAACACACTTGGAAGAAGGGATCTGTTAAAAATATATCACCCCACCCCTTCAATTAAGGGCTGAGAAGCTTATGACACATCTGAGAGATCCAACAAGAACAGGGAAGAAAGACTTAATGTTCTTGATACTTCTAAAGGTTAACAAAAAAAAAAGCAAAGCAGGTTTAAAAATCCCAAACATGTTTCATGCCTCTGTTAAATGGATTTTAAACCAAGAACAGATCCCAATTATTTTTATTCCTTTGTAGGTCATGTGTAATTAACCTGCTTATTTTCACAAAACCTTATTACAGTGTTAAACATCACTGGGCAGATGATCTGCCCCACCCAGAGTGAGCTCCACACCACAGGAGGACACACAACTATCTCCAGAGGAGCCCTTGTATCTACAGGAGAGGGTTGGTCCTCAGCACCAATCTGCCCTGCAACAGCACTCCTGTGCTGATCACACCTCCTCAGCTCACCCCTTTCCTAGAAACAGCAAGGAAACCAGTGAGAGGCCAAACCTCACAGCTAAAACCATGGGCAGGTGTCCCTTTCTGGGTATCCCTGACATGCTCTAGGATGACATTATTCTTCTCCTCCCTCCCTTCTGCCTTGGGTACAGGGCAATTAGCAGAAGTGATCACTAAACCACTCGGGAAACAGGAGGAGGAAAAGGGGAAAAGAGCCAGTTGGGTTGGCTCCAGCCACTAGTTCAGAACAATTTGAGCCAGCCTGGTTGACTTTGCTTGCAATGCTAACAGAACCCACTCTGATGGGAGCATGCAGGAGGCCCTGCCTGTGGCAGAGAGGGCCCAAAACGCTGGGGGAAATCCAAAGCCCAGGTCCATCTTTTCAGGGTGAACATCAGCCTTCCCCTAGGGCTCAGGGGTGTTTTACAGAGATCAGCCCATGGCAGGCACACAGCCTGCTCCAAGTAGCACTGAACAGAACAAGAGTGCAGGGTGACCATCCCAAGCTCATACTGGGCCACCCACCTCACACTGGGCAGCACCACCAGCAGCCAGTGAACTGCAGGACACAGATGTCCTTTGTCTCAAGCAGGGCAGATAAAATTTGGTCCTACATTTTGTACACAGGGTTACAGTAGATTTTAAGAATCTCTTATTCACATCAGAGATGTATATTCCATCCTGGCACAAGAAGCAGACACATAAATCCCACAGCACACAACACATTCACAGTGTTTAAGATGTGCAGATGGAGCATGTGCAGGAGAAGGTTTTATGAACAAGAAATGCTGGAACAACCAATCATTGTGCAGGGACAACACAGGTCCTGCCAGCAACGGCTTTGAATGCAGGCAAGAAACATTTGCTGTAGCCTGAATACAGAAGTTGTACAGCTGTGCCAGCAAAGTGGTGTGTTTATCCTTTAGGGCAGATTTGCTTTCTACAAACAGCCTGCATTAGAACCATATACATGTGGCAAGAGAGCTGAGCATTTCACTCCTGTGTCGAATAGATCACCAAAACTGGTCCCAGATAATACATCTTTCCCAATTAAGTTGGGGGGCAGAAGGGACCCAAGAAGCATGGCTGCTCAGTGATCAAGCAACATGAACCAAGTTGACTCACATATTCAGCTTTTATCTTGTTCTAAGCAAAACCAGGTTTTGGCTAAATGTCATACTTAATTGTATACAAATATTTTACTTGGCTTCCTTTAGTTTCAGCAATTCTAATACGCATACTCATAAGTTTAGTAGAGTTAGGTGGAATTTCTCTATTCTCCTTGCCTTCACCTCATATCCCAGACTGAGCCACTTAGTCTCAGGCCTAGCATCACATGGAAGTTAAGAAATTAATATCCAGTTATTTAAACACTTACATATCCTGGTTTTAAACCCAATACAGGAAATCTATCACAACTCTCAGCCAGAAGATCATATATAGTCACTGCTCATCCTAAAAAAGTATTTTCAGGGTTTAAATACCAACACAGGACATTTAAAAATGCCATAAACAGATAAAGACAGAAAGAGTGAATTAGTAATTCAGACCTATAACCCACTGGCACATGGCAAGACATCAGTGTATCAAGACACTGATACATATATACACATAGATGCATATATATATATATATATATAAAAGCAATCTATACCCAGCATTTTGGGGGAAAACAGAATGGCTCAATGTAAAACTGAAAGAATGAGGTATACTTTCAAAATAACACTTGTTTACATTCAGTAAAAGTCTAAGCAATTGCTTTCCACGGTCATTTGAAAAACTCTTGCTCAATTTTTCACATCCATTCTTCTATCACCATGACTAATCACACAAAACCCATCAAACTTCTTAGACTCAACAAGTATTAGGGGACATGAGTATTTCTTTCCAATTCCCAGAAGCAGCTGTGTATCAACCCAAGTGATTCTATAAAAAACAGGAAATATTTAGGGAAGTAAGAAAAATAGATTTTCCAATCTGAAAATCTTGTTCTGTATGCAGCCTCATCTAATACAGAAAGGGTGACAGTTAAAAGAAAGTCTTCATTCTCATTAGAACCCCCCTGGTTGCTGCCTCACCACTTCCTGCTCTCCTCCTTCTCACCCTATCCCATGCCACCCATGGCAATTCACTTTTCCTGTTCCTGAAGCCCTTTCAGATGCACACTAAAAATACCACCTATGATATAACTGGTACAGAAACTGAAAATAATCTTCCCTCAAATAAAACACCTGCTACCACTAGGCAATACAGGTTTCCAAAGAGATTCAGACCAATTCCAAAAGAAAAAAAAATCCTCCCCCCCGATTTATTTTCCCCTTGGCTGGAAGGGTAATAGCTGCAACACAGAGCAGTAACACTTAATTTTTCCTGCCTGTGTTTGTAATCAGAGCTCTGACAGACCCAGACACCCTACAAAACTGATTAAAATTGAGAAAAATTGCCATGTTTTACATAGTTTTTACATATCTTTGTTCTAAATGCTAAAGACCTGCGAGACATTCTTCTCATCAAGAACAAACACACAGACAACAGCACAGCAGCCTTCAGTGATACAACAAAGGACAATTTAAGACAAATGACTTGGAGCAAATGCTATCACTGAATAATCCCACAGCAGCTGTCATAATTAGTTACCTCCAATCTCATCAGAATCAGGGAAGTCAGAGTTAAAATCGAGCTCTCTTCCTGTAACATTGTGTAACTCCAAAACAGCAGCATTATCCTCGCTATTTTAGAATTAACATTTCTCCATAAGATAATGTGGAACCGCTCGATTCTTCCATGCCCGAACACCCGGTGCAAACCGAGAGATGACAAAAGAAACTCGGTCAAGTTTGAGCCTCTCAGCACCTTATTTCCTGTCTAAAGAGCCCTTTTGTTCTGCTTCCCTGCATAAATGTTAATATCCTGCCATCATTAGAGAGCGAAACGACGAAGGAAAGCCCCACGCACATGAACTCCACTGCCCCGGAGGGCGGAACGACGCCACACGACGCGATTAGAACGGCAAAATTCCTACCAACACGATCTCCACAATTTTCTGTTCGCTTCACCCCAGATTAACTTCACTTGGAGCTGCACTTCGGCGCAACCTACCCTGGGCACGGGGCCCGCCCTCCCGCTCCCATTGGCCGAGGCTGCGGAGGCCCGCCCCGCCGGCCGGGCCGCGCCCGCTGATTGGCGGAGCGGCTTGTCCGTCCCGCAAAGAACTTTTCCTTGCTAGCAGGTTAGGCTGGGCGGGCTCGGGCACCCCCGGCGCGCGCTCTTAAAGGGCCCGTGCCCCGCTCCCGCCGTGACGAACCCGAGCCGCGGGCGGGCGCACCCCGGGATAGACCCGGTCCCTGCGGGGCGCCCACCCGTCCCGGCACCTCGCTCCTGGCCCGGGGGGTAGGGGCTGGAAGAGAGGATAACACCCGAGCGGGCTGGGAACGCTTCTCCCGCGGCAATTACACAACTGCCGCTTGCTCCACTTATGGGATAAAATTAGCTGTGGGTTTGGAGCCCATCCGCGCTTTAAGGGTGACTGGAGTTACCCTGAGAGGCCGAGCACACGATATAAATTAGTAACCCCGGCTAAAAATACATCGGGTCGCCGGTTCCAAAGACTTCCACCCATTTAAAGCATGAGTCAGCAGGAGCTCCGCAGGAAGTGACTGTCTCCATCCCACAAGGTACCACGGCTTCTGCCAGAAACTTTTTGTGCTTATTCAGGCTTCACTTGACTGAAGAAATTTGCAAGATACTGGTCACGTTATGACAAGAGCGTTTCTCACGGCACAGCTTCCTCTCAGCACTACACAAAAACATGTCCTTTAGATGAAAAGTGGTTATTTTTCCTTCGTGCAAACATAGATGTGGTTCCCTACCCATCTACTCAGTGAAAAGATGAGTAAAAACAAAACAAGGCTTAATAAATATTTCACAAGTGCAGATATGACATCTGGTTCAAGACGAACCTTGCCCCATTCCTAACAAGCAGCACAGGGAAGAGCCAGAACACAGTCGGTGTTCCCTCCTGCACCCGCAAGTATCATCACAGTTACACAAGACTTATCTGGGTAGCAAGGTTGCCTTACATAAAATATTTTCACGTGTTTAGTGTAAAATATCTAAAAACATTAAGCCTGAGGAAGATAAAGCACTTGTCAGCACAAGCACATTTGGGTTGTTTTTATTGTATGTGAAGGCAAAGACGAAAAACTTTTTTCTGACTCTGGTCACCTTTCCTCTCCCAGTGCTGGAGCTGCCTGCCGTCCCTTACTTTACCTGCTACCAACAGCAAAAAACAGGGAAATTAACTTCCCTAATACAGATTAATAAAGTCCAAGGCAGTCCACACTGCTTTACTGAAAACCCTATTCAACATCAGGAAAATATTTACAGTTACTTGCTCCCTTGAGCTGTGATACACCAAAAAGAGCATAAAAAAACACCTTCAGGAAGGACATTTACGTCTGCTAAAATGATGAAACAGCACATTTTGTGTTACCTATTTTAGAGCAACCTATCATGCCACAAATCCAAGTAAGACTGAAAAGCAGCAATTGGTTGTAAATTGGTATGTATGAAACACTACAAGAACAGAACTAACAATATTCACATAACTTCCCCCAAAATACCTAAAATACAAGCTGAAAGAACCTGACCTTAATCCTTGCATCTGAATTTAGTGCATTGCAAGAGCCAGCACTGCTGGAAGCTGATCTGGGGTTCCCTGAGGATAACTCATATTCGCATGACACTTTTTTTTGACCAACCCTTATCTAAGCAATCAAAACCAAGAACACAGTTCACGCAAACAAAACAGACCAGTAAAGTGTCCCTCAAGTATCTCAGTAACCAATCTTGGAAAGCTTCAATTTAAACCACATTAACTTTAGGACCATAAAAACAGCAACACAAGTCACAAATCATATCAACCAAACTGCCAAGTGCTAGAAGACATCACAACCCTATGGTCAGCATTGTTGTTAAAGTACTTTAAAAACCAAACATACCGCTCCAAAAGTCTCCAGCTCTATTTGCTACCACAGCAGTCTCACTACCTTGTAATGGCAATGAAAAATAATTTTTATCATCAATCATCCCACACTTCAGCTCATGCTTCTGTCATGCAGGCAACTAGCAGCTCTTATCACAAGGGAGATGTTCCATTCCTTGCCTCCCCACCTCTTCCCCCCACAAGCCGTGCAGTCTGGCCAACTCCTGAAACTCAGCTCTGGTGCTCATCAACCCCTTCCACCTGCCTTGAGTTTCTGAGCTGGCAGAAGTTTGGTCAGCCTCTGATAAGGAGCATGGCTTACCCAGAGCAGAAGGGGGACGGCAAAGCAAACTCTTCTCTGCTCAGCACTGGCCTCCCAGATTTGCTTACTCCATCTCATTTAAAACCAAAACAAACATCCCCCATCCCCCCCCCCCAATAACTGTGCTAATAAGAAAGCTCCAAGAATAATTTCTTATCCTCAGAAAAGTGATGATCCCCACATCATCTGTGAAGTGGAGCATCCAAACTAGATTCATGGTTGACCCTAGGTCACTGGGCTAGAAATCATGGGTAAACACATCTGTACCTAAATGTTTGGAATCCATGCATTAAATAATTGCTATTCAAGTCATTATCCCATGCTGACAGAAACGTAGTGAAACTAGACATTAAAAAGCCTAATTTTTAGGCTCAGTTTCTACAAAAAGCCACCTGTTTTCCCTCTAAACACACACACATTCTGGAAAAATGGCACTGGCACATTTTAACGTTCAGGCTCAAGTTAAGCCTTTGCTACTCTCACAGTATCTGTGGCAATGCAGAAAAAACAAAACCAGCAGATTGCAGCTGCAAGAACACTAAGCAGGGAAGCTTTCACAGCAGTGTTAAAAAAAATCAGTTTGCTGCCACCCAACTTTGCACTTGGACAGTAAGAGAGCACCTGACTCTCATTTGACTACTGTAAACACGGAACAGCTAAAAGGCCATTTGTTCTGTAATCTTACACATGCAGAAGACAGCAAGTTTGGAAGACCTGACAGCTCAAGAGATCAGGAACAGAGCCTTCCATCTGTAAGTCACCAGTGCAAACAGAGACAAGAATAGTAGTGATCAAAAGCTACATGTGATAGCTGTTCAGGGATTAGATGAAGAGATGGTTACTCAATGTCCAGGTCCCAGCAGATCAGTGTGAACCACGAGACCTTTCTTCACTGTTTTGCACCTGGTTTTCAGTCCTGAATCCATTACACCTCCTGGATTCTGTACATGTTAATAAGTAGCAAAGAAACTGATCTGCTGCATACACACACTGAACTGGCATTGAAGAAAAGGACTTTACCCTCTGGTTGTCAATTATGTCTGCATGACAACTTGTGCTGAATTTTTTATTTATTATTATTATTATAGTTATGACTTCTAGCTTTTCTTATTACTAGAGACAGCTTTCAAAGTAATATTTAGCTTCTTGTGCCTTTCACACCCTCAGATGCTGTAATCCTGTTTATAAACAATAGTTCTCAATCTGGCTGTGTATTTTTGAAAATATATCAATTTTAAAAGCACATTAGCATATGCATTTCAGAACTTTGGCTTTTGAGGAATTACTCTGAGACAACACTATTACATTTTTTATCAAATCTAAAATACTCATTAACTTCACGAGGACCATGTCTACATAAAGGCAGTAGGAAAATATTCCCTACGTGAAGAAACAAACATTCCTTTTCATATTATGCATTCTTCAATACATCAGTGTGCAGTCTCTGCAAAGTCTGCTAGCAATAGCTCCTTTCCAGCCTGACTTTAGTTTTGAAAGTCTGCAAAACTACCTGGAATTTCCAGGCTGGATAAGCAAGATGAAAACAAGTTCAGAGTGTATGTTGACTGAAGGTCCCCAGAGCATGGGTTCATTGTCCTGTTTCAAACACCACTACCAAAAACAATCTACAGAAGCCCAACAATACACAGTTCATAGCTCTTAGTAGCACATTATTTCCCGAGAATGAAATTGCTGATGAAAAGCCAAGATCCTAGAAACCTATCAGGAAACTTATCCTTAACAGTAACTAAGGAGGCTCTCACACACAAAGAATTCAACTTGCTATTCTAGGAGTTTGAAGAGAACAACATACCAGACTGATGAGACTTCAGTAATCTTGAACTTCTGAGATTCCTCTTGCAGCTTTCAATCCCCGATGTACTACAGCACTGCAATAATCAGATCTGGAAACAACAAAGAGGTGCACGTGGTAAATACAGAGAGGTCTGCTGAGCTGTCTGGACAGCAGTACAGACACATTCCCCTGGATGTTTCAGCAGCTATTTCAAACCACCCAAAGCTTAGCCTGACCTGAGATATTATTGAAGTTCCAGCATGTTAAATCCCAACTCTTTCTATATAGGGAATAAGCCCTTAACAGAATCATTTTTCCCTGCCCTATAAAGCTGGACATTCCTAACAGGTCTCAATGTCTCAGCAGCTGCCATATTTGTTTGCTTTGGGGTGGTTGTTGGGGTTTTTTGGGGATGTGTGATTTGGTTGGGTGTTTTTCTTTTTTTTAATCAGAACATGGAATTGTATCTTGTACAGCTGTACAACCAAGGTCTCTGCTGATTGAGAGCTACATCACTTGCTTCAGCAAGATCCTTGAAAAACGATCGAGACATTTTAAAAGACACTTCCTTGATATCAGTTATCTCTAGGGTGGGGCAAAAATAAGTATACAACAGCTTCCATTGAAGTCAGCATAGTCCAAGTGCATTTATATTTAATCTATAATAATCTTAGTAGGTCAAATGATGTATCTTGAACGCAAGTCATAGCCCATTCAGTATTTTTAAAAAGTCTGCATAGCAATTAACTGCCAAGAAAATGGAGCCAGAAGTTTGTATACTTCCAATTCTCTCAGAAATCAAACTGATTAATATAGCTGTTACAAAACGACACACTTTCACAGAAACTGGGATTACCTTTATCTGTAACCATAGCAACTTTTCAGTAGTTTGTGTTAATGCTACTCTCCCTCTGATAACTTGCCACTATCTCTTTCAAGCTATTTGTGTAAGGTTTTGAATGTGCCATCTGAGACCATGAAGTAACAAGAGGCTGAAATGTAAACTTAGATTCTTCAATCACACTCCTTTAAGTATACTATGTCATATACAATGTTGTTAATTTTTGCCATAAATTCATGATTAGTCAAGAAGTAAAACAGTAACAGATTAAAATAAATTTAACATGATTCACAGGTTTGTAAGACAAACATTTTAATAGGTATTCTATGAAATACAGGACACAGTTTCTCCAGTAAGGAAGAAAATCTTCTCTATCTGCAAAGTAATAAACACAAGGGATTATGCCACTGGCAAGTCAGAGACTTTGTTATTCAGTGACATAAGGAACAAAAATCCTCCTGCTATACACTTACTTTGGCCTGAACAAATACAAGACAGATCAGAAAAGAGGCAATCCCCTTGTTCTAAGTTAGGTGATAATAAAGAACAGGTGTAGGTACCTCAGCACTACAAAAACAAATCAGATAAAATTCAAAGAGTAGAGCTGTAAAGGAGGACAGACGAAAGATTGACAAAGGAAGGAACTGGCATATTTATTTCCTCAACTGTTGACTTACCATCATCCGCAGTTCAGAAGAAGATTAGCACTCAGTGCAAAAAATTATTTAAGATGACACAAGACAAACAAAAACATTTATTTGTAAGTAGGAGGAAGAAGAGAGTAATTTCTTTTTTTTTTTTTTTTTTTTTAACTGAAGTTCACAGAGCAGCTTACCAAGCTGTGCCCTTCTCTTTTCAGTGCAGAATTTGGCACAGTTGAGATGTGAGCACAGAACCTTAGAAGAGTGAAAGAAACTCGGCACGCTCTTTGCTCCCTGTAACTCTTATGCAATGACACCTATTATAGGACAAGCCTGGACAAACACTCGGGAATGGACTTCAGAACACAACGGTGCACTTGAAGTCAATCCATGCAGGGGGTGAAGTAACCACGATGGTTTTGTTGAATGCTTCCACATTATATCAGCATATACAGTGGAAGCTTCTGTATTTCGTTGTTGCTGCTGTTGTTCTTAGCAGTAAGATAACTGCCCTTTTCATTTGCAAAAGTTACCCAATCCCAACATCCTGTGGAAACACGAGTGGATGTTCACACCCCTTATCTATCACTCCAGCCTTTTGGCAAAGCCTAGGAGGTAAGTTGGGTTAAATCCCATAGGGTTCCTGGGCGAACACCAAAACAACAACAAGAACTTTTCATAAAGCAAAACGCCAAACCACGACAGACTGTGCAAGCCTTAAGCCTTGGTTTAAGTAGAAGGGTGGCACAACACCAAGTGCATGTTGATTCCTGAGCACCCCTGACCCCACACCAGCCAAACCCGCTGTCCTGGGCTCACCAAAGGGGCAGCGGGGCCCGGCCTGGGATGGGGGAACCCTCGGGCCGAAAGGGCACCGCCACCGGGTCCAGCCCGGTGCCGAAACCTCCCCAGTCCGTGCGGAGGTCGCGGGGCCGGGCCCGACCGGCGCAGCGCTGGCGGCGGGCCGGCTCTGCCTCTCCCTTCCACCCAAGGACACGAGTACAAACACCTCTGCCCCGGGATGGCTCCTGCGCACGCAGCCGCCCGCCGGGGGGGGGGAAAAGAGGACGGAACCACAAAAAAAGGCAGAGAAGGAGCCGCGAGCCGCGGGCCCCGCGCCCGCCGTCGCCCCGCAGCCCCTCGCCCGCTGGGTGCGGGGGTTGGGAGTACGAAGGGGGGACCCTCCCCCCAGCCCCTCTGCCGCTCCCCGGGGCCGGTGGGCGGGCGGCCGCCGTCCCCCCGCCCCGCCGCGGT
>VZTR01020647.1:161443-189517 GCA_013400775.1 Chaetops frenatus | reverse complement strand
GGTGCCCGGTCCCGGCACATCGCGCCCGGGCCTGCTCCCCGCTGCCGCCTGGCCCGGAAGAGCCGCGCCCGGCGCTCCTCGGGACTTGTAGTCCCGTGCGTCGCTTCCTGCCCGCGCCACCGCGCGGCTTGGACTACAACTCCCAAAAGCCCCCGCGAACAGTCACTCCACGCCACAACCGCTGTTGCTATTGGTTCGGCCCGGCCTCCTGCAGTGACCAATCGGACGACGGAAACTGCCGCCTCGGGCCACGCTGCGCTGCGCGTCGCCATTGGCGCGGAGGAGAGCGGCGGCCAATCAAGGCTGGGAGGGGCGGGGCGAAGGTCACGCCAACAGCTGGCGATTGGTTGTGCCCATAGCGGCCTGACCAATAGCGGCGTCGCGGAGGCGATAAAAGCTGTAGCGCGGGTGACGAGCGTTCTTTCCCGCCGGAGGTGCCGCTGGAGCCGGGGCCGGGTGAGCGGGAGCGGGGCCGGTAACGGGGACATTACCGGGGGCGGGCCCGAGATGATTCTCATTCACCTTTCTGACACCTCGTCTGAGGGCGGCGGGCGGCCGCAGCCCCTGCTGAGCAGCCATGGCTGAGGTCCGCGGTCCCCGCGGCCCCGCTGGGCGCTCGGGCGGACTCCTCGCCCTGACGCGCTGCCTTCTCCCCTCAGGGCTCGGCGGGATGCGGCGGTGGCGGCGGCCCGGAGCCTCCGTGCCCGATCCGCGGCAGTCCCCGGCGTTCTGGGCCGCTGAAACGCGGTGTCCCCAGTGCTGGTGTTTGCGGTAAGTGGGGCTGAGCCCCCTTGGGAAATGCTGGTGCTCTACAACGAGGCGGCTCTTAAAGCACAAAAAAGCGGCTGGAGGAAAGACTTCACCGACTTCAACTCTCCTGGGTTAGTTCAAGGTGAATATCTTGGTAAAGTGGTGGGTGCAGTAGCGTAAGTGGAGGAATTTACACTCTTAACTCTGGTATTACAGTGTGTAGATGGAGAATTTTCTGTTCAGCTCCGTGGAACATAATAAGTTACTCCTCTAATACTGCCAGTCTCAATTTCAGTCCCAGTCTCAAGGTCAGCCTTATTCGTAAATGCTTTACTGCTGTATTTCTGCTTTGGCTTCAATATATGGCAAATTTTGTAGCTAACAGGTAATAAAGTTTTAAAAAGTCTGCGTTTTGCTTGTTTTTTTATAGTTTCCATGAGTGACATGCAACACCACAGACTGACTGGGAACGTTGTGTGGGTACCCAGAATTCTGGATGTATTGAAATGTGCTGCACTTAGCTCAGCCTCACTCCCTTAATTGGAATTTTGGAGTCACTTCGGTTGGAAAAGAACTTTAAAACCCAAATCCAACAGTTGTGCCACATCCACGTGGCTGTTCCACCCCTTCAGGGATGTGGGGACTCCAGCGCTGCCCCGGGCAGCCCTTTTTGGGGAGAAATTCTCCCAATATCCAATCTAAATTGAGTCATACCCCGGTTCTGCCATGTGCCATCATCCAGATGGGTTCAAGGCTGAGCTGAACTAGTTGAGTGACTAACAGTGCAGTGTGTTTACACAATCAAAACACCGCTGTAGCCACGGAGATTATTAAAAAAATTTATTAACAGGAATGAACTGAAAGCTGTAAACGAGAGCCAGCAGAAATGGGATGTTGCAGGTGAGGCCGAGTCCTCGCACGTGGCCGGGTGCACTGAGCAATTAACTCCAGTAATTAACGCTGCGCTGAGAAGTTCCACGTGGTGGCAGCAAAGACCGGTGGAAAAATCCCAAATGGCCGTGAGGAGGAGGAGCTTTGGGGCCAGGCCAGTGTGCAGGCTCTGGGAAACCAGTCCCACACTGGGAACTGCTAACTGGGAGAGAGGGGCTGAGCCTGCTCAGAGTTCAGGTCTGAACCACAACCGTGGCTGTGAGGCCTCTGCTGTAGCAGAGTCTGTTCCCCACAGGCAGGCTGGAAGTGCTCCAAAGGGAAACATCTACATCTTCCTCATTTAAAGGAGTTTTTGTTGGGTTTGGACCCACACTGGGCAGGAAGTGAGCAGTTGTCAGCTTTGTAACCCAGAGAGAGTCCAGCCTGAGGGAGAGGGAAGGCAGCAACCTGACATTAGGAATCCTAGACTTTGCCTTTAGGGAGACTCCTTGTCACCTTGGGATGGGATTGCTGCTGCTCCCAGGGCAGGATGAGGAAGGAGAGTCATGGAGCTGCCTGGCTGGTCCTGCCCCACACAAAACCAAATTTGGATGATCACCACAGCTCACCTGGCTGCTGCTGCAGGACTGGCAGCAGGGTCTGCCAGGAATGCAAACGTTCCTGCAGGAATGGGTTTACCATAAGTGATTTTAAAATTTAAGTCAGGCAATTTTAAGACTTGTCTCTCTCCTAAAATACTATTTAGGGAAAACAACAGGTTCATTTTAAGATCCTTCTTCACCCTGTGAAGCTGTAACTGCTCGTGTTGCTGTAGCTCCCTGAGGAGTGAAGCTTGCAGCACGTGGGAGCTGCAGAGGCTTCTTGTGCCCATCAGGAAGGTGGTGCTGGAGCCAAAATCCCAGGAAAAATGTGGGGCAGGGCCATCTGAGTCAGCAGCTGTTGGGGCTGGTGCTGGCTGGAGGGCAAAGGATGGGTTATTCTGTTTCATTTGAAGAGGCCACCGAGGCTCAGCACCTGCTGATGTGTGCGTGGAGTTCTCAAAGGGAAAAATTGCCAAAGGCCAAACACTTCATCCAGATTCAAATTTGTACTTAGAAGTGCAGCTTGACAAAAAAACAGCCAAAAGCCTGACACAGACCAAAGGGGTGAGGAGGCCCTTGAAGAGAGCTGGCAGGAGTCTGCAGCCTGTGAAATCACTGCCTGCAGTTTCCCCCCAGCTCTGCGGTGAAAAGAAAGAGCTGCCCAAGAGAACTTTGAAGATATCAAAGCGTTGTTGCAGTCTGAAAACACCATCACACTTAGAGGAAGGTATTTAGAATAAGCTGCAATACATTAGGTTTCTTCTCAAAGTACTAGAAACGGCAGAAGGAGGAGAACCAGAGCCTTTCCCGAAGGGATGGACATTCAGAAATCTCTGTACACAGCCAGGTGTGCAGGAGCTCGCTCGGACAGACAGCCAAGCTCTGTCCTTGCAGGGAACGGGAGAATGGCTCGCTGTGGAATCGTGTCCCACCTCCCAGGGATGGACAGGCAGGAGAAAGCAACTACAGCAGTGGCTGCCTCCAAACACACGCTTCCTGCATGCCCCGGGCCAGGGCTCTCAGCTGGATTCCGTGTGCACAGGGAAAGGAAAGGGAATCCAGGATTTTTTCATACCCATCAAAAATTCAGGTCTCTTTTCCTCCTGGGTGGGGAGAAGGTGTTGGTTCCCCTGTGTCACACCCTGGCTCTGGCAAAGGTTACAGCAGCCTCACAGAGCAGGCACAGAGGGAGACCCCAGCCCCTTCCCAAACACCCACCTCCCACCTGGAGCCAGGCGGGAACGCCAGAGCCGATGGATGCCATGGGGCTGCAGGATCCGAGAGAGCTTTTCCTGCTGCTCCTGTGCCCTGCTCTCAGCTGGCCTTGGGGGCAGACACAGACACGACAGACAGACATGCACACACTGCCCACGGGCCTGAGTCTCTACAAACACACGTTAGGACCTGCAGCAGCCTGAGCCCCGCACTTCCTTCTTCACGTAGTCGTGGAGCTTGAATTTGGGCTCGTTGGGCAGCTTCATGGACCTGTGCTTCAGCTCCCTGGGAAAGGGCAAAGATGTTACTCTTAAGCTGCTTCTGGCAGGGAGAGGATTTCGTCTGGAGGGAGCCAGACAGGGAGTTTGGACAAGGGCATGGAGTGACAGGACACAGGGAATGGCTTTCCCCTGACAGGGCAGGGTTGGATGGGATGTTGGGAAGGAATTGTTCCCTGTGAGGGTGGGCAGGCCCTGGCACAGGGTGCCCAGAGAAGCTGTGGCTGCCCCTGGATCCCCGGCAGTGTCCCAGGCCAGGCTGGACGGGGCTTGGAGCAGCCTGGGACAGTGGAAGGTGTCCCTGCCATGGCAGGGGTGGCACTGGATGAGCTTTAAGATCCCTTCCAGCCCAAACCATCCCAGGATTCTGTGATGCCAAGCTGCCTTGCCCAGCTCAGTTGAACTCAGCGTGGCCTGGGCCCTGCTGAAGCTGCTCATGATGACAAGGTCACTGCTCTGGTCACTCACTTTGCAATGGCTGTGAAGGCTAATTCCACATTGAGGCCGCTCTTGGCGCTGGTCTCCATGAAGGGCACTCCGTACTCCTGTGGGGTGAGACAGCAGCGTCAGGAGTGGCACCAAGGGGGCTCCCAGGGAGTGATTTTTGAGGACAAAGAAACAAGAAGTGTTAGTAGAAACTTAAAGGAAGAAGAACAGATGAGGAGAAAGGGGAGAGCACAGCAAGGGGAAAAAAAAGCCAAGTGCTCCCAGGTGTATTTTGGGTCATACTGGTCTCCAGGTGCCCATTTCCCATGCTAATCCTCAGGGACATCCTCACCTCACCTACCTTGGCAAGTTTCTCTCCATCTTCCCTTTTCACCACTCTGTCCTGGGCTGAATCCACCTGCAGCAGGGACGGCAAAGAGCGTTTTGTGGTGATTTGGAAGGTCACCAGCAGGTACCTCCCTGTCCCCTTGTGCCCTGCCTGTGGCTCCAGCGTGGGAGGAAGAGGAGGCTCTGGCAAAGCCCTGGGGCCAGGCTCACCTTGTTTCCCAGTAACATGAGGACCACATCCTGCTGTGCATATTCATGGATCTCTGTCAGCCAGGCCTGGAGGGACACAGACAAAAAGAGGAGTTGGCAACAGCTCCAGGAGGAGGAGGAGGAGAAGGAGAAGGGGAATGATGGGGAGCTGCCCCAGTCCTGGGCATGGACACCCTTGGTAGGGAATGGTGCCATCCCAAGCAATGCCAGGGATGTTCTACAGATGATGTCTGTCAACAAGGGGGTACCCTGGGGTGCCCCTGAGCCCTGGGGGACCCACTTTGGCTGCTACCAGATCCCCATTTCCCAGGGTAACAGCAGCCTTCTGACCCACCCCTGCCCACTCCATCTGCCCACGGGTGCTGTAGAGTTTTGTCCCCAGTTCCCCCTCGTCTGGGATGTTCAGACAGCACCTCCTTTCAGAGGGCAAGGCTGAGGGTTGGCTCTGGGGTGTGCCCTGTGCCTGTGTCCTGCACATGCTGCCCCCGTGCCGAGCACACCGATCCTGGCAGGCACCTGAACCTGCCTCCCCGAGCTGTGGGGTGGCTTCCCTGCCCTCTAATCCAGCCTAATCCAATCAAACCTGCCCTAATTCCCTGTAATTCCTGACCCCGTGGTGTGAGCAGCTGCCTGCAGGGCTGTCATAGGACTCAGGGTGATTCCTGGTGATCCCCAGTGCTCCCTGGTGATCCCTGCTCCAAACCCAGCAGGAGCCCAAGACGTGGATGCAGCCCCAGGACCCTCCTGCACCCAAGCTGGGCTCAGGGTGCTCAGTTCCATAATGGGTTGGAGTCACTCCTGACTCCCTTTGGCTGCCTTCTGACTCCACTCTGGCTCCATCCCTCTTTCCAAAGCCTGGCAATTCCCCTGGGTGCTCATTCCTTCCCACTGGGGCTGTGTGTCCCACGGGAACATCCCTCCCATGTCCCCAGGATTGCTGATGCTGCCAGTGGGGCTGTTTTATCCAGAAATGTGAAACCCCCAAAGGACTTTCTGTGCCATCACAGGGTCACCAGCCCTGATCAGACCCAGAGCCTGGTTACCACCCAGCACTCGCCCTCCATGAGCCATCCAGCTCCTCAGGCTGGAAAACGCCACTGCTGGCCAGTCCGAGCAGGTGGGAGGCATTCCCAGTGCTGGTGACACGGGAGCGGGGTGGCAGGACCTGCCCTGTCCCTGCCATGGCACTGCAGGCACAGACAGGGGGCAGCTGTGGAGCTGCCGAGGGAAGGATGCTCCGAGGCAGGGAGAGCTCCAGGCCCCCGGGGGATCAGGGGCTGTGGGGCTGCAGGAGCCAGTGTGACACATCCCAGCCCCGGGGTGCCAATGCCACCAGGGGCACAGGGTGTTTGTGCAAGCACAGCTGCTCCCCGTGGATGCACACAGCGTTCTCAGGGCCGGGACACGAGCAGTTACACCCAGTTCAGTCACGGATAATTGCTCTTGGCGCTGGCACAGGAGGCCCCAGCAGCCACACGGGGCCAGTGGGGTGAAGGGAGGGGACACTGAGTGCCCAGGTGTCCCTGACCCCACCACTGCAGCATCTGCTCTCTCCCTCTGCGAGGTTTGAGAGCCCCAGCACTGCTGCCCAGCACCCCTGAAGGGCCCAGGGGAGGGGGCAAACTCGGGCAGCAGCAGGGACCTCCTAAAGCTGGCAGGAAGGGCAGGTGGGCTGGGGAGGTGCTGCAGGCTGTGACCCTCTCCCTGCCAGCTTTGGACTAAGCTGAGGAGACAATGAGGTGCTGTGACCTGAAGGAGCAGAGGGGGATGAGGGAGCAGCTTGCTGGGGAAAGCTCCCTTGCTCAGCTACCGCAGCAAGTTCTGTGCCAGTGCTGTAATTACACAGCGTTAATTGGCCGGAGCAGTGAATCCATCACCCTTTGTGTGCTGTGAAAGGGAAAACCTTCTCTGCCTGTCCCCTGCCTGTCCTTGCAGGTGCTCAGCAGTAACCACAGCCCTTCTGCAGGTGGCCGCAGCTCCCACCCCCAGCACACACCTCCTCCACAACCACAGCCCAGCCACACATAGGGGGACAGCTGTACCTGGATGTTGTCAAAGGATGCTTTGTTGGTGACATCGTAGAGCAGGAGCAGGGCTGTGGAGAGAGGGACAGGGCATTAGTGGCAGTGCCCAGCCGAGCCCATGGCACACTCTGCACAGCCCCTGTGAGAGGTCACAGCTGGGGATGTGAGGTCCCTGCTGTGAGACACAGAACACACGAAAATCCAGCACAGCAACGCCTCACACTGCCAGTGTTTGCAGAGCTCCTCCATCCATGGCAGCTGCTTCCCGTGGAAAACCACTCCAGTGATTCCTGACTCACCTGGCCTAGGGTGGCAGCTCAGGAGCCCAGAGAGGTGGAGGAAGGGGCTCCCCAAGGGCAGAGGTGTCCGTGCTTACCGTGGGCATCCCGGTAGTAGGCGTGGGTGACGCTGCGGAAGCGCTCCTGCCCGGCCGTGTCCCAGATCTGGAAGGCAGTTGGGAGCAGAGGGATCAGACCTGAGCAGAACCCACCCAAACCAGCCCAAACAGCACGGTGCAACCCCTGGAAGCTTCTCCAGCTTTTGCTTCCAGGAACATCAATAGGAAAAATGAGAAGAGCAATAAATATGGAAGCAGCATCTTCCCGCTCCTCAGCGTCGGGACACGACGTGGCCAAGGGCTCCCAACACGGCCCTTAATTGGAAAATCCATGGAGCAGATGGATGCATGGGGACCTGCTAATGTGATTTATCAGTCCTTAATGCAGCAGGAGGTTTGCAGAGTGCATGCTGCTGCCTGCAGGATCTGTGTTACCGAGCTCAGGGCAAAGGGCTTGGACAAATCACCAGGTCTCGGGGAGCTGGAGCAGCCCTGGCTGCAGGGGCACACAAAATCTTCATGTCCCATGGGCTGGAGGCAGCCTGAGCCTGGGAATGTGGATCCCTTCCAGGATCTAAATCCCTCTCAGCATCCTTTGGCTCTCCCAAAGCAGAAGCTGCCTGGAAACACTGGGCAAAGCCCACAGGTGCTGCTCTGGTTTCACCAGGTCCAGCTGCAGTCACAGAGCAGCAGAGAGCCAGCGGGGCTGGGATGGGGATCACTGAGACCACAACAGCCCCCAGCCCTGAGCAGGCTCCTGCTGAGGGGACAGAGCAGCCAGAAGGGTCCATAAGGCTGTCCCAGGACAGGAAACATGACCACAAAGGATATGTGGGAGCCCATTTTGGGGGTGCTCCTCTGTTTTGTCCTCTGAGAGGCTTTGTCCAGCTCTGCCCAGGGCAGCAAGGGAGATGCTTCCAGAGCCATGGGGACCTACCTGCAGTTTCACCTTCACCCCATCCACTGTCAGCACCTTGTTCTGAAAGAGAATGGAAAAGGTGCTGAGGGCTGAGCACAGCTGAAGGCAGACACATCCAGCCCCCATCCAGGTCAATGTTTCCCCCAAACTCTTGGGCTGATCCCCTCTCCTGCTTTTTAATCTCCCATCCATTGGTCCCAGCACCTGCAGAGCCGTTTGCACCATGGCCCAGCCAGAGGATCTCTCCCTGTATCAACACAAGTTGCATCTATCTGGGTACCTAAACCCTGGCAATGCCCCACCCAGCTCAGGCTGGAGAGCTTTGGCCATAAATTAATGAGCACCAGCATCCCACCTTAATGGCCTTCAACAGGCAGAGCCAACCACTCCACATCCAGCCAGCAAATTAAAAATAACTCCTGCTCCTGCCTCTTGGACCTGTTTTTCTCCTTGTTTCTCTCTCAGGATTTTTCCCCCTGTTTTCCTTGGTTTTAGGGAAGGTGGAACGGAGGAGGAAAGGGGGCAGTGTCCCTCCACACTGGGTTTTCTCCACAGCCAACAGGATACTTTCTGTGGAAGGACACCCTGGCAGAGCTGGGAGCTGTGTGGGAGCCCCTCAGGGTGGCTGTGCCAGACAGGGAGGGCAGGAGATGGATCCTGACCGTGTCCCAGAGCATCCACCATCCCAGCAATCTGCACCAGCCTCTCCAAACATTAAAGGAATGCAAGCCTACAGACCAGCAGTCCCAGGGGAAGGAGCAGAGAAGAGATTAATTTGCTCTCTGGATCCATAGAAATTAGCACAGTAATCAGTGGGACGTGCTGGAGACACGGCCAGGGAACAGTGCACCAGTGGGATGAGGCAGCTGGTGGCTGCTCTGGTGATAATTTAAATCCCATGTCCTCCGTTTGCTCCAGAGCTGGTTTGGGATGCTCCCATCTCCCTCATCACGTGGCCAAGGGATGGCCAAGACTGCTGTGACCCCAGCTGGGCTCCTCTGGCTCAGCCCAGCCTCACCCACCCCTGGCACTGGACACGCCACCAGATCCACCAAACCCCCCCAGGGATCCACGCCAAGATCCATCCCTGCACCTCCCACACTGCTCAGCACCATCACCCCTTCAGGTGCTAATGAGGCTCTTCATTGATGGTTTTAATGAGGGCACACAGAGCATCTCATCTCCTGCACATCTACACAAGGATCCAGGGAGGAGGAGAGGGCAGGAGAGAGCCGGAGCTGAATCCTCCGTCTGCTCAGGCAGGCGCAGGGAGACGGCCGGGGTTTATAAATACCTTCAAAGGCAGCGACTGAGACGGGGGAGAGAAGTGATTCACAGCCCGGGAGCTGCAAAAATAGGCAGCCAGGGACTGGGGTGGGGGAGCTGGGAAGTACTGGGGGAAAAGCCGGGGCTCAGGGAGCCGGCCGGGGCTTCAGGGCTCCCTGCATGCAGAGCTGAGCCCTTCCCAGGATGAAGCGCCTCAAACCCAGGGTTCCCACTGCCACAAAGTGCTCAGGTGAGCAGGGACAGAGCCATCCCCAGGGCAGAACCAAACAGCGCTGAGCTGCACCTTCACCTCGTCCCAGAGGATGGGGAACAGCCCTGCCCTAACCTGTGCCATGGGTGAGACAGGGCAGGTTTATGCTCTGCAGGAGATCCACTCCCCAAGCTCACCTTGCCCTCCAAAACCCCGGCTCCTACAGGTGCCAGAGGCGCAGAGGAAGCACTGGCACATCCCACAGGGCAGGCACATCCCACAGCTCATCCCAAAGGCTCATCCCACAGGCTCTGCACTGGCACAGTGCCATTCCAAACAGCATTCCCAGGTGCTGCCAGCCAGCTGCCTAAACCACCTGCCAGAGACCATGCCAGGAACTGCAGAGGAAGGAGAAGGCTCTGTGTTTTACCAGCAGCCCCAGATCTTGGCACAGGGGGATGAGGACACTTGGTGACAAGGACACAATGATTGTCACATTGAAACCAGCACCAGACAGGTCCCCCACGAGCAGCTTAGAGCAGAGCGTGGCTGTGCCAGGGACACTGTGGCCGTGTCCCCAATGCTCCAAGGCTGACAGACCACCCTGGGTGGGAGGGAGGGAGATCATGGCCCCAGCCCTGAGCATGGATCATCCCGGCCAAAGCCACCTTGAAGCATCTGGTGAGCAGCCAAAAAAGCTGAAGCTCCAAAGGTGCCCCACATGCACTGACCTCCCCTTCAGGAGTTAATTAACACGGAGCCAGCAGCAACAGGAGTCACACTAATTACGACTGAACTATATTTTAGTGAGGTAAATGCTTACAGCTAATTCAAGTCTGCGCAGGGATCCAGGTGCTGCTGGACCAGTCTGGGGAAAAAAATTTATTTTCTGAGAACTCGGTGTGGAACAGAGCAGGGTTCCAGGGTGAGAGGCTGTGGAAATGCTCCTGCAGGCAGGAGACACAGCCAGAGGCATCCAGAGCATCACTCCTGCCTGCATCCCTGCCTGCATCCCCAAGAAGCTGCCCAGAGAAGCTGTGGCTGCCTCTGGATCCCTGGCAGTGTCCAAGGCCAGGCTGGACAGTGCTTGGAGTAACCTGGTTTAGTGGGAGCTGTCCCTGCCCAGGGCAGGGAGTGGATTAACCTCCATCCAAGCCAAACCATTCCAGGATTCTGTGCTCCCTGCCTGTCCCCAAGCACAGGGCGGCTGCAGAACACGGGGGAAGAAGCCAAGAAGACGGTGGGAGGAGCAGGGTGGGAAAAGGCAGGAGCGGGGCTGGAGAAGGGCAGGGGCTGCTGCCAGCAGCACACCCATCCTGGTTCACGTGAACCAGACACCCAGGTCTCCCTCAAACCGTGGCTAAGTGACTTTCCAGCTTCCAATTCTTTTTTTTTTTTTTTTTTTTAATTGAGGAGCTGCCTCAATTCCTCCTGTCAGCCCTTCCAAGGCACAGCTGGGGGCTGAGCTCCTAATAAGCATCCAAAGACAAAAGCTGCCGTGTGTCAATGCACTGAGACGTGAAATGCGCTGCCAGCCCTGCTGCGAGGGGAGGGGCTGTGCTGCTCAGGCTCCTTCCTCATCTCACCCCGTTTGTTAGAACACAGGTAAGGCTCCCAGCAGCCTCCTGCTGCAATTCGGGCAGGAAAACCATCCCTGCACCTCAGCTCTGCTGCCGCCCTCCCCAATTTCAGTTTTTGTGTCCTTTTTCCTGGGGCGGTGCAAACGTTATTAGAATCTCATCTAGCAGGGGCCGCAGCGGAATGCCTGCAGTGCCTGGGGTGGACAAACACGGTACTCCGAAGTTAAATAATCTTCAGGACATCAGACAAACAAAGTTGGAACCTTGCAGATGCAGGAAAAATTAAATTACCAAGTGCAGATGGTCCTCAATTAAGAGCAGCATTACCACACCCCCCCAAGGCCCCGCTGGCTGCAGCCCTGGCACGATCCCACGGCCAGGACTGCCTGGGAGCAGCAGGAGGGAGGGAGGGGAAGGTGATGGAGCAAAACCGCGCTGCTCCTGAAACGTGCACAGACACTGCTCCCACACGGACCCAGCGCTGCCGCCCTGCTCTGGTCCCACAGCAGCTGCAGGATGGCAAATGCCACTCCCTCGGGTCACAGGCTCCCCACAGTGCCCCTGAATGCCACCCGGAGCATCGGGCACATCCCCAGCTGCCTGAGCCCGCTGAAGCTGCAGCACAACCCGGGATCAGCATCAGCCACAGCCCGGCCTCCCCCAGCTCTTACACGCGTGAAGTCATTAATTAAAGCCTTTGAAGTTAAATTGGATACATGGATCAATTTGCTTGGCAATTAACGGGACAAATGGGAAGCTGCTCACTGGCACCATTCAGGCTCCAACCGGGGGACCCCCACCTCGGCTGCCTGGAGCCTGGTGCCAGGAGCACCCACCCAAGCAGCCCCTGTGTGGGGCTCCACTTTAACCAGGGAAAAGAAGCCCCTCAAATGTCATTACTGGGCCTTGGAGGCACCTCCTGTAGCTGGGGGGGAATTTCCTGTCAAAATGGGGATAAATGGCATTAGTGACTACAGATCACACGGGGCGCAGGGGCTGGGGCAGCACGGAGTTAATTAGTGCCAGTAATGAGCTGTGGGACTGACAGCGCAGCCACCCAGAAACGTCATTAGGCTGTGGTGTCACCGGGCCAGGCCACCCGGGAGCAGGGCATGGATTGGGTTATCCTTTATTCCAGGAAACCAGGAGACACCCAGCAGTGGAGGACTGGCTGAAGGGAGGCTGGAGCACCCCAGCCCCGTGCCAAGGCCAGAGCAGGAGCCAAATTCCCACCTGGCAAAGCCCAGGGAGCCCCTGTGAGCACAAACACTCCTGTGCCAGGAGGAAATGGGATGAGTTGTGATATAGCAGACACACAAATAACCACCACCTCCAACGGCGGCTGCAAAAATAGATGAAGGATCGATATGGAAATCTGCCCAAAACAGCAGGACACTGCATTACATTTGCTTGTTAAAACCCCGAGGTTTTCCCAGACATGCGCAGCCAGGGAGCTGCTCCTGGTGGCTCAGCTTCTCTCCAGGCACAGCACCTGGCTCAGGGACATCCCATCCACGGCCAGGATCCAGGAGCAGCCCCATTTTTCCCCCTCAGTGCTCCAAAAACCTGGTCCCCCTAAATCCAAGCAGTGCCCGATCCAGCACAGCCCAGCCATCAGCACCTCCATGGAGAACACAGCCAGCCCACCACTCCAGCCTGGGAAAACCCTTCCAGGACACATTCCCCGCAGGAGAGGGGAGGGACAGCCTGATGCTGTGCTGGAACCTGGGGAAAGCCTCTGGGAATGGGGAAAGCAGGGCAGGGAGGTGGGCTGGAGGCAGGGCTGTGCTGTGGTGTGGCTGGACGTGGTCCTGCGTGGGGCTGGAGGATGTCCCAGGCACTGGGAATTGTATTCAATGATCCTCTTCCTCCTCCTCAGCTGTGCCACCACCAGAGACATTCCTGAGCAGCCCGGGGTAGACCTGGGTGGCCAAAACACCCCAGCAGTTCCCTCTGCCTCGTCCCATAAATCTTCCCTTCAGAGAAAAATCCCAGCCATTCATCTCCCAGGGCAGGTGATGAATTCCTCAGCAGCTCTGTGCATTTGCACTGTGCAGCTAAAAATAGAAACTTCTGCCTTGGGATGTTTTCCTCCCCAGGCCTTGCACACTCCTGCCTGCTCAGCTCCAGCACCGGTGCCAAGATCCTTTCAGAGCCCACAACGCCGGCTCTGCCTGCTCAGCTCCTGCTCAGCCCCTGCTCCATTCCCCAGCAGATCCCGGGAAATGCAGATTAACACCACAGCCCCTCACAGCACACAGAGCTTCCGACCTGCTCTGCTGCCAGAGCTTCTCCCCAGCCCCTCCACAGCCCCCTGGAAGGGTCACCCACCGTGTCCCCTCTGCCTGGAGGAGCCACCAGCCCAGCCCTATGGAAATGTCCCCCAGGCCTGGTGCCCAGATGGGCACAGCCCCTTCCCCACAGCACCCAGCAAGTGCCCCAGGGATGTCAGCAGCAGCAGCAGCCTTTGTCCAGAGCTGTGTTCACTACATTAAATTCCAATTAACGTCTACCTGCCTGCCAGCCCTGCCAAGATAAGAGTCCAGGCTCTTGTTCCAACAGACACACTGAAGAATTAGTGACTTATCATCCTCTAGTCACATCACTCTGCAAATAAAAGGGTTTTCTGGCAAGAAAGAGAATCCTGTCTTAGGGACAGATTAGAGGTAAGAGGATATGCTTAGGATCATACATTTTAAATTCAGCCCTGTTCTGCTTCTCAGCATCACCCACAGCATTCTCAGTCCTGGGTGGGGGCCGTGTTCCCTCCCATCCTGGCTGCTCCATGAAAAACTAAGGTCCTGGGATGATCCACGGGAAGGTTCCTTGTTGGAGGCACAGGCAGATGAGACTTGATGCTCTTCAAGCCCAATGGGGCTGCTCAGGCTCATCCCAGCAGGAAGGAGACGGGGCTGTCAGAGGCTTTGAGATGTCCCCACAGCCTGAGCCCCAACCCTACAGGCAGCCAGAGAAACCCACCCTCAAAATTCCTCCGGGTGGAATCTGCTACAGCCACCCTGGAGACCAGAGCCACCAAAAAGCAGCAGCCAGCAGGAAGCAGCAGCTCCAACACACGGGATGGGACCCTCCCCGCTCAGGGATGGTCTGCACAGCTCCCCCAGCACCCTGGACTGCATCACTCACCCCTTCCATCTCTTTTTCCCCTACTTTATAAAAGAAGGGATATTTTTAAAAATATCCCTGCTTACTTCCAAACCAGGAAGCCTTGGAAACAAAGCGGGCAGAGATGGCTCACGCAGATCTGTGCCAATACTGGGAATAAGTAACGTGGCACTCGACATATTTATCTTCATTTCCCTCATCAAGGACGTGCCACGCTGCAAAGCTGAGCAGGGATCTCCACAGAGCATTTATTGGTCTATCATTTCTCATCTGCAGCAAACACGGCCCCATCAGTGCCACAGAGATGAAAAATGGCTCATCAGGTCCTGTTAGACAGGGAATCATTTATCTGGGGAGAAATAAAGCCTTGCAGCACTTTTCTGACCTTAAAGATCTTTTCCAACCTAAACGATTCTAGGATTTGCCTCAGTGACTGCAACCAGCCTTGGGCTGAAAACTTGCCTGAAGTTTCTGAGAAGGCTTTACAATCCAATTAAAAAAAAATCAGGGCTGAACATCC
The DNA here is from genome assembly GCA_013400775.1 of Chaetops frenatus. NCBI lineage: Eukaryota > Metazoa > Chordata > Aves > Passeriformes > Picathartidae > Chaetops > Chaetops frenatus. The sequence goes on along the minus strand of VZTR01020647.1, from coordinate 174,838 downwards.
AGCAGCAAAAACTCTGTCAGCACCCAGCAGTAACACAGCAGTGTCTGCAGACAGCACTGCAAACAGCATTTTAAAAGAGCACTTCTCATCCCTAAAGAAAATGAAATCCCCAAAGACCTGACAAAGGAATCCATTGCTTTTTATCCCAAACACTCCCATCCTTCACCCACAGCCAAGGCAGACAGCTCCCAAAAAACTGCTGTGCAGCAAACCTGAGCCCAGATCCTTCGAAGGATCCAGGGAAAAGAGAGTGACTGAACAGCTCTAATGAGATTTTCTGATGGCTGTGCGAGTCCAGTCAGCCCCCAGGACTGGCACCCATCAGGTCCCAGTGCTCCCTGGTACCACAGCCCATCTCTGCATGGTGCAGAGGCAGCAGGGACAGCCAGGGCAGAAACACAGCAAGCCCCAGCCCCCTCTGCAGGGCAGGACCCTCCTCAGCCCCATGGCTGTTCCCCAAGTCCAGGGGAGCTTTCTGAGGTTTCACCTTCTCCTCACGAACCATGGTGGTCCCACTTTGCCACCATGGTCCTGCCTGACCATCTGCTTCTTGTGCAAGAGCAATCCTGAAATCCCCTTGGACAGAGCTGGGGACACAGGGGCTGAGGGGGCAGAGCCCCTGCCCTGTCCCTGCTCTGCCAGCACCGGGGTGGCCACTCAGCTGCACCCACAGGTGGCCCAAGGCAGAAGCCACAGCACAGGAGTGTCCCCAGCTCAGGGCTCTGCCAGTGCAGGCAACAAGCACTCAAAGCTTTGATCTTTGCAAAGCTTTTCCTCCTCCCTGGCCGCAGTCCCAGCTGTCCTGTTTTCTGCTCTACTAGAGCAGGCTTTTCCCCAGGTTTGGGCACCACTGGAAGCCCTGGGAGATGCAGAGGTGCTGAGGAATTGTGGCACGCTCAGCACATCGCCAGTGCCTCCACACCAGAACCACCCCAGTCAGTCAAACCAGTCTGGCCAATCCAACTCCACCATGTGGGGCTCTGGAGCAGAGCTGCAAGCCAGGATTGTGCTGGGAAATCACCCCAGGGAGGCAGAACACCCCAAATTAATCACTGAGTGCTGGAGGTCTGGGCAGCAGTGCAGACCATGCTCCCCAAAAGCTGTTCCAAGACATTGCCAACTCTCTTACAAACAAAACTGGACCAAAACCCACACATAGTTGCCTCAATTTTTTTGTTGCACTCTTGAGAAGCCCAGCCTCAGCCAAGAACTCCAGCTGGAGCAGCCAAGACCTTGGGAGAGGATTTCCACCTCTGCACTGGGCTGATCCCTGGAGAATCAGCCCTCCCGGAGCTGCTCTGCTCCCTCTGCTCTCCCCCAGCACTCCTGGCTGTTGGCTGCAGTTTGACCTCTCATGTGTATTATTCAGGAGGGAGAGACACATCACATCTGCCAGGCATTAACGCTTGCTTGGGAACAAAGTTATTTTCGGCATTGTTGAGCACTTCTCCCTTTAATTCATGCACATTGATCACTGCAGCTCATGAATGGCTTGAAGGAAGTGAAGTTCGGGCTGAGCCACAGAGCCACTCGCTGAGCCCCAGCCCTGCCAGAAGCCACCTGGACATGTTCCCTCAATGCAAAGGGGTCTGGGGAGCAGCCCCACAGAGCAGGGTCCCCTCTCCAAGCTCAGCTCCTCGGCACTGACTGAATTAAGGGCTCTGGGTGCCTGGGCTCTGCAGCACCACAACACCACACTGGCACCACACCTGGCACTGGAAGGGCTGGAGGTGCCTCACAGCCCCCTGTGCTCCCCCTCACACCATGGCAGGTGCCCAGGGCAGTGTCACAGGGCTGTCACCAGCCTGGAGGGCACTGCCCTGCCACGCTGCTGCCATGGACAGGTACAGGGGCAAAGAGCACAACCCCAGAAAGACACATCCCCACCAGCCTGGCACAGCTGCCAGCCCTTCGCCAGGGCTGGGGCTGTGGGGGCTGCCCAGCACCGCCGCCAAATCTGGGCTCAGCTGTAAAAATTGACACCAAGAGCAGCAAGAATCCCCTGACTCCTCCACTGAGGAAAACGGGGCCATGCCGAGCCCGGGGATCACAGCTCAGCTGCTTCCCCACAGCCCCCAGGGCCGAGTGTGCTCCACACCAGGGGGAAAAGCTAAAGCAATGAAAGCCCAGCCATCTGGCTGTATGAGCTGCAGGAAGGGCTCCCCGTGCTCCCGGGAAAGGCTCGGCACTGAGCCTGCACTGCCCGGGGCACTGGGGATGGATGCTCATCCAAGGACCCTTTCCCTCTGACAGGGAGGTCCCTGGACAGCATCTCCGACCCCCCAGCAGTGAGGCTGGGCTGGATTATTCATCCACACATGCAGCTGTGTTTTTCTTACTCATCAGCTCCAAGGAAGCAGCAAGGCACGGAGACACCGGTGGGACCAGCTGCTGGTGAGTGGCACGGGAAGCAAATCCAGCAATTTCTACCAAATTCACCATCCAGTGCAGGGCAGGGTCCTCACCAGTGGGGTCTGCACTACCCAGAGGAGCTGGAGCTCCCCTGGTGCCTTCAGCAGCCTCCTGGGGAAAAAGATCATTAACAGGGAGCTGTTCCAAGGTTGGGAACACAGGAGCCACAGCCGGCTCTCCCCGCGGGGATGTGCCGGGCACCGAGGCCACTCCAGGCTGTCCCGGGGAGGAGGAGCAGCAGCCCTGGCGTGGGGCAGGACCCGCAGCTCCTCGTCAGCCCCTGCACGCCCGGCACACATCGCTCACGGGGCTCACGGCCACGCTCTTCCCCAGTAACTGCGTTAATGCCACAGAGCCTTGGCTGGGATCGTTGCCGTGGTGATGCTGCGCAGGCAAAGCTGGAAAAGCCAAAGCCTCCATTTCCCCAGTGTGTCACTGAGACCGGGAACATCGAGGCTTGGCAGGCAGGAGGAAAAGGTCCCGAGACACGGGCAGATGGCACAGGGGCTGGTGAGGTGGATGCGATGGCTTTGTGGCATCTGACCCCAGCAGCTGGGCATGGCTCCCACCACTCCCCTCCTTCCCATAAATTAAATAGAAAAACCCCACACAAAACCTGTCCAGGTGTTCACACCAGGACCAGTCACATCCTCAGAGATGTGCTAATGGTTTTATGGCCCCTAGAAGATGACCCTTTCTGCCTGCTGGCCTCCTGCGGGTAGAACTGACCCAGCCCCGTCACACCAACATCTTCCTCAGGTTTGAAAGCATCACTGAGACACCAAAGCACCCCCTGAGCTCCTCCTCACCCTGGGACAACCACGGCCCAGGGCAATGGACATCACCCTTTAAAGCTGAAACACCACGAGCTCCCAACTCACGTTAGTTATGATCAGGGAGAAACACTTTTTCCCAGAGGAGGCATAAAGATGAATTATTTGCTGTTGCTTCCGAGAGATTCACCAATGCCTCAGGGCAATGACTCGGTGCTGAGCCAGGATTAAAAATGCTGTATGTCTCTGGTACAAACAAAGCTGAGTGAGCTCCAGGGCTCCACTGGGATCCTGAGCATCCTGGGATGGAGCCAGGAGCTGCACGGGCAGTGCTCAGCTTTGCCCGTGGTGCCAACAACAAAATATTTATTTCCAAAGACTCTGCAGGTAAAGCCCTCAATCCCCCATTGCCATGGGAACAGTGTGTGCCCCATCGCCATCCAAGGACAGGGACACCCCACACTGCAGCTCCCTCCAGCACAAACACAGCCCTGACCTGCCTGCATGGGGCTGGGTTTTCCCTTTTTTTTCCCCCATTTTTTTCCCAAGGAGGATGAGCTGCTGGTGCTCGTTGTTTCAGGCTTTGGCACAGTCAATTGCTGCCCTGCCTTTGGCCATGGTGGTGCTCAGGGTCACCATCACAGGGTCCAGCAGAGCCCCACGGATGTGACTGACCCCGTGGCTCTCTAGGGAAAAGGGAAAGGGATTTTTTCAGGGAAGAACACACAGTGAGCATGTGGTGAGCTCAGCCAGAGTCAGCTCCTGCCACTGCAGCCATCCCAGCACTGCCAAACCCAGGACTGGCACCTCACCCTTCCCCACAGAGATCATCAACATCCACCCCAGGAATAACCCAAAGCCTGCTGGGAGCAATAATTAATTAACAAAACGAGGCAGCGGCTCAGCAGAGAGGCAGGGAGGGCTCAGAGGACCACGGGAGCAGAGCAAGGCAGAGCCATGGGGCAGGGATACCCCAAATGCCCATCTCAGGGGGAGTGGGGAGGTTAGAGACACCCCAAAACCCACCTGCACCCCCTTTCCTGGGCACCTTCCCTCTGCTTTCAAAGAACAACCCAGTTCTGCACAGCTGAATTCAATATTTTATCACAAATAAAAGATGAAAGTGAAATTAAGCCAAATGTATTCCATTAAATATTCAAACCATTTAGGCTTACTCTGGCCCCATTTAAATGTTTTACTGACTATAAAATGCTCCCTCACAGGTCCTGGCACCAGGAGTGGATCCAGCCCAGCTCAGATCCATGGCAGTGGATGCTCCAGTGCCCAAATTGGCCTCTCCAGGGCCAATTTCCCAGCTGGCAGCAGCCAGAGAGGAACCAACACAGCACAACCGTGTGCCCACAGCCTCCCTCCTGCTCCCCCTGCCCCTTCACAGAGATCCTGCTGAGCTGGAGTGGGGCAGGAGCAGGGATCTGACCTGCACAGCCACACACACCATGGATGGGTGGGAATTGCATTTCCCAGCTGAGTTTCCCATGAGTTCTCCATCCTCTGTAGGGGTTTTGGGCTCCCACACAGCTCTGACCAGGAGGATACAGAGGCAGGTGATGCTGAGCACCTTTACAAGCTCCCAGGTTTGTGTTTTCCTTGCCAGTCCTGGCACTGACGCTCCTGAGCATCCCAGGCCTTCAGCTCTCCCTCTGAGCTAATTAAATACATTATTCCAACCTCCTCAGGCCAGGCCAGACCCAGGAGGACACCAGCTATCAATGTGCACCATGAAACCACCAAGCAGCAGCAGGGCTGCAGGAGCCTGAAGATGCTGGTGCCCTTCCAGAAGCATCTGCCAAACCCCATATCCCCCAGCACTTTCATGTCAGCTGAAATGGATGCAAAATTCCACATCCAAACTATTTCTGACACCAAGGAGGTGGAGAACGCACCTTCCCACCATCCTGCAAAGAGGATTAAGCTGGTTAAGAGTTTTCTTAACCAGGCTCTAGGGCTTGCTGCCACTCCAGCTGCTCAAGCACTTCTTTGCTTTGAAGACATTTATCTCCTTTGTGTGCTTTCCCCAAGGCAGGAACGGGGTCCCTCATCCACTGGGATCCCTGCCTGCACACGGGGCTTTGCATCTTCCTGCTGTGCTGCAGAACTGGGGGTTATTATTTCCCAAAAGAGGCAAAGGAGGATGAATAAACCCGGGAGCTGTGAGGAGCGGGCGCAGCCGCCACGGGCACCGCTCACAGCATCTCTTGGCAACTGAGCCCCTGCATGCAAATGACAGGCACCGACTGCAAAGCTGGAGTGTCCCTCTGCAAGGGAGGGAGCAGCCAGCAAGAAAAGCAGGGCTTGGCTTCCCAAGGAAAATGGATATTTAGTGCCCCAAGAGCCCATCCTGGGAGCAGGGAGCAGGCACCAGCAGCAGCTGTGGAGGAGTGGTGTCCTCAGAGTCACCCACGAGGACAAGGGGGACAATCTCAGTGTGTCCCAGCTGAGCAGTGCTGCCCTCCCTGGGCCAGGCTGCCAGGACCTGCCTCCCCGTGCTGGATTTGGGCACAGCATTCATGCCCACCCCCTGGAACCAGGCAGGAGGGGTGGGAGCATCACAGGAATCACCAGAGACTCCTGGAATGGTTTGGGTTGAAAGGGATCTCAAAGACCACCCACGTCCAACCCCCTGCCGAGGGCAGGAACAGTTTCCACTAGACCAGGTTGTTCCAAATCCCATCCAACTTGTCCTTGAACACTTGCAGGGATGGAAATCTGCTCTGGGCAAATTGAGCCCAGCTCTCCACACAGTGAGAAATGCAAAAATATGAAATCAGCTACTGGCTGCTATTAAAATTCATCCAGCAATGGGAGCTGCAGAACGAAACTGATTTTCAGACAAAGAGCTGCTGGAAGCACACAGAAACATGGAATGGTTTGGGTTGGAAGGGACCTTAAAGGTCATCCAGTTCCAACCCTTTGCCACGGGCATACCCGAGGTGGGCACAGGCATCCCCTGCCTGTTCCTTCCCCACCTTCCCCATCCTGGTTGCCCCTGGCACAGCAGCCCCACGGAGGGGAATTTGGTCCAAGCAATTTGGCAGCACCAAAATGTTTCTCCCAGGAAAAGGCCACTTCTCTCCAGAGCTCCAGCCCTGGAGACCAGCCTAAACCCACCCCCCTACAGCAAACCCCCATCGTGACCCCACACAGCACAGGAGAGACTGAACACTCTGCCCAGTGCCCAAGTTCCTTCCCTCCAACATCCAGGGCTAATTTTGCACAGAAAGAAGCTGAAATTAATTTATTTCCGTTTCTTTCTTCTGGCCTAAGCAGCTCCCCTCCCACTTTTTCCAGATTGATCCATCAGAAAATGAGCCCTGCTAATGCTCTGTGCCAACTGCTGAGATAAAAGCCAGCCCTTGGCTTTCAGGAGGCTCCAGGTTGCTCCAGCCCTTCAAAGGGAGGCACCAGGCAAAGGCTGTGAGGGCAGGGATGTGGGCAGGGATGTGGGCAGGGATGTGGGCAGGGATGTGGGTACCTGCTGGGGACCAGCAGATGCTCAGGGCATCCACACCCCTCTCCCAGCACATGGGACCAGTCCGGGTGAATCCAACCCGTGGTCACTGTTCCTCTGCACACCCTGCAAGGCTGGAGCAAAGGTTCCCATCCTCCTGCAAAGCTCAGCTCGCTGCAGGAGCCAGCAACAGCCCATGGAAGGTGCGCACACAAACACAACAAAAAATAAGCAGAAATGCAACCAATCTCCCATGTAAAAAAACCACATTATACACTGCTGATCCCACGGCTGAGCAGCACAGGGCTGGGTGTAATCAGGAGTCCTTAGAACTCAGGGCCACCGGTGACAGGTTTTATTTACAGCACGGGGGCCGTCCCAGATTAACAACGGCACAGCCGAGGCTGCAGCAGAGCTGGAGCCTCCCGAGGGGGCTGTGCTGGGGAGCAGCTGAACCCCCTCACATCGCTGTGGACATCAAAGCTGAGCCTTCAAAGGAAATATCCCCTGTGCCCACTGCCTGCTCGGGAAGCCTGGAGCTGTGCCCAAGCACCGGGGCTGGCTCCCTCCTGCTCCTCCCCTGGCAGCAGCACCTGAGCTCGGTGCCAGGACGATGCTGCTCTGCTCCCTGTCCTCGGGGCAGCAACAGAGGAGTGACACCACCGCACAGCTGGCAGAACACCAAGAGAAGGCACCCTGGCTCTGAACTCCAGCAGAAAGTTCCATCCCCCTGATTAATACAGGAACCATCACCCCTGCTAATGCAAAGAAGCTCATTAGCACCTCTTCCCAGGGAGAAAAGGCTCGTCCTTAATTTTTTTCTTTTATGTTCCTCTCCTTTCAGGTCCAATTAGTAGAAAAATCTTCACTTGCCCAACCCTGCAAAGCTCGAGGCTGTGAGGATGGGGCTGGGCAGCCCCACGGAGCCCGGGTGTCACTGGGGACAGGGACACAGTGGGTTCACGCGGCCCTTTGGCTTCTCTGCTTTGGCGAGACCCCCCTCCCGTCACTCAGCTGTCACGACAGGACACAAATCCCGCTGCCTCTACAGCTTGAAATTCTGTCGAGGTTTCTGCAGCGTTGCCAAAACTACAAGAAGAGGCAGCTCCTCCCGTGGCACTGAGAAAATCGGGATTCACACCCCTGAGCACTAAACCTGCTCTTTTCCAGGAGCCCCTTCTCCCTGGAACCTGAGCAGATGAAGCCAGGAAAGCACACACGATGTGCCCAGAGAGCTGCTCTGCCCTCCCCAGTGGGGATCTGTGGGGAGAGACCCCCCCAAACAGAGGCACCTGCCAGGATTCCCCAGAACAGACCTCGTGCCACGGCTCGGCACAGCTCATGGAGGGGGATAATTAATCCCCTCATTATTTAACAGTGAAACCCTGAAGGTGACACCCCTGATCCAGACACCGAAGGCAGAGAGGGGTTTGTCCCCCACCCCAGAGGTTTCTCCTGGGGGGAAGCAGCTCAGGAACTCCGATGTTTCTGCTCAGCCAAAGCTCTGCTGAGAGCAGGACCCCTCGCCCAGGGCTCTGCCTTGATGGCACCCACAGTGGGGGCTCACCCAGCACTGCACCCCCAGCCCAGCCCTCAGCTCAGGGACACCCTGGCCCTGGCCCAGCTGAACTGGGAAGGCTGGAATCATCCCCAGGGGCTAAAGATGCTCCCCCTACAAACCCAATTTTCCCAGGAAGGAACATTGAGGACTCAGCACCTCCAAAGCTCGAAGCCAACAGGTGCCATTTTGATGCCTTTTTTAATATTACAATCATCTTTATTTCCCCAGCATCAGTGGTTTGTTTTCCAAACACATTCAGATCAACATCCTTCTTTGTTTAAGAGATGATAATAAATAAACACATCGCAGGAGGTTCTCCCTCACATAAAACAGTAGGAGGGAACAAACCTCAGGGGCCATTAGGAATAGTAATGCCAGATTAATTTTAAATGGATTTCTATTCATTTCCACTTGCTCCAGCCTATGTAATCCATTAGGCATAGCTTTGGGTGCATCCAATGGTTTGACATCCTTGAAAATGAGCAATGGATCCTGGAGATGGATCCTGGAGCTTACTGGGAGCGGTGGATGGACTGGGAGAGGAGGAAGCTGGGCTGGCATGGGGGCTGCCCCCAACATGGCCCCATCCCATTCCAGAGCATTTGCCGGGACCAGGTGACATCAGGAAAAGTGGAGATGGTCCCCAGGACAGTGCCAGGAGCTGGGCAGCTCCGTCCCGGTGGTTTCCTGAGCCAGGATGGGCCCCAGGGACCTGGCAGGTCCCCAACAAGGTCGTGTGTGCACAGGAGCGCAGCTGCCACCAGCGCTGGCCTTGGGGAGGTCCCTGCAGCCTCCAGTGCCAGAAAGGCTCAGAGACTGCCACAAACCCTGCCAAAACCCCACAGAACCCCCAAATGAACCCCCTGTGCTCGCTCAGCACCTCTCACAGCAGCCAAGAGAACACAGCAAACCCCAGGGACACCTTCCCACTGCCGCCACCTCACAAACAGCCTCGCCTGCTCCAGCAAAGCCCCTGCCAAACTCCAGGGCTGAGGAGAGAAGGAGCTGTGAGACGACAGTTTTGTGATTAAAAAGACACAAATTAAAACCAGCAGAAGCCTCCAGTGTTGCCACCCCAGAGCGTTGTCTGCATCGTGGCACCCACAGCGAGAGGGACAATTACCAAACAGGATTATCCTGGTGGGAATGGAAAGGCACATCAAAAAACTATTTCCATGTCCCCCCAAAATTACAAATGCCTTACAAGGATGATAATAATGAGTTTTAGGGCATACACGTGATCTCCCCCACTGTATCATCTGCCCATTTCAGAGACATGTAGCTCTAGCAGCTCTATTAGAGGAGTAAATTAACCCTAATTTGATTGCTTCTCAGTAACAGTCATTTCAGCACTCTGATCAATAAGTCACAGGGTTTTACGGCTGCCCTCTGTATCAATCACTGCAATCAGTAATAAAAGGCTTTTCATTTGAAGAACACCTGAAACATCATGTAATTACCTTTGTATAAAATTACAGACCTCCATTTAGCCATTTCACCTGCTGCAGCCCCCAGCCTGGCTAGGCATGGAACATCCCTTCCTTTCTTCCTTGAGGCTTTCTGAGCTGTCCTTCATCCCTTTCCAATGTCACTGCACCAGCAAGTAATTACTCACACCCCAGCCAAGCAGCAGGTTACAAGAGACACTCATCTCCCAGAAATCCTCCAAGAGTAGCAAAGATCCGAGATCCTGCTGGGAAAAGGCAGTTGGGAAGACACAACACTGGTGTGTGGCATCACCCCCAGCTCTTCACAGCACCCACACAGAGCCAAATCCATGCACAGAGAGATGGCACAGCTGGTGCCCCTGGAGGAGGGCAGGGAGAGCAGTGCTGCCCAGACATCCTGGGAGATGACAAGCTCACGCTTTGGGGGGAGCAGGTGGTTGGGGGACTGGCAAGGGACAGGGAGCAGCTGATCCTGGTGCCAGGGAGCCAAGCCAGGCGTGCTGGCTGCTGCTTTGGTGGCAAAAGCTGCCTCGTGCCCTGCACAGCTGCTGCAAAGGCTCTTGGGTGCCACCTCTGTAAAGTCACCACTCCTGTTGCTCTTCTGTCCCACCCCAGGGGTGACAGCACCACAGATCCCCTTTGCCAGGGCCTGACTGAACCTCAGAGTCCCCAGGCAGCTCCCCCAGCAAGGGAGTGACAGGGAAACACGGCCAAGGAAAGGTTTCAAGGGCCCTGGCTGGCACTCAGATGTTCCTGCCTGGCAAAGGATGCTCCGGGCACACTGGGGCATTGCAGGGCACAATGTGATCCCCTCTCTTGCCCCCAGCCCATCCGTTATTCCCTGTGTGGAGCAGGTTCCCACTGTCCTGGGAGCAGTGGGTCTGTCCCCATGACTCTCCTGGCATTGGGATGCTCTGGTTGCTCCCAACCAAACTGAGACCTCAGGGATCCCTCAGCACAACACATCCCCCAGGCCAGAGGGAGCGAGGCCCCCCAGCACCACAGCCCCACATCAGCACCCAAAGCTGTGCTCAGGAGATCCTTCCAGGGCATTCTGGTTTATATCAGTTTTGGTTTTGTTGTTTGCTGTTTCAAGAAAAATAACCAAACTCTTCAAAACACCAAAACTACCTTAGGGAAATATTTTCACAGGCAGATGACAGGCCTGAGTTGTTCCAGGAATGATCCCCAGGATCCTGGGCAGAGGACACGCTCCCCCATCCCTGTGCAAAGCTGTAACAAAGACGCTGCTGAGCTGCTGCTGTCACACCCCCAGCGCCCCGGCTGGGGCTGACATGGCTGGCGAGCTTCAAGTCCTCCGAGCAATGTTTAGTTACACCTCTGCAAAATCCATCACTCACCTGCCAGACCCCCGGGAAGGGCCGAGGAGCCCCCCAGGCACTTACCCTGAAGTCGATTCCCACCGTGGAAATGAAGCTGCCGGCCAGGAAGGCGCCGTCCTTGAAGCGAACCAGCAGGCAGGTCTTGCCGACCCCCGAGTCGCCCACCAGCATCACCTGAGGGCAGCAGGGAGGGCGGGGGGGTCAGACTCCAGGTTTTGGGAAGGCAGCCCCACTGCAGCCATTGCCCTGCTCCATCGCAGCAGCGGCAGCAGGTGCTTGAGGGGAAGAAGCACATCCCAGAGCCATGTCCTGGGACTCGGGGGAGGGTGGGGAAGACTCCCCCGCCCTGCACCATGTCACCAAACTGGAGACATCTTCCCCTGACAGGCACTTAACAGGTTCTTCCCTGAAAACCAGGAGGTGCCCGTGCTGTCCCCAGCACACCCACAAGACACCCCACCGCATGTGGGGCTTTCTGAGAGAGTGACACAGCCCGTGGGGTGTCAGGGGGTCCCCAGCCTTGAGTGCCAACTCCAGGGGTGCACTCTGCCCTCACCCATGCCCACGGCTGCCTTCCCAGTCCTCCATGTATGTCAAGGGAGCAGCTCCCAGTGCCACCTGCCTCAGTTTCCCCACCCAGCAGCCGCCCTGGGCACAGACAGGGCAGGCAGCTCCTTGCCACAAAGCAACCACGGTAGAGCTGAGGCTGTTCCCAAATGCAGCTCCCCAAAACCTCTGCCCAAACCAACAGCCCTGCTGGCCCCCAAGGGCACTGCGCCTGCTCCCCTCGGTGTGATGACACCAAGAAATCCAGGACCAGGGAGCCGGGCTGTGCCAGCTCCTTCCACACCTGCCGTGGCAGGTTCCCTCTGTCCCGAGGCTCTGCCATCAGCCTTCCACGAGCCATTAACCCGTGACAGGATTTAAATGGCTTTATGGCAGGGACTGCCCTGGGTCACACCGAACCCTCCCAGCAGCCGCCAGAAGTGGCAAATGCCACCGCCCCTGAGAGGCAGCAGCAGCCCCGGCCGCAGGTGCAGCTCGTTCTGGCACCGCCGAGGAGGGCAGGATCTGCCCACGGTGCCCCACATCCCCAGCAGAGCCCCACATCAGTGTCCCACAGGAGCACCAGGCACTGAGCCCTGGCACAGCAGGGTGAGGGCAGCCAGCACCCATGGGAGTGTCAGCATGAAGCCAAGGAAAGGGGAGAAAAATAATTTTACTCGAAAATATTGATTTTAAAAAGAATTTCCAGACATCTTTTTGGAATAGGTGACCCTCAACAGCAGCTTCTTCCCACTCAGCATCGCCAAAGCCTCACCTGGGCACACAGAGTGCCCAGGGCCAGGATCCGGCCAGGACTTGGGCACTGCTTCAGGCAGAGATAGGAGCCTCAGGAGAGGGGAAAGGGAAGGAGAAAGTTTAATAAACCAGGTTTTTACTGGGTACAAAGCAATTTTTCTCTGCCACTGGCTCCAAATCAGCCAGACCACTAGCAGATGTTTTGTCTACCCAGCGCATTTGGGCTTATCCAAGACCCGTTTGGATCATACTCATGCCATGGGGACGAGCCCCAGGGAGAGCCCCAGGCTCGGCAGGCAGAGGTGAGCCCCAGGAGCCGAGGACCAGAGCAAACACAGAGGTGGCTCCATTTTAGGGGAGCTGTTGAACCATTAATGCAGCTGTATCAGGACCAACCACCTACCAAAGCAACCAAACACATTTCTGGAACATCCCTCTCCAACCCCACATCCCAAACCTCAACACCACGACTGCCACGGGCACCAAGCTCTCAACACCACATAGCAAAGTGGGACTTGTACAGCAAACCAACAATCTCCAGGCTCAATCCCGCGGGCTCGGCTGCAGAGATCCGTGTGAGAAACACAGAGGGTCGAAGCCGCAGCCGAAATCACTAAATGAGCCCCAAAATCGCTATGTGAGCCCTAAAATCATCAAATGAGCTCCAAGCTGGGCTTGCACCAGGTCGCATGATGAAGCGGGGAGGAAGCAATACATTTGCTCTGTGACTCGCTCGCCAGGACCTGAAGCGGTGAGGAGAAGCCATCTGAGCCCAAAGGCTGGGGACATCTCGGCGGCAGCCGGAGCGCATTCTATGCCCCTCGAGGGGTGCCATCACCTGCTCACAGCCCCCGTTTTCTGCAGGTTAACGAGGAGCCGGGAGGTTACAGCAACATCCCGGAGCAGCTTTTGGCCGTCACTTGCCCAAGTCCCGCAGCAGCAGCCCCGCTGCCGGGGGCTCTGCGGGCGCAGCCCCCGCCGAGCGAGACCCCGACCGGGCGAGCGGCTGCGGAGGGGCTGGGAGGGAGGGAAGCAGGGATGAAGGGATGAATGGAAGCAGGGATGCAGGAATGGATGAAACGGTAAC
>VZTR01020647.1:130634-150966 GCA_013400775.1 Chaetops frenatus | reverse complement strand
CCCGGGGGCCGCCGTGCCCTCCGCCGCCACCGCGCTGTGAGTACCGGGCACGCTGGGCACGGGCGGGGGGCGAGGGCCCGGCACGGCCCGGGGGCTGCGCGGTGTTGCCGGCCGAGCCCGGGGGTCGGCCCGGACCGGCGGCTGGATAACCCTGCCGGGGTGGATGGAGCGGGAGGTGCTGTGCCGGGAGTTTGGTTTGGGGAGTTCTGTACCAGGAGTCTGGTTTGGGAGGTTTCGTGCCGGGAATTCGGTTCGGGAGATTCTTGGGGGGATAACGGGAGGGAAGGTATGCGGGAACGAGTGGTTGGACGGGGGTTAAACACTCCTTAAAGCAAATCCGAAAGACGCGACTAAGAAGTAACAAACGTTTCTCCCTGGAAGCGCTGGGGTGGGATGACAGATGGATGTGTTTGTGTGGAGATGCTGCTGTTGTTTGGGTAGGTCAATCAGGCGTGCTCCGTGGAGGGGCATTGGGATGGTCCATGTGCTCTGTCACTGAAATAAACTTACTGCATGACGCAAAAAACAGACTTAGGGGAAAAGTTTGGTTTTCTGTAGGGAGCAACTTTCCAGTTCTTGACGAGACAAAAGCATGGAGTGATTCATGTGAGGGAGATGACGTGGGGCCTGGCGTGGTGGATAGATCTCACATGAACTAATTTCTGGTGCTGTTCCACTGCATTTAAGGGTCTGCTCTTCTATTTGAGTGTTCTTAACTAAGCTTCCACTTTTTAGTGTCAATACGGAGATACTGCAGAAGTTGTGGAGTACCACAGCAAACATACACTGTAGGTTTTGCAGGCTGTGTCTGGACTAAACTTCAGGGAAATGTGCACGTCTAAATCCAGCAGCCAAGGTGTTTTCCAGCTCTTTTCTTACTAGTTATATTTAGACTTCTGCAAACAAACCAGCCATTGTTTGTTGCAGAAAGTCCCTAACTGGAGAAGACTGATTTTTATTAAGGAGGATCTGGATTTGTGTTATCTGTTGGTTTGGGATGGGGATCTGCAGCTCCCGAGGCTGTGGCAGAGGTGGAACCTGCCAGCTCCTCGCTGGTCACTGTAGAGCAGCCTCCTGAAGGCAGTGATGATCAGTCCTATGTGCAGCCTTTTGAGGATTTGGGGCTATTACAATGTGTTTCTGTGGTTATTAATTTTGGTAGTAAGTGCTTGAGACTCTGTTATTGTTGTTCAGAGGCGCTGAGTTGTAAAAACTCCCAGAATGTTTTGGATTAGATGTTGTGCAGTGACAGATGGAAGTGACATAAAGCTCTTGCAGGTGAACAAAACTACGGGAAGAGGAAATCTGCTGGAGCAATGGATGGTGTTAATGGCAGCGTGTTCTGATTCCAGAAATGTTTGTGTAGGGCACAGAGCTGGTTGTGTTTGGAGTTCAGGCTGCAGAGTCGTCTTTGTCAGGCAGCTCCTCCAGCTGGAAATGTGTGCTGGTCCTGGTCTGAGGGCAGGGGTGAGGTGTGCTGAAGTGGGTTTCTCTCAAGTTTCCTGCCCTGCTTGACCTCCTGATGATGACAGAGAATGCAGGTGTGCTCACCCTGTCGTTATAACCATGAAGAATTTACAGATTAATTTCTGTTAGGATGAAAGGGACTCTGGCTCATGGCGCAGTGAGGTTATGCAAGTGATATTGCCTGTTAATTCCCTTTGTTGAACACTGACAGCTAAATACCATCTATCTATTCCCTCGTTAGCAGAAAAAATATTTTTTAATATCTCAACAGCCCCTTTCTAAAACATTAATTATTTTGAAATCAGCCTTTAGGAAGGCCAAGTCCTGAAAATTCCCAACACCGAAACTTCTGGACGTGGGCTCGCAGCTCCACTCAGCAACTGCAATCCCCTATTTCTGGCTGTAGAAATGAGGCCTAGGAAATGAATTCCTCTTGTATTGGACATTTTAGATGGAGCAGCTTTGAGGAAATAATTGCCAATTGCAGCCACGCTGTTACCAGGAGCACAGGGAAAGGTCCCATCCAAAGAATCACTAAGGAAATGGGCTCTGCTGCTCGCAGACACCACATACCTCACTGGAAGCAGTCTCCAGGCAGACCGAATGGGAATATTGGCCCCTTCCCATCTCCAGAGTCAGGTTCTTGAAGTGTAATTCAAAGTCTGGCTGGAACCAGGAGCAAAGTCTTTTTTTCCAAATAATTCGCAGTGCGCAACACGCAAAACTGAACTCAAGGAGCAACGGGCTTCGAGTGGCAGCATTTGCACTTCTGAGCCCCTCCATCCCAGGAATGCTCTGATCCATCTCTTTTCAAGTGCTTTGCTCTCAGCGCTACCGGATTTTGTTCGTTTATTTCAGCCTGAGCTGTTTCTTGAGCTTTCATCACTTATTTCATTCCTCAACTGGAAATCAACCTCTTCAGGGCTTTCCGACTTTCCCTTGCAAATACTGATCCTTTCTGACACATCTTCGATGTCGTGGCGGGTTTGAAGTGGAAATTAGAATCTTGATGTGAAAGAAGGAGAGTTGAAACTTCCTTTATTTTCCCCTCATTAGCATGGAATAGTATTTGTGGATGTGTGAGAAGGAAAAGCTGGGATCAGAGGAGCTCTGCTGTCGCCGGGCTCCTGCTGAAGCAGATTTGGGGGTCAGAACTTTCATCCAAAACCCAGTGGGGTTTTTTGTGGGTTTGGCCGTGAGCCCTGGGGTTGCACTGCCCAGCCGGTGACTTCACCTAAATAAACCTTAAAAAATAAACAGATCCTATGATTAAGGAACCTGCAGTCTGATATTTTAAATTTCAAGAGTCAGCAGTGATTGGTAGATTGTGAAATTATGACATGATGCAGGAAAAGCCTTTTCAAGGCTTGAGGTATCTTCTAAAGCTGTCAGGGGAAAATAATTTCCAGTTTAAATTAAAATCTAATTCAGGTAAACCCACAGGCAGTGGAGTGTCTGTAGAGTAGTATCCAGGCCACAAAAGCAAAATATCTCTATTGCTGTTCCTAGAAAAAATAGAGACAGCCTGGAATGTCATTCTTGTAGGAAGCCATATCCCAGCGAAAACAAGGCTGCGTTTCTCTTTTGTAAGAAATTTTGGAGAGGGAAAAAGGCCCAAATGAGGTGCTAGATAAATATTTTGCCAACGAGATTCTTTCAGCCTGTGCAAGGGACCAGTCTCATAAGCAACTCGTAGCTATAGTTTGAGTGTGAACAAGGAGGCAATTCTGTGGTGTTGTGTCAGAGCAGAACGGGCTCTGGTGCTAGAGAGGGCTGGGTTGTTTATTGTTCTCCTTCCTAAAGCTTCAGAGGAGTCTCAGTGCTGTTCCCATGACTGAGAAACGTTTTAAAAAATGAAAATTTCTTTTTAGTGGTGTTTCAAAATGGATTAAGAAAAATGTCCAGATCAGGAAGAGCAGGCATCCACTGTAGAGGTGGATTTGAAGGTGTTCCTGCTCTGTGGCAAAATTGCAATTAAGTAATCCTGAACAGCACCAACATATCTCAGTTTTGTGGTGTGCAATGTGGCGAAGCCAAACCTACAAACCCTGATAGTGACAAAACCCCACATGTTAAAAAACTGTAATTAGACAACTTGGAGCCCCAGAGGGCAGGATGAGCTGCTGCTGGAACCTTCTGGGGTTCCTCTGACACCTGGTGTATTTTTTCCCCGTGTGCTGTTTGCACTGATTTTCCCCTGTATTTCCTGAAGTTTTAAAGTTTGAGGTTTTTTTAAGTTGGTGGTGTCTTTCTGTGTATTGCTTTTTCCTTGTTGGATGAAAGTGAGGGCTGATCCTGCTCTTCTCCTGCTGGCAAAGCCCTGGCAGGTCTCTTGCGTTTCACTCAGCTGCTTTCATTCTGCTCTCACTAAGAGTGAATTTAAAAGCAAACCACTCACTCAGAAGGTAGAACTCATATGGTTTCTTAATGCTCCTCTGCCTTTTATCCCGTTTAATGGGATTCCTTGTTTTATCTCTTGTCATGCCACGTTTTCCACACTGTGGTTTCCGTAACACGTCTCGGCGTCATCCTTTCTCCCTTTCTCCAAGCTTTGTTGTCCTTTCATTGTTGCAGTTCAGCTTGATTTTGTATTTTATTTACTCCGAATGTCCCCAGCCATTTATCTGAGTTGTAATACGTGAGTAACAAAGTGAGCAGGGGAAGAAGGACAGCTCGGGAGGAGAGCCCTGCATTCCAGTGCCAGGGTGGAGCGGGCTGGGAGCTGCTTGGATCTTGCTGTTAATGTGAGGAGAGTGCATGGAGGAGTGTGGGGAATAGGGTGGGTTTTGGGGGACACAGCACTTGTGAATTTGTCCCTCCACAGCCAACAGCACGGTTTTAGGCAGTCACTGTCAGGCTCAAAGGAAAATTTCCCATCTCTTCCCCAGTGGAAAGTTGGCAGCTCCACTCCCGGGCTGTCCTTAGGGCGCTGTTGCTGTTCAGAGCAGTGGCTGCTGCTGCTCACCAGCCCACCCTTTTCTCCCCCTGCATCAAACCACCCTCCTCTCCCTCCCCACCATCCCTCCCTTCTCTCCAGCCCTTGCTGAAATGTGGCTCCAGGGCTGGGAAGCTGCAGTGGCTGCCATGTTCCCCTTCAGCTGCACAGACAAGCTCTGCTGAAGGTCACTGCCTGTCCCAAAGGAGGGTGAGGGTGTCCCACCAGACCTCTCCAGCCCTTATTTCTCAGCCTTCCTTTGCAGTTAAGAATGAGCCTGTTTTTCATATAGAATCACTGTTCTTTACTTAGACACTGAAGCGAAGTTGGCATCTCTGTTTGCCAAAACTAAAAATGTCAATTGAAACGTAATGTTGGTTTTTTGCTTTGCAAAGGGCACAAAAAGCAAAACTCATGTGATTGCTGCCATTGACATTTCTTTAAAGGATAGCTGTCAGCAGGAAGAGCATCAACAACGTGCAAGCTGCAGCATTTGCAATGTATTATAGGAACTGTGACCAGGAAAGAGATTCTGTCAGAATCACGGAATCCTGGAATAGTTCTGGTGGGGAAGGACCTTAAAGATCATCTCATTTCACTCCTCTGCTATTGGGAGGGACACCTTCCACTATCCCAGGTTGCTCCAAGCCCCATCCAACCCGGCCTTGGACACTTCCAGGGATCCGGGGGCAGCCACAGCTTCTCTGGGCACCCTGTGCCAGGGCCTCCCCACCCTCACAGGAAGGAATTTTTTCCACATATCAAACATCAGTTTTTCCTCTTTCAGTGTGAACCCATTCCCACATGTCCTGTCACTACAGTTCCTGATGAACAGTCCCTTTCTGGCTTCCCTGTAGCCCTTTCAGATACTGGAAGATGCTGTGAGCTCTCCACACAACCTTCTCGTCTCCAGGCTGAACTTCCTCAACTTTCCAGCTCTTCCCTTTCCCTTGAAAGATCACATCCTTTTTGGTAATGTAGAGATAAGCAAAACACAGATAATTAAAGTGTGATATTCCTCAGTCAGCTGTTTCTACAGCATTAACAGCAAAATTGTTGCCCTCAGGTTAGGAATAGGTAAAATCTCTTTGGCTTCCTGGCATCGGGCCTTGGAAAAACCTCACTGAGCTGAGCTTGGCAGTGAAGTTTCAGACGTGGCATATGGTTCTGTGTGATTCTGTTTAACCTGCTGTCATGTTGAATTCAATTAGCAGCCCATGCTAAGGCAGTGTGATAGGCTGGGTTGGTGACAGGACTTGATGTTCATTCACTCTGTGTTACCGGATCTCCCACCAACGGCATTTTTGGGTGTCGGAGCGTGGCCCTGCTGTACCTGCAGCTGGAGCTGTGGGTGCCCTCAGGCAGGGCAGGGCTGGGAGCTGCAGGGATCCTCTTTCCTCTCCACAGTTATGTTGGCAGATGCTCTGGAGGACCATGGGGACAGGGCTGTGCTCGCTCTCCCAGCAGCCACAGCCTGCAGCAGCTCCTTTCTGGCGAGCCTGGGGGACAGTCTGGAGTGACACGGGGTCTGGATCTGAGCCACCACTCAGCCAGCCTGTTCCTATTCATCCAAAATTGTCCCTGGCCACCACACCGTGGCCTTGTTTGTCCTAGTGACAGCTGGGCAGCTGGTTTTCTGCCAGCCTGTGCAGGCAGCTCCTTGTGTGGAGAAGCACAGAGCTGGGCTCTGTGCGGTGCAGTTTGTGTGCCTGTGATGAAGTCACAGGGTCTCATTCCTGGTTGGAAAGGGACATTTCCAGGGTGGGGGTTGTAGCCCTCCCAGAGCCTGTGCCCACCTCCTTGGACAGACCTCCTGGTGCTTCAGAGAGCTACAGGAGAGGGACTTGTGATAAGGGCATGGAGCATCAGGACAAGGAGGAATGGCTTCCCACTGCCAGAGGGCAGGGTTGGATGGGATATTGGGAGGAAATTATTCCCTGTGAGGCTGCCTGGAGAAGCTGGAAGTGTCCAAGGCCAGGCTGGACAGGGCTTGGGCCTGGGCTAGTGGAAGGTGTCCCTGCCCTTGGCAGGGGGTGGCACTGCATGGGCTTTAAGGTCCCTTCCAGCCCAGACCCTTGGGCGATTCCCTGGTTCTGTGGTACTTTCAGATCCCCAGCAATGGCCTCTTCACAGCTCCATTGCAACATCCCCTGGCAGCACCTCGGCCCTGGCTCCCACAGGATCCGTGCTCTGGCCTGCTCTGGCAGGGACAGCACCCTGGCGGATCCAGAGGCAAAGCAGCAGCTCTCCCTGCAGGGACAGGCCTCTCCTTCTCCCCCTGGCCTGGGGGCTTGCGTGAGATCCTGTGCACCCCTCTCCCAGCTGCTGGGGGGCTGCGGTCCTGCTGGGAATGGGTTAATCAGGCTCCACGGTCCGGGAGCGGTGGGAGTGGTGCTCTAAAAAGAGGACCCAGGGTGTGGGTTGAGTCCTCCGGAGGGAGGAACCCGAGGAACAGCTAAGCCTGGGAAAGCAGAGCCCAGCCGGATTGTGTTGGCCAAAGCTGAGCGTTTCTCTCTCAAACCACGCCTCGGGAAGGGGGTGGAGTGAGGCCGGGCTGGAGCTGCGGGTTTTGGTTTAGGGCAGGTTGGTGAAAGCATCTGTGTCCTGTCCCGGGAGATTCTTGCACTGACACAGCCCCGGGGTGGTAAGCTGGGAAGGATGGTCCCTTGATCCCTAAAACGGTGATGGGAGCACGTGGATCCCTTTGAGAGCTGGGGGAAAAAAATCCCGTGATACTTTTTTTTNTGTGTGTGTGTGTGTATTTTTGTAGTGCAAAAATGTTGCTTGAAGAAGCACAACAGAAGTGCCTATTTTTGTACCTCTCTGTTCACCCTCTTGCCTCGCAGCTGGCTCGGTGTGTGTTAGGGGTTCAGTGCAGCCTTCCCACGTGTGGCTTGGAAAATCCAGCTGTTCCATTCCTGCCTCTGCTGCCGGTGCTCCCAAATGCCACATTCCCAAGAGCAGGATGCCCATCCTGGCACAGGAGCTGTGAGCTGTGCATGGGGACCCTGTGGCTCCTGGGTGTTTGAGTGGGGCTGTCAGGAGAGGTGCCAAACAAGCCTTCCCTTGCAGGGCATGCTTGTGGCCCCAGGGCTGGCAGTGGGATCAGTGCTGTCACTCTGGGAATGTTCACTGGTTTCCCTCCTGGGTTGCTCCTGTGCTGGCCCTTCCATGGCAGGGGCTGTGGGGCTGTTTGGGAGCAGAGGGAACCATACAACCATGCTCTGCAGGCAGTGCCAGGCCCTCTGTGGGCTGATAAGAACAAGAATCACGGGTCCTATCCCATGCCACGTGCTCCCAGCACAGTTCATGTGCCACATTTCCTCTCCTGGGGCTTGGAGAGCTGAGGGAACAGCTGGAGACCACAATGGGATGCAGAGTGGAGCCTCTAAGAAAATGTTGCAGCCACATTCTCTCCCCTTTGCTGTGCTTTGTCCTCCTCAAACACCTCTGCTGAAGCTGTGTTATTCCACCAAAAGAGGAGTGGGATGGAGTTTTTAGGATAGTGACAGCATTGTCACCCCCAGACAGGTCCCAGGGGCACAGGGGACCTGGTGGAAGACTCTAAGCTCTGGCAGAGCCAGTGCAGGCAGTGCTGTGTTGCTGGGAGTGCAGAGCTGGCCCTCAGCAGAGTTGGGTTTCACCCCTCCCCAGATGAAAAAAAGGGTTGGAAAGCTTTCTGGAAAGAGTGAGCTTGCAGAGGAGGAGTTTGGATATGGAAAGTTTGGATATGGATATGGCACCTTCCATGTTTCCTATTGCTCTACCAGCTCTGGGATCTCACAGATTGGTGCAGGCACAGCAGAAGGGCAGCTCTTACCTGAGACCTGCACGTGATCCAGGCAATCCTGGGAAAGCATCAGCTTGGAATATGGGCACTTGCCTTTGAGGTTGGCAGAGGTGCTGCCATTCCAGTCTCCTGAATGATTCCAGCAGGATTCCTTGTGACTCCTCAGTGATTTGTGTCACAGAGCTGCCCTGGCACCTAAATACAGCACAATTAAAAAGAAATCTTCTCCTGTTCCCTAAAGCCAAACACAGCACTCATCTGAAATATGATGCAGAGTGATTCCCTGGGAGAAGAGTTTCCACTGGAAAATATCCTGGCTCCTGCCCAGGGCTCTGTGGAGCAGTTGTGGAGGACAGCTCGTTATTGCTACCTGGGTGATTTTCTGGAAGAGGACTGTTAACATAAGCAAGAGTTGGTGACGCCATCACTCAGGATCCCATCTCAGCTCCTTCACTACACAGCAAAAAGAAGATTCCCTGTCCTCCCAGACTCTGGAGACAATGCAAGTAGGGAGCCACTGCCATGAGCAGAGTGGCGTTGGCCAGAGTTTCATAAGTAATGAATTAAATCTGTGCAGAGCAAAGGTTTCTATCAGAGTGTGGGAACATTATTTTACTCCTACGGAGGGGAAACATGAAGTCAGTGGCTTTATAGACTGAGCTCTGTGACCTCTGATTGCATGAATCGGTGCAAAGTTTGGATCAGAAGTCTTAAAAATAATTAGTGCAGACAAAACTGAGGTGAGAAAACAAAAGCTAGAAGAGGCCAAGGGTTAGACTTTGTTAGTCTCTGAGTTGTGTTAAGAAAATTCACTGTAGCTGGTATCTGTGGTGGATTGTGTTCCTGCAGCAGTGAGGAAGTGCTTACTTAAAGGAGAATTAAAGGGAAAGGTGCTGCCCCTGTGTGCAGGAAAGCTGTGGAGGGCATGGCACAGATCAGGCAGCACCATGTGGGGGCAAAGCTGTCTGGGTGGCACTGGAGGTTCTGCTGAGCTGACATAAGACAATTCCCAAGGTTTAATTGAGAGGGAAGACACACCCTGTTTTCTGCAGGGAGTGCCAGAGCATCACTGGTTCCTGAATCTGTGTTTCATACAGCAGAGTAACTCCACCAGCCCAACAGCCAGACCCTGAGCTCCCAGCTCCAAAGCCCTCACTGAGCTCTCTCTTGTCACTCCCTGCATCCAGTAATTAACCATTACTGGGAAAGCTCTGTGCCTTTCCAGTGCTTGCAGGACAGTGAACTGTCAAGGTAGCAATGCCACTGGCCTTGGGTAGCTGAATTTCTGATTACAAGCACAGACTGCATCTGATACAGCCACAAATTTAAGTGGCATTAACTTGGATTTACTTCGCCTTGTGTGTGGTGCCTTGTGCTGTGCAGCCAGTCTGATGGGAATATTTTCCTCTGGCATAAGTTAATCTTTGCAGCAATTAAAGGGTTAATTACAGCTGGCCATCAGATCTCTCAAACAAGCCAGCAGAGCCCACTGCTGTGCTCTGTCTTCCTGTGGATTACCCAGACACATCCAAGTCTGTAGCTTGATCCTGTAACTTCAGAGAGAACTGGGAGAGTTTGGAAATTCATCTCCAACACCCCCACTCCCCCAGGACCCACAGCCTCCCCTGAAGTGGATCCACTCTGGCTGCTTGGAGAAGACATTCCATAAGTCATCAGAGGATCTTTTCACAGAATCATTTAGGTTGGAAAAGACCTCCAAGCTCACTGAGTCCAACCTGTGGCAGATCCCCATTCTGAGGCCGCCCAGCTCTGGATCCTCCTCTCCCAGCTGGGTGCTGTGATCAGCAGCACGGAGCACCTTCAGCTCCCTGTGCAGACTGACCCCAGTCCCTGCATTCCCACGGAGCAGGAAAGCAGCCCTGGAGCTGCTGTTCCATTTCCTGGCGTGCTCTGCAGCTCCTGGAAGCTGCTGGATCCTGCAGCAGGGCCAGGAGGAGCTTCCCTGTGTCCTCCCCTGGCAATCAGGGAGTGCAGTGCATACCTTGGTTTGGGAAGAGAGCCGAGCTACTGGGGGCAGTGTTGTCTAAGAGCTGGAACACGGAGGGGGAAGCAGGACTCCTGCTTTTGTTTTCAGTGTGACCCTGCTGGTGTGGGCTGGGCTGTCAGGGATTCCTCTGCATCCCTCTCCCTGGCTGAGCAGTGCCTCGTGAGAGTGTTGGCCTGGTTATTTATGGGAATTCAATGTTTTTGGAGTGCTTCAGTGCTTGGCTGCTGGATAAGTGCCCTGGGTTGGTAATTCCTGCTTGCCCTGTGCTCTGCCATGCTCGTGAGGAGGCAGTCAAACATCCTCTAGCAGCTCTTGGGAAGGTGAATCTTCAGGCTGAGCAAGGTGAACTTTGGGGCACCAAAATAGAGATGTGGACTCACTTTGCCAGGTTCAATACTTGGTCCTGCCTTCCCACCCATGCTTGTGCTTCAGCCTCTTCTTCCTCATTCTCCAAACCAAACACAACCTTGTGCCTGGGGGAGCATCCCGAGAGGCAGCTACTGCAGCCAGCAGGGTCCCATTGTGCTCCCATAGCTGCTGAACCATTAATTTTGCTTTTAAAACACTCAAAAAAACAAAAAAAAAAAAAAAAAAAAAAAGGAAAAGCGTTCTGCCTGACTTGTATTTTTTGTTCAGGGCAGAACCATCAGTTTCCCAAACAGAGACATCCCAGTCCCAGATGGGAAGTCAGAGTTGTCTCCAGTGCAAGGGAGCTCCTGAGAGGAATGTGGCTGCATTTCCATGTTCCCACTGGGATTTGAGATGGCAGGGATGGCTCCAGTCCTCCTCCTGGCTGCAGCTCTGCTTGTGCACTTGTTTCTTTTAACTTCTTGGGGTTAAAAGCCAATTCTGGCTGGCTCACAGGCTGTGTGACATCAGAATCATGGAATAACAGAATTGTTAAGGCTGGAAAAACCTTCTCAAGATCACTGGGTCCCAACCATTCCCCCAGCACAGCCAAAGCCACCTCAGTCTTTTCTTGGACACCTCCAGGAATGGTGACTCCACCACCTCCCTGGGCAGCCCCTTCTGATGCTTGACCACCCTTTCATGAAGAAATTCTTGCTGATGTCCAGCCTGAACCTCCTCTTCCTGTTTTTCAGCCGGGTGAGGCTGGAGGAGCTGCATGCACAGAGTGAGGGAGGTGCCTGAGGTCACACAGGGAGTTTGTGCCCAAGCCCCTCCCTGTGTTCAGGTGCAGCTGAGTGTGACAAACACGTGGGGTTGTGTGATGTGGAGGTC
The DNA here is from genome assembly GCA_013400775.1 of Chaetops frenatus. Lineage (NCBI taxonomy): Eukaryota > Metazoa > Chordata > Aves > Passeriformes > Picathartidae > Chaetops > Chaetops frenatus. The sequence goes on along the minus strand of VZTR01020647.1, from coordinate 139,524 downwards.
CTGCAGTGTGAGATTGTGGGCTGGGGCTGCTCATGGATCCAGCTGCTCCTGGAGCATCTCCAGGCTGGCAGAGCTGCACCCCGTGTCCTGTCCTGTCCTGTCCTGTCCCAAGGGCAGCACAGCACGGCTGAGATGTGATTGCTTTGGAGTGGGAACAGCATCACCTGCTCACTGCATCCCTGTGCCTCCCTGTGAAGAGCTGGCCCTGCTCCTGGTGCCCCTGGAGGTCCCTCCCTCCATGGTGACCTCCAGGCAGCAGGATTTGTTTGGTGTGACAAGGGGAGCAGCATTTCATGGTGGATCTGTGCCGGGGTTCTGGATTAATCATTACTGCTCTTAATGAGTTGTAGCTCAAAGGCAGAACCCTCCACATCACCTGAGGACTGTGCACACCAGAGCAGCAGGGATCAGGTGCTGGCACAGCTCTGCTGCCCAGAACTGGGGCTCCCAGAGGCGTGAGGGAATGGAGGCAATGGTTAACAGGTAGGATGGAGTTAATCATTCACTGAATTCCTCAGCTACAAACTCTCCCCTCAGTATTTTTTCTGGTGCTGTTGCTGGAAAGGAAATGGGGGTATGTGAAGCAAAACCACACTTAACAGCTCACAGTAGCCCTGGTGTGTGCAGGATTTCTTGCCTTATGCTGAGGGTGGAGCTCCCCTCTGAGAGGAGATGCTGGGATGATCTGGTAGAGCTGAGCAGTGCTGGGATATTTGGTGTATCTGCACCTTTCACTTCGGGTGCCTAGGCCAGGCCCTGGAGAAGGAAATGTGTAGACTTTCACCTGCCTGAGACCCAGGAAAAATCTATATTTTTCTCACAGTAGTCAATCACCAACAAGTCAGACAAAAGTGGGAGAACTTATCTTAATAAAACAGCAACGATGCAATTACTTACAAGAGTCCAGCTCTGCCAGCCCAAACATGAGTCAGCTACCTCTCATAAATCTTGAGATTAAAAAGAAACAAAAGAAGGCCAAGTGCTGGTGCTTTTTGTCTTTTGAGCCTGAACTCCCATGTAGGAGACATCTGGAAACATCTGTATCTCTCACTGAGGAGATACAGAGGAATAATAGATTTCAACAAAATAGAAGGGAAGGAAAAAGTAGAGATTATAATTGAATGTCATGATTCCAGGAGACAGGGGAACCCACCACTTCTTTTAGGACAAGACTGAGTGTATTTTCTAATTCTTTGTTGGGTAAAGATGTGCTATGTGCATTCACGTTAGGACCAGGTACAGGAATTTTTCACATGTGGGTGAAAAATAATGCAGTTGGTGTTAGTCATGGTGCAGAATGTGTCAGCCATTCAACAGTGGCTCTAAACACTGAGATCCAATTTAGACCCATAAAAGTGAGGAAGTCTGGACTTGGATCCTGTTCTTCTACCTGTGTATGCAGCCGTGCATGGAGTAGCTGTGGCATAAACAGCCTAGGAAGGCATTGGGATTTCTTTTTACTCCATTAAACAGTTGTCATTTGTTTCCAAGGGTTTGATTTTATTACTACTCCTGTTTCACACAGCAGGAAATTAAAAAAAAAGCAGCCCAACACACAAGAAACAGATGCAAATTTTTATTTGCTCAAATTCAGCTGAATGTGGGACCTGGGGTTCCAGGTTGCTTCACAAAAATGTCTGAATGTCTGATGATTCTGAATGTAATAAAAATATGGGAAATCTCTGCTCAAGCCTCTGAGGTGATCATCTTAGAGGTCTTTTCCAGCCATGGTGATTCTCTGATTTGTTTTTCTGTCTTATATGAGACCAGTCATGAATACAGAACTCTTTCTGCAGTTACAGCCCAGGCTGAGCATGGACAAAAGATGTTTATCTTGCTTCTAGTGCTTTCCCTTCCCTCTTCCCATCTCTGGAAGTGTCCAAGGCCAGGTGGAACGGAGCTCTGAGCAACCTGGGATAGAGGAAGGTGTCCCTGCCCACAGCAGGGGGTGGATCTGGGGGATTTTTAAGGTCCTTTCCAACCCAAACCATTCTGTAGTTCTACAATTCCCTTCGTCAGCCTCAGCATCATCCCTCTACCCTGCCAGAGCTGGGGAGCTGCCCTCCCTCCCTGTGGAGCACCCAAAATGCCCGGTGTGCCCCAGAGCCAGCCCGAGCCCTTGCCAGGCTGTCACAAAGGGTCTGAGCCCCGTGGTCACTCTGTGTGTGCAGGCTGAGCTCTCTGGGGCTGCTCTGCTTGGGGAACAGGGCAGGAGGCAGCTCTGGGAGTTTTCTTGGCAGGAGGGTGTGGAAAATGTTGGAAAGGGAAAATGGAGCTCAGGCAGTTGTGCAGCCGTGTCTGCCTCGGGCTCAGCGGCGTGTGTGGGGCCAGGGAGCTCTGCCCCATCTGATGCCTTAAGTTTTAAGTTTTTTCTGTCTTGCTTTAGTGTGCAGCTCTCAGCTCCATATTCAGTGTCACTGAGCTCTCCTCACAGGGCAGTCACACACAACAATTCTCTCCAGCCCAACATTCAAGGACAATCCTGCCCAACCTCAGCCCCAAAGGCACAAACAACGTCAAAAAGAGGAGGCCAAGCAAGGAGGATGGAACTTCATCATTGCAAGGGATTCATTGGACACTTCAGCTCAATCTGCAAATGGAGCAGAACTGATCCAAGTGTGGAACCCCGTGGGCAAAGCCCCTTTTCTGTGTCCATGCTGAGGCCCATCCTGGCAGGGGCTGCAGCCGGGCTCTGCCATTGCCAGGGTGGGGCCTTGGGAGGCCTTGCAATAAATCCCTGCTTTATTCCTCTCATTTTCTCTGCCCTCTGCTCCAGCTCACACTGAGCAGGCATCACATCCCTGCGCCTTCCCTGCTCTGCTCCCAATGCCTGCCTGCTCCCTGTTTCATTGTATTGTGAGGAAAACAGGAGCTCTTTGGTGGCCTTTCAAGGGATAAGATGGGACAGACTGAGTGATTATTGGGAAAAGCCTCAGGGGTTTGTGTTCCTGACCCCTGAGTGACACGGAGCAGTGACAGAGCAGTGCCCAACATGGGCTGGTGTTGTTGGAACAGGCACAGCTGGGCAGTGATCCCAGCATGACTGAGCTGAAAAGGGATCTGTTTTGTCTTTTGGTGCATGACCCAGGAGCTTTGCTGACCACAGGTGCCCAGGCTGTGGTTTCCCCATCTGTTTTCCCACTGAGTGACAAGGTGGGGTCACAGGTTGGACTCGTTGGTGTACGAGGGCTTTTCCAACCAGAGCAGACCATGGATTAGCAGCACTGTGGAAGATTCAGTTCTTGCCCTGTGCCATGTCTTTTCCTCATGCACTGGTGATCCTTCTCTCCATGTTAAGCTGGGTTTACAGCCCTCAGAGCAGTGGCTGTGTGGGTTACAAAATCCCCGTGCACAGAGCCTGCTGAATGAGGCAAGTGAATAATGTCCTTTTGGATCTGAGAGGAAGAAGGGTGCTATGGAAACCTAACTTGTTATTATTTTACGGGAGTGAAATTTATTATTTCGCTCTTCTGCCTCGGTTTGTGATTACACCATGGAGCAATTTTTAGCCTTGGCAAGAAGGTGGTTTAGCATAAGCCCAAAGATGCAGCTTAACTCAGCGTCTGCTGCAAATCCTGAGAGCAATGCTGTGTCTGAGAGAGCTGGGCAAATTCTCCTCTGCCAGCAGTGCTGATTTATGAGTGTCATCCTCCTTGGCGTTGCTGTGATGTCCAAAGTTTACCAAGGATGTTTACCCAGAGCTTCCAGAGTGTCTGTGTGGAGCCTGGGGAAGGATCAGGCTGTATTTACGTGTCCTGCTGCTCTGAGCCTGCTTTGGGAGCCTTCCAGTCCCCGCGGGGCTCGGGGCAGAGCCATGGCTGGGCACAGAGCACGCTGTGTGCCCCTGCTCCTTGGGGCACTCTGTCTGTGCCATTTCCTTGGTCTTGGCCTTGCCTTGGTGTTTCCTTGCTCGTCTTTCCTTTTTAAACAAAGCAAATTTGCTGGTGGTTTGTGTGCGCCATGAACACCCTCTTACACAATCCCCCTCGTGGGTTTCTGGAAGATAAGGAAGAGTAATTTTGGATTTAATCATTAAATTGAGGCACTGTCCAAGACAGTTGCCTGAACCTGAAGTGAAGCATCAGCCTCCCCAGAGGCTCCTCAGCCAGCACTGTCAGTGTTTGAATTGCCCTGTGCCAGGGAGGGGACTCAGCCTTGGGCTTCTGTTTTAACCAGCATGAAGTGAAACAACAACAACAAACTCGATCTGTTTTACTGCAGGAGAAACAATCCATGAACTGTAAGGGGTGTGACTTTTTCTTCTTTAAGATGTGTGTCTCAGCTCCAGGGACATCTGCCCTGCTGGGTCTCTCATGGTTTATTTCTCCTTTCTTAGTGAGTGCTTCGTGGTGTGATGTGTGGGGAGTTTGGGTGTTGGGCTTACCTGTCGTGGCAGTGAACCCCTGCAGTTCAGGTGAATCATCACAGGAGCTGTGCTGGGGAACTTTGGAAAAGCCCTGAGCTGGGGAAGATTTAAACTGACTAATTAAGAAAAGATTTCTGAGAGGAAGAATCAGCACCAGTGTCAGTCCCAGCATGTGCTTGTATGGGAAGCAGGCAATAATTTAATATATTTGATGTATTTAATATTTCATTTTTTTTCCCTGTACACATTGAGCTGGGAAGGAAATGTCTCTTGAGTTTGCATATGCAAAGAATAAGAGAAGAACCAGCACAAACGAGGCCAATGAAGCCACCTCTGCCTTTTACTCTGGGTTCTCCAAGGGAATGAAGTGTTCCAACCTTGTTCTGGTCCCTTACATGAAGGAATGGCCAGCCCTGGCTGGCTGAACCCCAGCCTGGAATGTCTTACCAGCTCATGGCAGATGGAGAAATCAAACAGGGGACTTTGGGATATGCCCTGTCCTCATCAATGTGATGAAGAAATCAGGAAAAAAAATGTCACAAAAACTGCAGGGAAGAGCTGCTTGCCAGAGAGATGGAATAATTAAAGAGAAAGGGTGCCTGTAATAGAAGGAAAAATGCTGATTGTGAATCATCAACTGTCCGTGACTTTCCTGCTGTAAAAGGTTGAATGGTCCAGGCTGTGTATTTGTGCTGGCAGGGAGAGATCTCTACAATAACAGCCGTACCCTGTTTAGCTTTGCTACTATTTGGAGGATCTGTGCCAGGACTTATTGGAATCCCCCAGGCAGGCGTTTAGAAGATCTTTTAAAATTGGTAGGGCTGTGGGATCAGAAACCCTCTCTTGGTCTCCAGAGAAATTGGCCTTGTTCAAAAATAAAATCCCCAATAGGATGCTGAAGTGTGTGAGATGTTTTGTACCTCAGCATTTAATGGGATCAGGAAAGGGATACCTCCCTCTAGTATTTGCAGGTATTAAATAGTTAAGAACATTAGCAGAGTTGCAAGACCTTTTTTTTTTCTTTCCTCAAGACAGTTTATTCCACATCATTATGTTCTTATAAAAGGATTAGAGAGGTTGGTCCTGTGGAAGAAGGGAACAGGCACTGTAGTGATCCTCCCTTTAACAGATTCCTGACAGGAGCTGCAGTCTGAAGTGAATCCTTTCTCTGACTCCTCACAGAAAAATCACAGCATCATGGAATGGTTTGGGTTGGAGGGGACCTTAAAGACCATCTCATTTCAACCCCCTGCCGTGGGTAGGGACACCTTCCACTAGACCAGGTCACTCCAGGCGCTGTCCAGCCTGGCCTGGGACACTCCAAGTGTGTCTTCATTGTGTTTAATTTGAGGGAGAGACCTCTCTTCTCCCAAGCTGACTGGGGAGGCAGCCTGTGGGAGCAGCAGCTCCCAGTGGGAGAGGGATGTGAGTCCAGCCCGTGGCACCAGCTTTGTGCCTGCTGTGGTTCCACTGGGAAGCAGACTGGGACTCCTTCCTGTAGGCTGTGGAATGGCTGCTGTGACCTCCTCCTGTTTTTCCTGAGTCTGGGATGAAAAAGATGCTCTGGAGATACCTGTCCTTGTCCTGGAACAGGTGTGACTGCCACACACCTGTGGGTAACTTGTGTGCCAGGGCAGGGGACGATGCCTGGCTCAGGGCTGTGGAAGGTGCAGGATCAGAGCCCTCCATGTCCTTCCCCAAGGCACTGGGGAGGTTCTTGTTCTCCCTAAGGACACTCAGCCTGTGATGGCTTTTTCTACAGCCCCACATTGTCCCCTGAGCTGCAGCAGAGCCCTTTGGGGCACAGGGGGCTCTGCAGTTGCTGAAGGGCTGCAGAGGAGCTGCACAGAAGCTCTTTTACAGCCAGCACACACAAGCTCAGGAGGGTCTGACCAAGCCAGAGGTCAGAGGTAAATTGTTCTTGTTGCTCTGCACAGGTGGAGATCAGCCCAGGCCAAGGGGAAGAGTTGAGCTGAGGGGAGCAGTGCAAAGCAGGTTATCTCGAGGTCAGCTGCATCTTTCCAGGATAAGCTGATTACTTGATTGCAGCTTACTTCCAGAGCTCTTTCTAGGGATCTGTCCTTTCAGCTCCACCCCATACCTCCAGATACGTTGCAGAGTGGATTTCTCAGCCCCTGATATTTGGCAGAAGTGTGGACAGTAACCCGTCTCACACAGATCATGTTATAGTTTTGGCTCTCTCCTGTCTGGAGTTTAAGTTTTCAAAGGAATGGGTGGAATTGGAATTGCTGAACCCAGGAGATCCAGGCCCTTCCTGGCTGTGGTGTCAGGCTCGTGCATTCCAGCTGTGTCACTGCTGAGGAGCCACTTGTGTCACTTGAATTCTTGGAATATTAAAGGGCTGTTGGATCTCATAATGTACAACAGGTGGGAGTGGGTGGATCCCTGGATGGGTCTGTAGGTCAGGGTGGGTCCAGAGGAGGACACTGAGCAGGCTCCTGTGCACAGTGCTTCAGAAAGAACCAGAAATGTGCATCACATGCACGTGATCTGACTTGAGAGCACTCTGAGGAGTAGATTCAGATGAGATGTTGGGAAGAAATTCCTCCCTCTGAGGGAGGTGAGGCCCTGGAAGTGTTCAAGGCCAGGTTGGGTGATTGGGAGCATGCTGGGATAGTGGAAGGTGTCCCTGCCCAGGGCAGGGGGTGGAATGAGATGGTCTTTAAGTTCCTTTTCCCACCCAAGCTATTCCAGGATTCTGTGATCTTGTGCAGGGAATGAATGGGAATTTCTGTCTCCCAAACCTGTTCAGAAGGTCTTCCAGAGGGACAGCAGAGGCCCAAGCAAGCTGCTCCTTCTCATCTCTACCTACTCTGGGGCCTCTGAACATCAGGGTTTTTGAAGCAGAAATGTTCTGACTGCATCACAGAAGACTTTCTAATGCTAAAAGGAAGCAGCCCAACCACACACATTATTAATGCCAGAAACATGCAAATGGCTTTTGTACAGGAACCAGCAGCTCTATATTGGGTTCTAATTGGGTTTTGTTTTCAGAAGGAAGATATTTAAGGTTCTATACTGAACATGCTGCAAAAACATTGAGAGCAAAGCCCTCCAACCCAAACAACCACATTTGAAAAAAGCTGGGGGAGCTCGGATCAGTGTCAGCACCGGCATGGGGGGATTAGGGAAAGCCTGTCCTTTGGCCTCTTCAGGCCAGATCCCTGTGCTCTGTCTGTCCCTGGCTCTGGGGTCTGCCCTGCCCTCAGATTTACAGCACATAACATCAACCAGAGCTGCTGCTTAAGGAATTCCTTGAGTGTTTCTGTTCCAGTAAGGATTCATGGCCCTGACTTTGAATTATGGAGCCTTTGTGCTGGAGGGATGTTTACAGCGAAACGGTGACTTGGAAGCCCTTTCTCCCCCGGAATTCTGGAAACACTGTTATCTCAAGCTTCAGGAGGAACTTCTGCACAGAGACCACCCAGGACTCAGAGCTACCTGTCACCAGAGCACCTCTACTCGCTGTTCCTGTGAGGAGACTGAAATTTGGCACAGAGTGAGCTGAGCCCTCACCACCTGGAGGGGCTGGATCCCCCAACACAGCTCTGGGATAGCAGAGATGGAGATGTTCTCATCAGTAAAGTTCTGGCTACATTCCTGGTATCTTCAGCCTGGTGGACAGCAGAGTTCTGCCCTTGTTTCTGCTGCGGGGACATCCCTCCTGAGGGCCTGCAGGATTGTCCCTGGTACTGCTGGACTTGTTTCACTCCTCTTCTTCCTGCTGCTGGTTCAGGCTGCCAAGCATTTCCTTCCTTCCTCCCTTGGAGCTGTGTCTGCATCCACTGCTGTTGGTGTTCCTACTTTCCTTCAGAGGCTTTAAAAAAATTTTTGAACATCAGTTGCATTTTTATTGTGTTTGGATCCTGCCAGTTAGTGATCACTGCACGAGGAGAGGACAAGGTCCCTGTTCTGTCACCTGCCCTATGGCCAGCCCAGGTGGGCCACCAGCAAACCAGTTTAACCAGCAGACCTGTAGCTTCCCCTCTTCTTCAGACCACGGTGGGAAGCAGCTCCTTTTGCTGCTGTGACAGACACTGCTCTTCAGAGGTGATGGAGAAACGCCCTTTGTCTCTCCCGGGATTTCCTTTAACACAGGAACAAACTGGACACCTGGAAGAAATGTGGCCCCCAAGCCTGCCTGGAAGAGACCTCAGAGAAGGGGATGTGAGTCCCCATGGCAGCAGTGGGAGCCTGGGGACCCCATGGGAGCCTGGGTCTGTCCTGGCTCTGGGCACAGGCAGGGAAGCTGGACAGTGGGAAGTGACCGGAGCAGAGCTGGACAGTGTGATGTGGCCAGAGCAGAGCTGGACAGTGGGAAGTGACCAGAGCAGAACTGGACAATGAGATGTGGCCAGAGCAGAGCTGGACAGTGGGAAGTGACTGGAGCAGAGCTGGACAGTGGGAAGTGACTGGAGCAGAGCTGGACAGTGGGAAGTGACCGGAGCAGAGCTGGACAGTGGGAAGTGACTGGAGCAGAGCTGGACAGTGGGAAGTGACTGG